>OX439485.1:47374285-47974285 GCA_949320155.1 Melangyna quadrimaculata | reverse complement strand
GATACTGTTATTTATAAGGCTGACGGCAATTTCATTAAAAATTTTGTATACTTTCTACATACACAGTTTGAGGGCAACATGAAATTTGGCCCCAAAATAAAAATATAAATGGCCCCAAATTTGGGGGACATATTTTTCGGGTAGGGGTCGAAATTCTGCAGAGGTCAAAATTCTTTTTTCAAAATTCTGCTTTCAAAATGCTGCTTAACAAAATTCTGCTTTTCAAAATTCTGTTTTAAAAATTCTGCGAATAATAAATAAAAGTTTCAAAAATCTAAAAAAGCACGCGCTTTTTTACATTTTTGAAACTTTTATTTAATACTCGCAGAATTTTGTATAACTAAATTTGGGCGAGTGGTAGGTACCTAGTTTTCCCTATAAAAGTATATGAATGCTTTCTTTTTTTCCAAACTACAAACTGAAAGTAATTGTCATTGTCTCTTGGAAAGTGGAAGTGAAAGTGTGCCTTAAATTATTTATGGCAGTTCAAAAGCAACGAAAGAGACATTTCCAAGAACACAGAACAATATTGAAGCATGGTGTCGTCGACTTAAGGTGACAGCCGGTCGCAGTCATGCAGGCTTATACAAATTCACAAATGATTTCAAAAAGGAACTTATCACTGCCAAAGCTGAACCTAAAAGGGTCAAAATTGGATAGAGTATAAAACAGAAAAAATCAATTATATTTTTATAAAGAACAAAAAAAAAAGAAAGAATTTTAAAAAAGAGAACAGCCACACTTGGTTCCGTAAGCAAATAATATATTTCTCTGTGGTGTTACTTAGATATTGTTTTTGCATTAATTTAATAGATTATGTATATTACTTTTTGTTGTTATTTTTTTTCTTACATCGTTAATAAATCCTTCTTAAAAAAAATCAGAAAAAGCAGAATTTTACTTATCTATTTCATTTTGAAAAGCAGATTTTGTAAAACAGAATCGAAAAAAAGCAGAATTTTGAAAAGCTGAATTTTTGTACCAATAGGCAGAATTTTGAAACTAGAATTTCGACTTGCTCCCATATTTCTCATTATGAAAAATGGCCTCATTTTAAAATTGCAAACGGGCAATCAATCTTATAGCCATTGAATACAATTATAAGATCGAACTGATCAGTGGCGGATCCAGGGGGGGTGGCTATAGGGGCTAAAGCGCCCCCACAAGCGGTTCTTAAAATTGATTGAAATATAGAAATCAGGAGTCAGAAAAAATAACGAGGCTGGGGCTACACAATTTTTATGCTACGTATTTTTTTTTTTCTAAGCCCCAAATTAATTAGTTTGGGGCTAAATTCTGAAGGGAATTGTACAAAAAACAAGTTCGGGGCTACGGATAATTGACAGAAAATTGGGACGAAAAAAAAACAGCTCGCGAGTAGGGCTTGACAAGAATTGGACAAAAAAACGTGGTCGGGGCTAAGCAAATAATTCCTTTAAAACTTACCTTATTCCAGAAATTGTTTGCGCTTGACTCAAGGGACTGTCAATTCCAAGTTGGGGCTAAAGCTTAAAGAGATAATTGAAGAAACAGGGTCGGGGCTTAACAATTAACATGCCAAACGAAAAAATAATTCACCCTATAAACTTCGCTAACTTTGCAAAAAAATTGGGGCTAAAACCCGTGAAGAATTTGGGAACAACAAATCAAAATCTGAGTTTTCTCTGGCCACTCAGAAAATCATGTGTGTGAATATTTGCAGTCCCGCTAGACTGACGTACAAATTTACTGACAGATTTTTTTTTTTTTTTGGTGGTTCAAAGCTTGATGTGACTGAAAATTGTAGGTATATACATTTTTTTTCTATCTCCACCTAAAAATATTTTAAATATTGAATACTACAGATGTTATTGTATGTAATATTGAAATCATTTTAAACCGGGGATAGAAGCTGATATAAATGCACCAAAAACAAGGCTATTCTAAAAGGAAAAGTGGGAATGCCAAAATTCAATTATTTATATAACTGTAGATTTTCACAAAAAAAACCTTTTACCTAAACTAACCCGGGGCTTAGACAAGCGAGTAGAACTAGTAGCGTTTATGTGTGTTAGTGTATCAGAACACGAGACAGCCAACTAGTAGCTCAAATAGTATAATATTTTTGCCTGTGAGTAGGCTGCCAGTTATCCTACTAGTGTAGTGTATTTTTTTTCATTTATTTGTTTTGTTTCCATAGTTTCCATAATTTGTATATTTTTCTGTATGAAATATTTTTAAAAAATCATACTAGTTGACAAAACGCGCAGAGAGCTACTAGTCACACATACATCCATAAAACTAACACTATGATACAAATGCTACTAGTTCTACTCGCTTGTCTAAACCCCGGGTAAAATTTTTTTATATTAGTTATGTATAAATTATAAAAATATATAAATTATAAAATAAAATCAACATCTTCACAATAGTTAAAATAATTTGTTCTTCAAGGGAAGCGTTTTTGTCTTTTTACTCGCACAACGAATGTTACATTTCCTCGTCACTCGAAAACATTAAAAAAAAATGATTTCAAATAGAAAGAAATATAATAATTTATTATTATTATAAAATGGCAGTTATCAATAATATTTTAGAATGATTATTACGATTAAGTGTTCTGAACGCTGCACTGATAGAACAAGGGCCTACAGCAAATTTTGGGAGTGGATTGCTAACTAAAATATGAGTATGCTGGTTTGTAGGTGCATATATCGCGGTATCAAAAACAACCGTCTGGCAGGTTTTTTTTCAGCCTTTAGCGGGGGTGGGAGTTTGAAAATAGCGATTTTCAAGTTTATTTTTTCATAGGTTCAATAAATTTAAAAAATATATAATGTGATGCTCTGTCATTTTCTTTAAGTAAAAACGTCAAAATCTTGGCAATCAGACCAATAGAACTCAAGATATTAGGTTTTTAAGCGAACCCTAATCGATTTTTTTGGAGACTTTGTTTTGTTGATTTTTTGTGTTGTATAATTCTCCAAGAAAAGACGATAAGGTCCTCTTAAAAAGCTTATATTTTGAGTTCTATTGGTCGAATTGCCAAGATTATGATGTTTTGACTTAATGACAACATCACATAATATTATTTTTGAAGTGGTAATACCTCTGACAAAATAAACTGGAAAATCGCTATTTTCAAACCCCCACCCCCGCAAAAGGCTAAAAAAGAAACCTGAGAGACGGTTGTTTTTGATACCGCGATATATGCACCTACAAACCATCATACTCATATTTTGGTTATCAATCCACTCCCAAAATTTGCTGCCGGCTCTTAGGCTATGAAGTTTAAATGGCAGAATACATTCGTTTAACTAGAACTACAGAATTATCTAAGTTCAAGGTTTACTTTGAAACCGAATCAAGTGCTGAACTTAAGTTTAAACATAAATTAAAGTTTAACTTGTGAAACTGGCCATTAATGTCTCAAACTGGATCTACCAAGCCCCCCCACAGCCTAATCCTAGACCCGCTACTGGAACTGATCAATAGTTTGAGTTGATAGAACTCATAAAGTTTTTGAGAAATTAAAGCCAAGTGTTGATCACTTTTGAACTTGTAACTTTCTTCTAAGACTTGCAACTGCTGTATATTTAGTTCTATGAGTTCGGCAAGAGTTTCCTAGGACATCTGAAAAAAAAAATTTTTTTAAATATTTTAATTATTTAGCTTGGTTCTTTCTAATGAATTATTCTTACCCTGAAGCTTTGAATGGTGTATGATTATAATACCGCTCTTGATTCGATACTGTTTTGTAATTTGACATTCCCAAAGTGGTTGAGTTATTTTCATGATGAGACATTTGTGTTGATTTTACAACAACAAAAAACCAACACTAAGTTATCAGCTTGACATATAAAAAAAAGAAGATTGTTTATTTTTATTCCTTGTTTATATATATAAGAATATATAAGAGCTCAGCAAAACAATAACATAATATTGAAGATTTTTCATTGTTGTTTAAGAATACACTCGAATCCGCTGAACTTAATGGGAAATTTGCCAAAACTTGTGTGGAATTCCTTTCAACAAAAAAATTCTGAACAAAATCGATTTTTTTTTCTAAACAAAATTGATTTTGTTCTGTCAGAACAAATCTTGCTCTCGTTTTTTTTTGCATTTTTTGACATTTCTCGTACTTCAAGATATTATGCCGTTTTCCTTTGGACTACCGGAAGCGTCCAGAAGCGTCCGGAAGTCTTCTGAAACCATTCCATTGGCACAAAAAGTACGCTTCTGACGATTCTGAGAAGAGAAATTCGATTCTTGATTTAAAATCAGAATCAACTCAAGAAGCACTTATACATTTAAAATCAAAAGTCATAAAAAAACTCACTCAAGCGTTTTGACAGCAAATTGTGAGAGATGAACAAAAATTGTTAAGATGTTTATCGATGTTGGCAAAACATCGATGATAGACGAAAACTGGTCCTAAGCTAAATTTGAAAAATTACCCCAAAAATCTATATAAAAAGCAACATAAATAGAAAAATGAGAATAGTACAAAAAATGTTTTGCGTCGGTTTGAGAGTGCCTTTAAAGGAACGCTTCGCGGGTTCAAGTATTTTGACTCCCTTTTTGGGCCTCTGTCCCACTTTACGCGATTCCGTCGCTCCGCCTAGGGTTTTTGTATTAAACAGAACGATTATTTAATCACAGTCCCAGAAAAATCCTTTTAAAATTTGCTTAATCTGGTTAAAAATAAACGTACATAACAAACCAGTGCTATTTTTGTTTTTTTTTTTATTCTTTTTTAAAAATAAAAAGAAATGGAAAAAGGACCTAAAATCATGAAAAACCGACCCAATTTACAAATTTTAAACTCTGTCTCTTATACATTTTTGAGGCCATTTTTCTTTGTATGTTTGGGGTCATAATTCACTGGGGCCAAACTTCATGTAGCCCAGTTTCAGATTCAATACAATACTATTTAAACCTTTTAGAAGCTTTTCTATAGAAATTTTACGGGAAAGTTGTATTTGTTTTTATTGTAATTAACTGAATTTTTTAAATTAAAATCTTAGGAACATTTTTGGAGACCAATAATATTTTTCTTATCTGATGAAAAAAAATTGTATGGCAGGTATACCGTCGGGATATTACCCAAAAATACTATGTACCAAGGTTGGAGAAAATCCATCGAGCTATTAAGCTTCGGCCTCGAAGACCAACTTACAGATAGACAGAATTGTGAGATACATTTTGTGTGTGATTCCGTTTTATCGTATACGAATCGATGACTTGCCATATAGTAAGAATGTGGTTTTAGCCACATGTTTGAATTTGCAAGAATTAGAAAATTGTCATTAATTTATGTATAGGAATGAAGATCAAGATTATGGAATTTAGAAAATAAAATTACTTGAGTTTGAAGTGAAGTAATTGAATATAATACAATTGAAAAGCTCAAGTGACCTCAACTGTAATTTTTTTCATTTTCGTTGTTATAAAAAATCTGGACACAAATATTTATTTGCTAGGAGTACGAATTTAAAAAAAAACTCCACTAGAACACAAAAATTTGCAGTGATTTATATAAGACTTGGTAAACATGGATTCAAATTTGCATCTTAGAAGGCGGTATGACTTTTGACTTTGACAAAAAAAAATGTTTACGTTGTTTAATACCTCTTTCAAATGTCTGTCTCAAAGATTCCCAACGTCAATTTAAAATCAAATACAAAAAACACAAATGTAAGCAAATATCAAAGAATATTTACCGAGCCAAAAAACAATGTTTACTTTTCGAGATACCTTTCGACTTGGAAACTTTCCATCAATTCATTTCAATTTCAAATTGTGAAAAAATACAATTCGTAGTCTTCAAAGGACACATCCCTGGAGGATAGCTCAAGATTTTTGTTCAAAAATAAAAACTCGAGAATAATCGTTTTATTCAATTAACAAACGAAAGTTGTTTATTCACGTGCATAACCTATACGGTTGCGGTCATGGTGTGTGGTGAATATACAAAAAAAAAAAAAAACTGTACAAAGTTTGTGTGTGGCAATATAGCAACTCATATGTGTCTGTTTAGGAGAAAAGTGTGGGTAAAACATCGTCCGAACGTATAGCCACTGGTCGTTAAGGATGATATATGTGCGAATAAATTCGGGATTCTGTTTGATATGCAGCCAGGCAGGGATTAAAAACGTGATATACTGACATCCGGGATCCGGAAACGAATGTGGCATTTTGGGTGGCAGCAGCAAGTCTTTTCAGTTCAATGTTGTATAGTTTTTATTCTTTTTTATTTTTGTTGTATTTTTATGGAACGAAATTGTCACAGATTTCACTTTTTTGCTCATATACATAGACTCGAGTATATGTATGTATGTACCTATTTTTGTCCATTTTTGTGAAGTGTCCCTTATGCTCATGTTGACTGTTTTTGTTAAACAAATACTGCACAAATGTGAACATTGAATGAATTTTTTATCTTACTGCAACCAAACATATAGTAGACCGTTCATTGTCCTGCTTGGTACTGTAACGGGTTCCGGTGAAAACGAGAATGTCCTTTTTTTTGGAATTCTGAGAGTTGTGGGCTCATTTTTTATTTAACACGATGGGAAATAGATTACTCAAGATTTATGGAGGACTTCCTGGCAATTTATTTGAAATAAAATGCCCTCTCTTTCTATCCCTTTGGAGTGCATTTGTGTAAAGTGTCTACATACCTTAAACTATTGGAAGTGAAAAATATATGTTTCGATTTGTCTGGTGCATTGTTTCATGTTAAAAGTCACAACATGCAGAGCATGCATAGCAACTTTTTATATAAAATGATTAAAAAAGCATGTTTACAATATTGGTATTGATTAGATGATTAAGTAGTGAGTAACATGGAGAACGTTCTTTTAAAGCCATTCCACCATTTCCTATACCAAGACGTCTAGGTCTAAGCAATCTCGCACTACAACCAATGCTTATGTTTGCAGCCTTTTTTGAGGAACAACTGTAGAATTGTACACATTTTTTTAAAGTTTACTTCGATTAAATTTAGACGTGGTCACATAAAATTGTAGTTATTTGTAAAAATTGTTTTTTCCATTTATAGCAAGAACAACATGTTTCTCACACTCTATAGACAAGAGTCAAACTCAAATGCAACAACTCAAGTTAACATTTATTGATAACAACCATAGAGATTCCCAATGCCATTTCTTCGAAAGAACCCACCAAACATACTCGTTCAACGTGTCAAATAGGTAACGTTCCTTCCTATAGATGTGATGCTTGTGCGCTATTGTATCCTTCCTATGCCGCTTTGTACCTACCTTAGCCATGCTATTGTGTAGATAGAATCTATCAGTTGGCGATTTTTACCAAAAATTAATGCAAACAATCTTGGCTAGAATCACGTTCCAAATGGAATCCCGCTGATTTCACGATCATGTGAAGAAGTAGCGTTTTGACCTGTCGTCGTTGATGTGCATAACTTGAAAGAGTAAGCATTCAAACTTCAGCAGAGTAAGTGCCTACTTTGCAGAGATGTGGTTGGAATGAATTGTGTCAATGACAGTGACCTTGGATAGATATTATTTGCAAGTCAATGAGTAAGTTAAACAGAGCTGCGTTGTTTGTATTCTCTGTATTTAGTTGAATCTATTGTATTCTGTTCAATCGTTACCGCCAATTATGCAATTGAGCTTAACAACAAATGAAATTCAGTTCTAAGAAATATAAAATAAAGTTGCTTACGTAATTATAATGGTTATAGGTAATTTAAAGAAATATTTATTTGTGTTTAAAATTTAAATATTCCATTTAACAGCTAGAGTTTTGAAAAAAAATGGCTCCCTTAAAATTTAGGATTATCAGACCCGTCCATTAAAAACGCAAAAACCAAAAACTACCAAAAATCCATCTCGAAAAATTTAAGAATAAAAATGTATGACTGGATCGCATGAACTTGCTCCTATAGTTAACAAATGGATCGATTATATTTTATGTATTTAGCGAAAAAATGTTAAAAACAAGTGCAAATGACAGTTAACTTTTCTTTTTAATTTAATACAAAATCAAATCATGATTGGGTTGTACTTGTACAAAAATTATATTATTTAAAGGCACTGATAATATACGAATTTTCGAAAGTATGAAATTAATTTGTTAAGTTTCTTTAATTTCGACGCTAATAGTTGTTTGAGGTCTTAAAACAAATATGAATTTAGGCAACAACAGTTTTAAAAATCGAATTTTTAAATAAATTGGGCTTTTATGAACATTCGAGATTAATGCAATTATTTAAAACTAATTCATTTTTTTCCAAACGTTTTTCCGGTTATTTTCCGGCTTCATAAAGGGTTATAAAATGAATTAATTCTTAAAAAAATCAAAAAATACAAATTAAATTACTTATTATTATTTTGAATAGTTTGAAGCAGATCTATTGACTTACTTTTCCTTTAATTACATTTTTTTTTAATTATTTTAAGTTACTGATATATTAATTTGATTTGAATAAAAATTAACATTGAAAAACACTGAAGTAATCAATAAGCAAACTAATTTTAAAGTAAGTATAGTTCAGTCATTTTAGATTTGGCTCCTATGTGTATCTAAAAAAACATATGGGGAAGCAATTTTTTGTGGCCATCGTAAGATAACTTTATAAAAAGCTTAAGTTCAAGTTTTCGACCATGGATCCTTTGCAGGGTTGCCGCTATATAGATTTTAAGGCTCAACACAGTGTTTTATATTTTTTCAACGGAGGTGTGTACAGGAGTTTTTATTTTTGTAATCGGTAGAATACAAAATATAACATAGTCTTGCACATAAAAAATAAATCCGAAAAATGTAGGCATCGAGATATGATCGTTTATAAGTCGAAAACGGAAAAGTAGACGTATTAGAAATAATTTGCAGTAAGTCAGGATGACATTTTATTATAGTAAATTTTATATTTTTGGAAGGGTAATTAAAAATGATATTACCCATGTTTGAGGATTTTCTGATATATGTGTTTATTTTAGTCGCAGAAAAGTTTTGAAAACCTCAACTTTTGGAGTTCGATTTTGTCAAGCTTTTGAATTTTATATTTTTAAAAATCTGGAATTCTTAAGAATGGTGGAGATTACTAACTTCAGTTTTGGACTTAAAACTTCAGTTCACCACTGTGAGCGCAGAAAATTCACACTTCAGTATATTTCGGACTCAGCTTATAAGAGTTAAGTTATACATGTAATAATATTGATATTATATATATATATACAATAACTCGGCAAAGAACCAAACATTTGTATATTTATCAAAAGTAAGTATATTGCTGTATAGAGTTTCATAAATTTAATTAAAATGGTAAGCATACTACTCCTATAGTTAGTCACATTATTAGGGGAGTTTGTATTATTTAATTAATTGATCATGAGTTTTTTGTTGGCCAATGTTTGAAAACTACTTATGTAGACATATAAAAAGCATCAATACGGGTATTGGAACAACAATCCAATTAAAACAAGATTTTTTTTAGCACTTACACATAAAGTGTCATTTTTTACATATATAAGAAGAGGAAATTACAATTTATTTAAAAACTTTTTTCGTATGCGAAGTTGTTTGTTTACCTACTGTAACATCTGAAATTTGACCCAATAGCCGTCACTGAAATAGCCCGCGGTATATTTGGCGAAATTTGTTTGACACAATCATTTATTACTCAATATGTATCTACATATACTTACATACATACTCGTGTTTAAATTAAAAGTGCTTAATTCGTTTGTTTACAAACAAATCATGTTCTTCTTATTGGATTGTGCCCCGAAAATGTAACCAACAACGTTTATTTCCGAAAACCAAAACATGATCAATCTCCAGACCAAATATGTTCGGCTTCCAGCTTGAAGCATGTACAATCCGTAATGGAAAATATATTGTTCTTACATGCATTTAGTGGATGCGGCACGACGCGACGTCAGCAACTTTCGATATGGTAAAAATTAAATTTATTGTTGCTCTGAAAAAAAATGTTGAACTCAGTGATGTATGATGAATCTTCCCCTAACAGAAGGAGCAGCAAAATATCACTCATATAGGACATAATTTCAAGTTCAACAGTGGTTGAGCAAAATAGATGAAAAAAGTCCTAGTGATTGGGGGTTGAAAAAAACAACGTTGCGTTGGGTACCTCAAACAAGCGATGAAGATCCGGCACCAAGTTCAATCCTCAAGCTAATTTCTTGCAAAGGTCGCAAAAATTGCGAAAAAGCTTGTGAGTGTGTGAAAGCAGGTCTTCATTGCATAACAATTTGCCAACACTGTTGTAGGGAGACTTTCAAACAATGCCCCCATGAAACAACCAATCATGGACGATGATTCAGAGGACGAAGGTGGAAGAACTGTTAGCACGATTTCCTTCCAAGAAGATAGTCTGCCAGGTCCTTCATGTAAGAAACCAAGGATTCATGCACCGGTACTTGAAATTAATTAAAGCCACGTAAAATGTATATATTTATAATATGAATGCCTCCCAATAATTATTATTTATTTATAATAATCTTATAAACCATAAATAAAGTTATTGTTCAATTACATACACGATAACTAGAGCTATAATAATGCGAATTACCGGAATACGATCCGCCACACACAACAAAAGAAACTATTCCATTTACAGTGCACATGCACACGTGATACACATATTTTACCATTTAAGCACTGCACCGTGCGATACCCACACCCACTTTTGTAACTGAATAAATGATTTCGATTCTACGTTTGAAGATGCGATTATGAAGTTTTCAAGGGCTATAGTAAATAAACAATTGCTCGGACAAAAAACATGTTTGGGTAAAAATTGTAGGTGATAATGCTTTCAACAATTTTTAGAAGAAAATTTTTGCGAAACACTAAGCGAAAAAAAAGTATTTGACTTTAAAAAAAAATGTGAACTCCATTTTTTTTAACTTGTTATAACTCGTTAAATACAAAAAATATAAAAAAATTAGCATATACGAATCTGTAGAACGTATGATTCTCTACAAAAATACATTTTCAGTTTTTCGATTAACTCAAAAATAATTCATGAAAAACAAATTCACTTTTTAAATCAAGATAGTGGCAACCCTGCAAGGGGTTGGTGGTCAAAAAGTTGGAGTTAAGCTTTCTGTATGATACTCTAACGAACTCAAAACAAAAATTGCTTCCCCATATGTTGTACCTAAAATGACTGGACTAGTATCACAGTTTATATTATGGCAAAACTATATATGGCGCTTATGTCATCAATCTCCTCCTTGTGGTTCATCGTCTTACTTATATTTTGTTGGATGCGAAGACTTTCCAAAGTGAATCATGTGTTCATTCTTCGTTCCTTGTCTAGTATTCTGACATTCTCAAAATCTGCATTGGTCTAGCATGTGTTGTGAAATCGTTGGATGTTTTTTCTTAATATCGTTTTTTTCTTATGGATAAAGTTTTGAAAACATTTTAAGGACAAATAATGGGCCGCCAAATCAAAGTGATTATGCAAGTACAACTTTGATTTCAAAAATTGTCAGTAAACCGTTTTTTATTTAAATTTTAAGAAGCTAGTGTATAAAAAAAGTAATTTGAATCACTTCATCCAAAAATGAGAAAGTCGAACAAATGAAAAATTGTTCTAAGGAAAATACAAATACTTACCTACTGTTAAAAATAATGCAAACTAAAATAGTTTTTTTCTTACAAAGTATGTAGATTGTACTAATGTTCACAATTCATTATAATTTATTATATACACTTCTCTCGCTTCACTCACTTCTTGTTTCAAAATTTTGAGTTTGAAAATTAATTTTCGAAAAACTGTGCATCACAAGAACTTTATTTGTAAAATAAAATAAAATTGAATAAATGAAAATAAAATAAAAGAAGAGATTTCTGACTTTACATGTTAAATATTTTTTCTGGTTTTAGTCAATTTTTTTTTTAACTGCCCCGGCCGCCGCTCAAACGGAGGAAAATAAAGCCCCCTCCTATATGACTTTTGTGTTCTCGACGCAACCTAAGATCTCTAGCTTTTTGGCAGACCTTGAGTGAATAACCATGTATAACGCCATTAAAAAGTGTTGTAAATTCGATAATATAAAAAAGTACGCATACGCCCCAGTGTACCCGCCATTGCTTAAATTTTGTTTTACGATACTGGTCCTCAGAAAAAATCATGGAAATTCTGATTAAGTGAATGATACCTTAGCTTAAACAAACGAGTATGCAACTCTCTTTTATGACGCGACGACACGCCGCCGCCGACGGGACTTTTCAGTCTTACTCATTTTCATTCCTCGAAAAAAAGTTAAGAAGGGAATGGAATAGGAATGATCTAGGAACTCGCCTGATTTGAATGCTGCCATCATAAACATATCGATTTATTTCCAAAAACAAATTTAAAATATGAATTGTAGCCCTAAAACAGAGGTGGATAGTGTGTGGGTGTAATAATGGACGGGTGTGATTTCATAATGATTATATTAAAAAAAATTAAATTTTGAAAAAACTCATGAAAATACATATTATGCTACAGTAGATGACGGATGTAAGAAACTCAAAAAATCCAAAGAATTCCTTTCTTATATCCGTGTTTTCTTATACATATAAAACATTGTACATAAGAAAGAAAATTTCTTATATAAGTTAAATGTATGTAAGAGAGAAAATTTCTTGTATAAATAAAAACACATAAGAAATAAAATTTATCCACTGTCAATGTATGGGCTTTTTTCTTTCTCGCTGATCTTCAATCTGTCATTTCTTTGGCCATTCAATGATGGTGGGTTCAGAAATGTTGTGAAAATTAAACGGCACATCATTTGAAAGTTTGCACGGGAAAATTTCTTATAAAAGTTTAATTTTCTATGTAGTGAATGCGATTTGTATCAGAATAAGTTTCTTATATCAGTGTTTTTCTTATAAACGTTTTTCTTATATGAATCTTATTTAACACGTATCTTTATGGGAATATGCATGGTGTTTTGGAATGTCCGTCTTATAAGCGTGTTTTTCTTATATGAGACTTTCTTATATCCGTCATCGAAAAATATCAAAAATTGGTATGTTCGTGGTTTTGGCTCGTAAGCCAAAATATTTTAAGAATGGGTTGATGTTTTGAATCTATTACAAACAAATTATTTGTCTACCTACCATTTCCTGTTTAGAAAATAGAAAAAATTAAGTTCACTCTTTAAATAAAGATGGCGAAAGCCCTCCAAGGGGTTGATGGTCGAAGATCCAAAAAATTCTCATTGGGATCATAATAAAATATATTGGACTTCCAGAGGGTCTGCTCTAAATATGATATAAATATCGCATGCCAACTTCGAGCACATACAATTATTGAAACCAATACTTTTTAACTAGTTCAACTTCAATGAATGAAAATCAGTTTATTCCATTACGCATACTACTCACCAAAACGAGTTTTTTCTTTTATGAGTTGTAAACGAACAAAAAAATAAATGTTAAAACGTTAAAAGAAATGTACTCAAACAAGCTTGTAACTTAATCGGATTTCATAAATTCTCGGCAATGCCAATGCAATGGTAGTATTAATGTCTACAAAGATCTACGCACTTTATCAATTTGTACGACACATCAGGTTGATAATAGTGAATAAGTACTACTTGTATACATATAAGTCTTCACATCTTTTCGCCGCCATTGAAAGTTGTCGACTTGAAAGTGTCATTGCATTCCAAACTATAGCTGATGGCGATGGCGTGGAGGAATTCGATGTAGTTTTTATAGCAAAGGTATGCGCTAAAGCAATAGCATCAGGAACTTGAACACAATCTTTGTTTATCATTTTTTCATTCGTTCCTTTCAAATGATAATAAATTATAACTGTCAGTTTCTTTTTAGCATTCTAAGACAAGTAAATGCATTAAATGCAGAAATAGATAAGGTTTGCAATGATTTGATGTTGAGACTTTTAAGCTAAATAGTCAATAAGCTTAATACGACCATAGTGCATTATTGCACTTAATATTTATTATTGAAGTAAGAAATACTTTTCTTTTCAAAATGAAAATACATTTTTCAATTAAATTAAATAATGGATTTCTGGATTTCTGTTGCAATAGTTGCCGTTGATTTTCCTATTTTTTGTTTATTAAATCAAATTTTCAGCAAATCACTTGCAGCTCTCCTAATGGTGAGGGGTTACCTTTTTCAGTTACCTGAAAATTCCTCAGCAAAATTACTCAGTTAAGCTGACAGAACACTGAGGATTTTCGACACTCTCGAAAATGTCAACACCCATTAAACAAATAATTAAATAGAAAAAGAAATCGATTTTAAACTTCTGTTTTGTCGCATTGTCCGATACATCACGAATTTTGCTATTTTTAAGTCGCTTTTATACTGATTTAAGCCGAAACTCGAGTTTAAAAAGACAAATTGTCAATTTTGAAAAGTCGGTTTAATGTCAAAAGTTTTCTTGACTAAGGGTACCTTGGGGGTTTACCAGAATCTTAACTCCCATTTTGGGTCTTCTTTTTACAAATTGTTTTTAAGAAAAAAAAAAATAAAAATCGTTTCTGTAAACAAATCTAAAAAGTTTAAATAAAATTCAAAATAAAATGTATAAAAACTTTTTTTATAAAGTTTTTCCTTTTTTCGTCCATAAATAATAATATATTTTTTGAAAAGTACTTTTCTAAAAAGTACTGAAAATCCCGTTAAATACAAGCAGCATATACCACGATTGGATTTTTCCAACTGTTTGCGAGATTTTATAACAAAATAATCAAAAGTTGAATGTTGTACATATTGCATCATAATAAACTCAAAAGTTATTGGATATTTTCATGCTATTTTCGTCCCGGTAAATCCTCGTCTTGGCATGTCAACACGATAACTTATTATTGGACCTTGTTGGAGTCTTGGAGGTCTCAGAAAAAAAAAATTACAATAAAAAAAATTGATTCTTAAATTATAAACTGAATTTTTCAATTCAGCTGGCCATTGACCATGGCCATGGCTCGGAGCCAATTGACTTCGGGGATTTTATCCTCGATAAATGTCAAAAACGTTCGGCGCAGAACCATTTGGACTTTCAACAAGTCGGAAAACCACGAACCAAATTGGTTGCGAGCCGTTCGGCTCGCTCGTCTATGGCCAGCTTCAGCTTAACAGCTTCTAGATTCAAACCCTTTACCTTTAGTTTGATATTTCTACAACAAAAATAAGAGCTAAATTAATCGAACGACATTTTTTTTTTTTAATATAACGCTATGATGTCTTCAAAAATGTTGAACCTGAAGAGGCGGGTGGAAAATGTTGAAAAACAGAGTAAATAAATAATTTTTCGTTTCTATATCACTTTTTAAGAAAGATAACTTCTTATACAACTTGTAATTTTCCAATTACCAAGTTCTAGATACATATGTATCTAATCAGAGGCGTATTGACCCTAGGGCTTAAAGGGCTACAGCCTGGGGCGGCAAGGCCAATGGCCAAAATGGCGGCACTGGCCAATTTATAATATTTCTTTAAAGCGGCGCAAGCCGCCCCTATAGCAATTGCCCAATTTATAATACTTTTATGAATGATTGAACTTTCAAAACATTTAAGAAGAAGGACGCAAGACACTCCTAGCAATTGTCCAATTTATAATATTTCTTTGAAGCGATTGAACTTTCAAAACATAAAGCAAAAATGCGCAAGCCGCTCCTGGCAACTGCCCAATTTATAATATTTTTTTGAAACTTTTGAACTTTAAAAAAATACAAGCAAACGGGCGCAAGCCGTCCCTAACAATTGTCCAATTTATAATATTTTTTTTGAAACGATTGAACTTCCAAAACATTCAAGCAGAAGGACGCAAGCTGCCCCTAGGAATTAGCCAGTTTATTATATTTTTTGAAGCTATTGAACTTTCAAAACATACAAGCAAAAATGCGCAAGTCGCCCCTAGGAATTGGCCAATTTATAATATTTTTTTGAAACGATTGAACTTTCAAGAAATACAAACAGAAGGACGCAAGCTGCCCCTAGCAATAGGCCAATTTATAATATTTTTTTTTAGCGATTGAACTTTCAAAACCTACAAGCAAAAGAGGGCAAGCCGCCCCTAACAATTGTCTGATATACAATATTTTTGAAGGATAAACATTTTAAAGATAAAAAAATGCGATTTTTTTAGTTTTTCAAGCATTAGAATTTTTTTAGTACCATGAGTGCCCGGCTGTGAGAGAGTTCACTGTAACATTTCACTCACTTTTTTTTAACCATTTACCATTCTTATTTTTTATAAACGATTTTTTAAAATGAAAATTCATAATAAAAATATTTACATTAGACATGTACCGATTCTTTGGAACAAATTCCAATTAAACGAAAACATTATCAAACAAAAAAAAAACACTTGTTGGTATCTAGCTCTAAAAAAAATCGGCTAGAAAAACTTTGTTTGGACGGATCTTAATTTTTTATTTCGAAACCAACTACAAAGATTCCCTTTTCATTAAAAAAAATTATAAAAATCCATTAAGCTTATCTAAGCTTGATCACATGAGTGAAGACGCAATTCGAAAAAAAGCAACCACTCTCCAGAAATTATACCCGGTTGATCTTGGGGAAGATTTTCAAGTAGAGTGTGTCTTACTTAAACATTTTCTGGAGCAAAACAACACTGAAAATATGAGTTTAAGGCAGCTTAAATTTCATATAAGAGAAAAAGAAAAGAAGGAAACATTTCCATATGTTGAGGTTGCTTAAAGAATATACTTGTGCACTGCAGTGACAAATTGTAGTGCAGAAAGATCGTTTTCCGTATTGAAACGAATAAAAACCTATTTAAGGTCTCGCATTAGCGAAGACCACCTTAATAGTTTCGCTTTATCAAATATAGAAGCTGAACTGACAAAAAATTTAGATAACGAATCTATTTTTAATGAATTTTGTAATCAAAATCCACACATAAAAAAAATTTGAAAATATTATGCATTTTGTATTTTTTTTTTATTATTATTTTTATAACTTTATTTTCATTGTTCTAAAGGGCGTCAACATTTATCAGCTCGGGCGCCTAATCCTTAAATACGCCTCTGTATCTAATCAGTATGTTTTTTTAAATGTCGAGTTTGTTTTTTAAATTAAGCGCGCACTAAAGGGCTTCTTACTACCCTTAAAATGTTTAAACACAGTGCGAGCGTTAGGATACTTTTTGATATGTTTGGCACTGAATTTGAAAGTCAAACCACGGAGTATTTAATTTGGAATTTAGCCAAATCACGAGCCCAAAACTGGAACTAAATTCTCTCGTCATCAGTTTTTAAAAAAATTGTGTTTGAAGGTGTGGTGGTTCCAACTTGACGTCGCAGATTTCAGTTGTAATGGTAAGAGTATTAAATTTGGAATTCTGCCAAATCACCAGACCAAAAATGGAACTAAATTCCCTCATCACAAGTTTTTTGAAATTTTGTGTTTAAAGGTGTTCCAGGTTGACGTAGTCAAGCCCGATAGCCTAAAAACCTAAGATATTCACGCTATTCGTATAAGTAGCTATACGAAAATATTTTATACTTTTTATTGCGTTTTACGAATATTCAATTTATTTATTCAATGACTAATTTTGGGTACCAACATTCAATAATTATTAATATAGAAGAACATTAGTTTGTGAAAATGTGTAAACCTATTCAAATGAGCGGCAGTGTACATAAAGAAGATTAATTGAAAAATAGTGTTCGATAATAAGTTTCGGGAAACCTACATATATCCCCACAGGAAAATATCTTAGACTAATTTTCAACGGTTTGTTATTCTTTTTTGTAAAATTTAAGTCGTAGTCTGATAGAATTAGTTAAAAGAAGCGGAACCCAAAGTGATAGAAACTGTTTTACTGTAGTTAAAAAACAATATTAAAGTAAAACAAAAGTCTTAGTAGATTTAAAAAAAAGATTAGCTGAAAATGTATAGAATATAGAAACTTGTCGTTTTCTAGCCCCCAAACCAAATCTGAAAAGTTTATTAATAATGATGGAATCAGAGATATCTCAATACGAAATTTGTAAAAAAAAAAAAGTTAACACTGATGATGACAGTTTGGTTAAACCTTCTTATTTTGAACAACTAAATATTATATTATTTGACTTCGAAATGTAATTACCAATAAATATTATGAAACAATTACTCAACACTTGATTTTATTTAACCTACCTATCCCCTTTCTAATTTTAAAAAATGCACCATCAAATGAAATGAATATTACTCGTACATATGTAGTTATTCGAAAAATTAAAATAAATTTATCTCTCAAATAAAAGATTCATTTTTTGCAAACCTTATCTGATCTGAAGACCATTCATTTCACGCATGGCAAAATGGTTATTTGTCCTGCTATCTTCACCAATCCAATAATCCTGATTAAGTGCAACCAACTGCAACAAAACAACAAACTGCCAACCTAACAGAATGAAGAAAAAAAAAACAACTCGTTCTCATCTATATTTGCATCTTAGAGCTTATAGTATTGCAATCAGTTCCAGTCATTCTTATTTTCTAGGTGAATATTGGAAAAGATAATTCGCAGAATATTAACACGATCTAGAATACCATGGGGGCACAAGGTAATTTTATACAATCGTTATTTTCAATCTATCTCAATTCTCACCTTTGATCCACATTCATACCACTCTCTCAAGGCGAAAGTTATACATAGTAATAGTATACGTATATGGTAGAGAGGGTTTTCAAAAGAAAACTTCAATTTCAACAAGAAAAATAACACAAAGTTACGCGAAACTCAGCTGGATGCCACCACAATATGATGGTAGAAGGTTCCTTTAAATACACTGACAAAAAAAAAACAGCAGGGCTAAAAGATATGAGAACAATTTGTAATTCATTTTCAAAGTCACGCTATTTTTCCACCGATGGTCTAGATTCGTTCTGATTTAATAAATCTACATGGTGTTTCCACCGCACAGAAGTTTTTAAAAGAGGATTCAGTATGACAGAACTTTTAAAAATGTCAAATATCATTTTTTTGGTTTAAAGTGAAAGTGAGATAGATAGTTTCATTTGTGTCAAACAATGTGCGATATGTCCCGATCTAAATTGAACGATGATTTTCCAGTGGGGAATGGAAAAATGGTGAAATAAAAGTCTGCCGAAACTGGGAGGAACACGTCGACTGTACCTCTCAATCGCACACAATTACAACAACAATTTTCTGTCGGCACTTGAAAAATCGTTCAATGTAGATCGGTACTAACGGGATATCGATTGAACAGTTCGAATCTTGAAACCATTGTTGTCCGATAAATATTTAACAAGATTTTGAATCTGCAAGGTTTAAGAAATCAATTTGAATGATTAATCTTCAAAGCTTCTGGAAGATTAAAGGTAGAACATTTAAGGTTATGTCAATAACCAACGAAAAGTCGCTTTCCTAACAGTCACTCATATTGCACTAGTTAAATCTAGTTAAATTAATCATCTTTCTTTTTTTTTTCATTTCTACTTCAGCGAGACATTAGTTTTTGTAAAGGCCCAACTAAATCTATTAGTGGGGCTCACCTTTGCACGCATAAGTGAACAAGCGATTACACACAATCCCTGTTCATAAACCATATTGCAATTCGTTAAGTTTCGTTAAAATTTTTGAAAGAGCGATTCCAGTCGCTCTAAGTTAATTGTATTTGACAGCTCAAAGACAGAAAAAAAACAAAACGTTTTAAAAAGCAAAATGGAGAACGCAAGCAAAATTACATTATGGCGGAGTACTTTCGCAAACATAAGCAAATTTTCGTTGGAATTTTGGGATAAGCTTATGTTGGCTTAAGCTAGTATAGTAGGACTTTAAGTGAGGTGTGCTCCCGAGCGCTGTTCCCCTCCCAAAGCTAAAGTTAACAAAACTGAACGAAAAGCAACATAGACGCATCATATGATTTGCTTGTTTTCGTCCTAGCACTTCAGTTCCCCTGCCAGCATTATAGTTGCGGCTTAATGCCCCTATTGTAGCTGTCGATTTGCTTATTGTTGAACTAAGTTTTTTTTAATTTATTTGGTGCCTCCACTGCACAAAAAGATCAAAAAGAAGATTATGACAATACATTCAAATGGTGTTCTCTTTTTTATATGAAGTAGAATTGAGACAGAGGTCTTTTCTTACATTTCCATCCGTCAACGAAAGAAAATTACATTTAAATGGGTCGGTTCCACAAGTGTTCTCCAAAGAAAAGTATGTTTGATTGGAAAAACGTTTTTTTTTTCAGGAGGATTTAAATGAGTTTTCTTTTGGGGAGATTAAAATTTGTATGGTAAATTTTCGAGATTTGAAGGAGATTTATGATAAATCATACTTAATCTCGGTTTGGTGGTCGGTGGAAACGAAGTATTATGATAATCGAGTTTAAATATTTGTATGTGTAATTATTTGTTTGCAGTACATAAGGGGGTCTTATTAGGGTGGACTGATATTTGACCTGTTAAGCACCTTACGTAGTTATTCCTGTGTTGATTTTTGTCCCTCCTACTGAATGTTATTCACAGACGAACGTTTGCTGATCTCAAATCTCAAACCTTTATTTTCCAGAATTTAAATATTTTGTTATTTTTGACAATAATCTTGAAACAAAATCTTGAACATTTTCTATCAGTGTATTAACCAATTGCTACCAAAATTCAAAGAGCTATCCCTACTCTCATAGGTATGCTAATTCCGACCTGTTGCAATCGCAGCCGATCTCGTAAGTCCTTCTTATGTGTACATTAAGCTAATAGTCGTCATAAATTCCATGGAGATTTTTCCATAGCATAAATAACAGGATGCAAATGTGAGCCGTCGGCCGGCCACGCCACGCCGAGGAAGCTTTTGTGCACCTGCGGTCATGGCCAATTTCAGCTGATGCTCTTATTAATAACCGTTTTTATTGCAGCTATCACCCGCGATCCATGAATATAAATACAGTGGGTATCTTATTTATATGTGTTTTTTTTTTTGTTTCTCCTCTCGTTTCAGGTGCGATTGTATTTCTCGCAGATACCCGATGACAAAGTGCCATACGTGAACAGTCCCGGTGAGCAATATCGAGTGCGACAATTGCTGCATCAGCTTCCGCCACATGATAACGAGGTAAGAATCAGTCATTTGATGTTTGAGATATACAAAATATACAAAGGTGGAGGTATACACTACACAATGAACCAGAACAATTTTGAAAGTCTTGCGCGAACTCAGATTTCTGTGCGCACATTCAAATATATACAGTTATGCGCAGTCTTTGAGTTAGCATCAGCCTTGCATTTTCCACTGACTCGACTGCGCCATCCGTGCGTCCGACGTCACCTGCCCCCGCCGCTGCCCTTTAAAACGCAATCCTGTTGCATAACAAGAAGAGTCCGGATCAAGTAATTTGCATATATGGCCGTTGATGATGGGATGGCTACCGTTTTAGACCGCTCTAAGTGGCCAGCTAGTCAACCAGCCATCGCAGGGGTAGCGTAGGCCGTTCATGTGAATTGAATGGAGTTGACTGACCAGTTCTTGGTGTTCTTGCTTATGCACAGAAGAAAGACTAGAAGAATCGAATGATATTGTTGCAAAACGTTCTTTAAGTGCACCAGGTGGATGCGGGGGCAAGCGGCGACAGACGACGCACGGACGACGACAACGACTATGACGAAGACAGCGAGCATGGCATTGATCGAATTGCCCATTGAATGATCATTGTTTGTTGTCATTTTAGGTTCGTTACTGTCACTCACTGACCGACGAGGAACGCAAAGAACTGCGGCTGTTCTCGTCACAGAGGAAACGAGATGCACTGGGACGTGGTAACGTGCGACAACTGATGAATGCCAGGCCATGCGATGGGGTAAGTGCACTTTAAGTACCTATACGTGTGTATAAGAATTCTAGACTTTAAATATTGATTATGCTAATTGAACATTATGAGTGGTTTGACATGTCGCCATAGCCGACGCCGGCCGATGCCGATGCCTCCATAGCCGGATTCGAAAGATTCGAACACGATATGCGGCCTCAAAATGTATTTATCAATGCAAATGTCTGAATTAATTAGTGTAAACGCAAGCGGATGATTTACCTACGCAAGATGTCGTTCTTGTTCCTCATCTACACTCTTGTTTAGGCAACGACAACGATCAGTGCGGTCATAAAGCTGAAAGATGATCTTCAGATTCTAGCTAAAGATTTATTTGAAAATATATGTTTACCTTGTAGGTATGTGCCATGTGCATTTCTAGAATTTGTATTGAATCAGGAGATTGTTGTTAGTCTTGTATATAAAGAACGGGAAATGAATCATTGATCATTAATGTAATGCGATGAACATTAATGTTCTTCGGATTGCAAATGATGATGCGCAAGTTAGAACTATCAACTTATCGCTGTAAATTACAAACAATTTGCAAGTGCTCAGAAAAAGATATAACAGAGCCTTCATATTTATAGTCTTGGATCTGTGATATCTTTTAATCATCACATGCATGATGCATACATTGTTGTAATGATATAAAATGACACTTCTTTACTTTCTGGAGTGAGTAAATGAATGATCTTAGTAATTATGGTTATTAACCGGGTAACGGAAAGTTGCTCTTAATATCCAGTATAATTCAACAAAATAATTTGTTTGAATCAAACTAATTTAATGAAATCTAATAAAAATTCATGACTGTGTCGCAAGAACTTCCTATTATTTTAGACTAGCTAAGAATTTGTATATACAACATATAAAACATGCAACTTTTGGGGGAAAATTGTGTACGGAAGTTTAAAGCCCATTATTCAAATTACTAAAATAACTCCTTAAATATACTTAAAAAAAACACCGCAGAATTTGGAAATTTGTGACCACAGTACCTTAAAATGTGGCCTGGTAAAAAATAATGCTATAAATATTGCTATAATTACTTAAACAAAAGCGAGATAGATATTTTTTCTTATTTTTCCCAGTACGGGAATAACCTACCCTACCACCCGGTAACCCGACTTAACGTTGAGATTCGGGACACCCTGTATATCATCCGCCTTAACTGGGGATTATAGACCTATATGATATCTTCTTGTCTCGACGCAACAAAGACGTTCTAGCCTTCGATGTATTGGATTTTTCATTCAACGGTTAAGCTATCAGAGGAATAATTAATATAGCAACTGGAACAAGTGCATTGCATTTAAAAGACCTGTGGTCTTGCCGGCTTAAAGTTAAAATTATTATTATATATATATATCTATCTGAATCTGATCTTTAACTGGCGATTGAAAAATTGGCCCCTACAAAACAAATTTTTAAAAAAATTTGATATGGAATATTGCTTAAGCTAAGTGCGCACATCCAACTTTCAGTCATGCAACTGTTTTGTTGCTAAAATGATTGCTTATGAGATGGTGTGCACTGCACATGAAGAACCTTTTCAGTCGTCAATTAGAGCAACAAAACAGTTTTCAGCTTTGACACAAACTGAACGGTCACACTAAATGAGATTCAGAGTTTTTAGATATTCCTTACCAATGATGACGAGGAGCTTTAGTGAGGCAGAACCATTATCCAATTATAAAAATCAATATTAAACTGAGAAGGCTTTTTTTCTTTTCAAAAAAATATAACTTCGATTATATTAGTCCTCCTGAACTGGAGAGCTCAAACGCTTCTATTGGATAAATCTTCTTTCGCACTCGTACAATAACAATAATTTTAAAAACTCTCGAAATATACAAATTCGCTGGTTGGATATTATCAGTCCCATTGTTCTCAAGAGGTGTTTTTCTACGCTGGCAAAACCACTGTGTAAGCTTTTTAATCTGCCCTTTCTGCTTTTTAATCTGTATCTTTCCAAGTGGATAGAAAAGCATATCGCTGATTAAAAAGAACAACGTCATAACTCAAAAAACCTCAATCTTCAGAATTCACAATTTAAAGTTGGCATATGGCTGTATTTCATAATCATCCTCATTTGTATATACTTTTTTCTTGGTAGAGCTATTAATTAAAGTTTTATCGCAAAATATGACACTTTAAAAATATTTATTGGACTGTTTTCACTTCAAAGGTCCCTGCGTAAATGAAAAAAAATTGATGTTTTTTGAGATATGACGTTGTTCTTTTTAATGAGCGATGTTCTTGTCCAGTCTACCCCTTAAAAAAAGTGAATCTTCTCTCACCTTTAACTATCGTCCAATTACACTTACGTCCCTTCTCTCCAAGGTCATGTAATAGTCCAATCAAATTAGCAAATATATCTACAAAAAATCGGGAGGAAAATTTTATTGTTTTATTTAAAAAAAAAAAAAAATCTTGGAGATTCTAAAAGAAAAATGAGTAAAGGCTTTTAAAAACTTTTTTTCAAAATGGCGGACGACGCAGAGGGTTTTTTTATTGGAAAAATGTGGTTTTAGAATCTCCAAGAGGTACTCTTTAAAATAAAACAATAAAATTTTCCTCCCGAATTTTTGTAGATATTTTCGATTTTTTTGGATTATTTTTATTGGACTATAAGCACTGATTCATTTTTAGTTCTAGAAATATCTTGAAGAACGAAAACTTCGTAATGACCGGAATCAAAATCTCGCATTACGAAAACCGCTGTTCATAATCTCGCAATTTCAAAAAACCGCAAACTAATATTTCGAAAATTAAAATTTCACATTTAAAAACATATATAAGTTAAGTTATACACGATTTTTTGTTGGTGTATGTACTTTCAGTTAATGTGCAATAAACAGCACTTCTTGGGTGGCCCACTTCGAGGGTTCAAGGATTTTAAGTCCCTTTTGGGTGCTTTGTTCCGCTCACGTGACTCCGTCGCTCCGTTTATTGTATGCTCACTCGCCAAGCAGATGCCTATGTTGTCAGTCGGTGTGCTTTCGCAGTTTATTTGTAATGAACAGTACCTTGAGTGGGCCGCTTCGCGGGTTCAAGGATTTTAACCCCCTTTTTGGAGCCTCTGATCTGATTTTTCATTTTCCATTTGCAGGATTTTATTTTTCAGTGAGGAATTTTCCAACTTCTGAATTTGAGTTTGCGATATTTTGATATGCAAGATTTTGGTTTTGGCGAGTTTATGAAAAGCGAGATTTCGTTATTCAAGATTTTAGTTTGCGAGATATCGTAGTGCTGCCAATGATCTTAACAATTCCACAAATGTTTGCATCGTTTCATAGGGTTTTGGCACCAAGTTCTCCTATCTAAAATGCGATCATTTAGTATTAACAAATTTCTTCTTCGCTGGATTTGAAATTATCTTGGACCGATCATTACAAGTTATATTGAACGGTTTAAAGTCTGAAACTAACAAATTAAGTGCTTGTTTGCCCCAGGGTCCGCTTCAACCAATCTTTTTTCTTAAACTTCTCATCTATTAGATTGTTTCGCAGACAACAATACCCTCGGCTTTTCATATTCGTTTCTTAATTTAAATCCATGTCCTTTGTATGTATAGCTACAACAACAGCTTATGATAAGGTTATTAAATTCTGATATTGAAAGCATTGTGGAATCGAAATCTCCGTAGAATTTAATGCTTATAGAAATCAATTCTGTCTCCTGTCGCTTAAGCGGAATACATCGAGGAAATTTAACATCTTTTGTCGATGTCACCAAAAACATTAGTAAGTGTTTATGTTTTCTCCGACGATGCACAAAATTTGTCTCCACTTCTGACCTGGCTGTAAACTACAAGCCTTTATTCTTCCAAAACTCGAGTTCGAGTTTTCAAGAAATCTTTAAGCTTAAAAATGCTTATTTGGCCACTTTGTGAGGCTTATATCTTGAGTTATATTTGTGTTGTCGAAGCTTTAAGAATGAGGTATTCAAATAAAGACAAAATATCAGGCTACTTACATTTTATATTTTTGCGTAAAATTGTTTGTTATACAAAAAATCACACGTAAGAAGATTACTGAGTGTAAAATCAATTCAATTCTTGGCACTATAAATTTCATGTTCATTCGTTCTCTAATTTGCTTTTAAAATTACACAACAGATTAGATATACAACGCTGCGACCCTTAATTACATACGTTACACAGAAAAGCTAAACAGAAGTTCTTTTTATTCAACTACCATTTATAATAATGTGTCAACAATCTAAAGTTTTACCTTCAAACAATATTAAGTCTACCCTATAAACTGTCGTCTTTATACCAAAAGTTCTAACCCAAAATTAAAAATCTAATTCGAAGTTTGGTCTTTGACGTTCGCCAAACTTAACTTATAGTTTAAGAAACTGTATTTATGTAACTAGCAACTTTTATACACGAGAAGTTTCAATCAAAGAAAACTTTTAAACACAGAAGCAAATCCATAAAACTTTGTCTGAATTGCGTGCACTTGAAACGCCATTTTACTTTGATTACAACAAAATTGTCTGCTCAATTTAACATCTGTTTACTTTGCGAATATAATGTTTTAAAAGTCCCAAAAAGGGTGCATTTCTCAACAAGGCTCCTCAATGCAAATGGCAAATCCTTAAGCATTATTCACACACACAAACACAACACAACCGACAGATCTCTCTTTCATCGCTAAGCATCTTTTAACAGAATGTACTATAGGTACCTATATACGAACCCTCTCAACTCCATTAAAGAACAACTTCAAACATATAACAAATATTTACCGTATCCCCAACAAACTTGAGATGATGTCGACTTTCCTTTTTGCATCAATTTCAAAGGACACACGACACGAGAGATGATATCCTATGCAAACAATTATTGTGTTACAAGACATCGCGTTCAAACCAAAGAGACTCTTTCTCTTTTGCTTTGTGCTTAATGCAGATATCCCAAGATTTAAACGACTACACGTTCTCATCATGCCCGATATAATTACACCCTCAAAAGTACCGATTTCAGAGTGAATTCTTTTATTTTTAAATACAGAGCTACTCGTAGCTGAAGTTTTAAAATAAATTTGAAAAGCACGTGGGAGACTTTCGCCACTTTGTCACCACTTCAGTTGCCTCCACAAATTGATGTCCTTTTCACCCACCCTTAACATGTTCTCTTTGATTTTACTTTTATTGCCATTGTGATCCTTAGAAGTACGAGTATAATAATGGTCCATATGTTTTATATCGACTCTTTTTAGTGCGACGATTCTATATCCACTGGGGACATAGCTGTGTTTGCCTCACGTCTGGGCCCGAATGCATCATGGCACCCGGGATGCTTCTCCTGCTGCATTTGTCGGGAGCTTCTAGTCGACCTCATTTACTTCCATCGTGATGGACGTTTGTACTGCGGACGACATCATGCAGAAACCCTCAAACCAAGATGCTCCTTCTGCGATGAGGTAAGTGCATTGATAGATACTCCTTTTAAAATACATTGTTCTCAACTACTATTCTACTCTTATAGATCATTCTGGCTGATGAGTGCACTGAAGCTGAAGGACGTGCCTGGCATATGAATCATTTTGCTTGCTTTGAGTGTGAGAAGCAGCTGGGTGGCCAAAGATATATCATGCGAGATAGCAAGCCATATTGTCTTCTATGTTTCGACTCCATGTTTGCTGAGTACTGTGACTATTGTGGCGAGGCAATTGGTGTGGATCAGGGTCAAATGAGTCATGACGGACAGCACTGGCATGCCACAGATGAATGTTTCTCGTGCAACACTTGCCGTTGTTCACTGCTCGGCAGGGCGTTCCTGCCACGACGTGGTGCAATTTATTGCTCCATCGCTTGCAGTAAGGGAGAGCCTCCAACACCATCGGATAGTTCCGGCACGGGCATGTATCCACCTGCAACTCAACGAGTCAGACCGCAAGCTCGTTTGCCCAACGCCGATTCGACTACACCACCATTGTCACCACAACAGATGAATCCCTTGCAGCCTCCCCTAGACCACCAGACCATGTATCAACTACGCAGTCAACCCGTGGTGGCCGGCAGTCCTATGTTCGAACACAAGCCCCATCACGCACCATACACGCTGTCGTCTGATACCCAAGGCGAACAGTGCACTGCCGACTTCACTGACTTCTCCGGTGGTGGGCCATCCAATTCCTCACACAACATGACCCCACTGACATCTCCGGGTGACTACCATCAAATATTGCCGCAAAAAGCAGTCAGCAGCGACGGAGGACCGTATAACTTTACCGAAATGAGTCTAAACCTTGACACCTGGAACCCAAAACACAGCACCAGTAGTACAAATAATAGTTATAACCTCTCCCAGCATATCCGTACCAAAATGGACTCCTCGCTTACCTCCAGCATGCCCGAGCTTTCCAACCATCCTCCACTACCATTAACCGAGCCCATGTTCACCGAAATCCCGTCATCAATAGCATCTCCCTCAGAGGTGCCAGAGCTCCCTACACCAAATCTCTCGGTAGCATCTACGGCCGCCCTGCCCGACATAATGGGCGCACAAACAACCCCCGAAGGTGAATTCCAATCTACCAGTCCACAATTGAACTCTTCACTATCGCCAACGTCTCCCTCAGCAGCACCTCTGCCGGAGAAGAAAAAGGGTGTTCGCTTCGAGGGTATCCCTGATACTCTACCGCGTTCCAGAAGCTACTCGGGCAATGGCGCTGGCACTGGAGGCGGCAGCGGTGGCAGCAGCAGCAACAACAACAACAACAACAGTGGTGGCAACAGTAGCGGAGGTTCTTCACGGCGCCGACGTCGAAGAAAATCGTCTTGTAAGAGTGGCAGCACCTCGTCTTCGTCGCATCATAATCGGCACAGCAGCAAGGAGCATCAACAACATTCATTAGCTTCGTCGTCTTTTCAGGGAATCACCACCACCACGACGACTCAAAGCCGCGATGATGAATCTGACGCCTCAAGCGATTGTTCGACGTGTTCCTCGAGCTCGTCCAGCTCCGAAGATTACCTCTACCAGTTGCCGCAAAGACGGCACTATGGTGGAGTCCGTGTTAGCTATGTTCCCAATGATGCCATTGCGTACGATCGCAAACGCAAACCCTCAGATCTGGAAAAAGACAAGAACTGTATTATTTCGTGACGATATTTAATTGCAACCTAACCAGCATCATATCCAAACCATATAGCTTGGTGCACCACTGGGAGTTCCACAAAAAAAAAAAAACAAAAAAATAAAAAAAAAAAAAAAAATAAGACTCTTGCGGCAGTACCCTACGTGGTGCGTCCGCTCTATAATTAAGTCGAAGATGTGAGTATCTGCTTCACATCCTTCATCCTCCAGGGATGGCGAAGATAACGTCGAAAAGAAATCGTTTAACGATAAGTATTCAAAATAATAAAACAAAGAAGAGTAAGATATTTTATTTTTATCCTGTAAATAGAATTTAAAAATTTAAATTAAAAAAAAAAAACTATATCATAAAAAATATGTATACAAAGATTCAAAAATTATATTTATATACAAACTAATAGAAACCATCAAAAAAAGAAACGGAAATAAGAATGCTGCAATGCAATTTAAATAATAAATCCACATTTCAAATTCTTAGATCATTTATATACGTTTTGGTATATTTTTTATAGCGCAATAGTTTTAATTAAGAATGACAACAAATAAAAACACAAAAAGAAAACTATTTTTAACAAATTTAAGATATCAATAAAGTGTTTGAGATTATAAATATTTTTAATTTTTTTTTATTGAATTTAATGCTTTGTACAACTTACACCTCCTGCCAAGTAAGTAGAATTTTTTTAAAGACGTCCGTAGAATAAATGCAAATGACTTTCAAATAAATGTTAAATTTTAAGTTCCTCAATTTGATACAAGGCAATGTCTCCTTACTAACTGGAACCTAAACAGTTGTATTTTTAAACGTTGTGCCTTACTTTATACAGGATTCAAAAGTTCAAACTTCAAACCATTATTAATAAACTTAGAAACCAGAATCATTTTTTTAAGTCTTTGAGGAAGGAATAGCTACCCTCTAAAAACTTCAAATATCGCGATTTGGGCCTTATAGAATAAAGCCAGAACAATTTCTTGTAAACCAAAGCTTAAAATAATGATGTCGAGATTGGAATTTTATTAACATACACTGCCGTCACAGTTCTACGTCAAAAATAACAGTGGTGTGACGTGTGAGTCTGAAAACAAAAATGTTAATGTGGTCTACGCAACAATTTAGTGGATCAGAAGTTTTAGAGAACAGATAATTTACAAATAAAAGAAATAAGATCGGTGATTAAACGGAGCCCCCCTGTGGAATATCAGATTTTAGTTTGCAAACATCAGACTGAAAACCATCGAATATGTACATAAATTATAATTGGAAGTAATTCCTAATTCAATGAATAAGCGTTATTTCAATACTTCATATATGCATTCTAGATATTAGAACCAAATTGCATAAAAGTGCAACAATCTTAGCCTTTTCAAAACAATGTAAGGATTGGTTCACTTAAATGTCACTGCGTCAGTCATGAAGAAGCTTCCTTTCTGCAACATATTTTCTAAGCTAAACCAAATTTAATCCATCAAAGGGTCTCTTGTGTTCTGAAGTCGAATCTCAGAATTGCTTGATTGACTCAGGTTTTCGAGATATCCTAAAAGGGCCATAAACTGTGTTTTTCGTTAGTTTTGAGGTAAAGTTACTTCACCAATTACATTTTCCCCACACAAATCTTAAAAACATCTCATAGTAGGTATACTAATATTCCCCTCCAAAAAAATTGGATATTTCTTCTATTGAAGAATGTTTAATGAAAGTCTTTCCAAGATTGAAATTGATTTTCTGATAAAAAAAAAATGGTGACGTGAAATAAGGTCCAACGAAATAAGACCAATTCTTAAATTTGGCCTTGTTTTGCTTTGAAAACTTTGAAGCGTAGGCGCCTGCCAGTTGGGGAATTAATTCCCCAATCAAACCCCATCTGGCATTTATGTTATCAGTGGGTCTGTTTTCAAATTTTTTGTAATAAATAGTATGGGTGGCCCGCTTCGCAGGTTCAAGGATTTTAACTCCCTGTCCCGCTCAAGAGACTCCGTCGCCTCCGCTTAGGGTATGCTAAGTCGCCTGGCAGGCGTCTATGTTGTCAGTCGGTCTGCTGTCAAAGAGTTTGAACACAACAGTGATTTGGGTAAAAGTCTTTATGAATCATATACATATCGTATACAATTCTCAAAAGCAAAAACACCTGCAGGTCGTAGTTCTTTTTTGTGGTGGAATTTACCCGCGCAGGTTCATTTTTGTAAAATTACAACCGCGGGGCTAGTTACGTGGGCGTTAATGCACTGCACGCAACAAATGGAAATAACGTAACGACGGTTTGTTTTGCAGTTTTTTGAAAAACATAAAAACGAAATAAAGCCAAATAAATAAATTATTTCGCTTTAGAAAACAAAATAAGGCCAAATTTTTGATATTTGGCTTTATTTCGTTGGGCCTTATTTCACGTCACAAAAAAAAATTAGTAGTTTTAGATGCCATAATGCTTTTGTGGGGAAAATGTAAACTTAACCTCCAAAATATATGTTTGCACTTTTAGACAAATATCACGAAAACTTTCATCAATTCTGAGGTCATAATTGGATCCATCGCGTTATGGAGCATGAGCCAATGGGTTTTCTACACAAATGAAACTATCTATACTTTGTTCAATAAAAATTGCCAGTACACGGAAGATAGGACATTTGTATCTCTGTCTGGTCGCATTGTCTTGCATACACCTATTTCAAGTAAAAACTCTCATAGGGTGACCGTAGCATTATCACCGCAAACGGGAGAGAAATGGTTACCATTTAATTAATCCGCAGTGGCCTCCATATTAATAAACGAAGCCAGCGGCGAGTTATTTTTAACTCGCGGATTAGGAGTAAGATTTCTGCCACTTACGAGCTAGCTAAACCACCAAGGAAGGTAGTTTAGCGAAGGATTAACTATGACAAATTAATATACCTTCCTTGGTGGTTTAACTAGCTCGTAAGTGGCAGAAATCTTACTCCTAATCCACGAGTTAAAGTTAGCTTCGGTTATTAATATGGGGGTGGAAGTTTAAACTTAAGATCAGCTGAACCTTAAACTGAGCTTAAATGTTTGGTTTAACTAGTCCGGTTTCACAGTGAAATCTTATCTTTAGATCAGTTGAACTTCGTTTAACTAGATTTTATGAAAAAGAGTTGACAGAATTGTACGTATTTGTTTCGCCAAGTGACGTATTGCAAACAGTACGTAGCTTTCCTTGTCTATTATTTCTCTTTCTGAAGCAAAGAACACGCGAAACAGCAACAATCATTTAGGATTGTTGATAATTTGTCAACATTTTTTTTCAAGTGACACGAACAAAATTTTTAAAAAAATTGGAAAAAAGCCAATAATTGTGCAAAAATAAAAGAGAAATAACAACTTTCACAGCAGACAAATAGAATTGGTTATGAAAAATGAGTAATTTATTTATTTAAGCTTAATTCAAGCATATATAACTTAAAACTAAACAACAAAGTTCTTAAAACTAGATTAATAATAAATAAATTGTAATAGTAATAATAGATTTGTGTGGGAGGCTGGGTCGGGAATTGAAGGGATAATTATTGGAGAGCATTCTTTATGGCAGTTTTTGTACTACTTAAATCAAAGATAGTTGAGTTGTTAGCACTTCTAAGCATTCTTGTAAGTGGTTCATTTTGGCCGTTCTCAGTTCGGGGATGGGGTTTTCGGAAGAGTAGTATAGATCTAAGACGCGATTGGTTTGTGTTCAGCTTTACTTTGCGAAGCAAGTCTACGCAGTCAATACCTCCAAATAATAACTGGTGTAAATAAATTCCGTAATGTATTATGAATAGTGGTCGCAAACGTTGAACTTAGGTTTAAACGGCAGAATGATCTCGGTTAACTTTAACCAAAAATTGAACTCAGTTCAAGGTTTAAACGAAACTGTGAAACCGAATAAATTGTTGATCTGAAGTTTAAACCAAAAGTGGAGTTTTAACTTGCACTGTGGAACTGGAGGTAACTGATTTAAAACACTTCCATTTCTCACCTTGTTCTGCTCTCAAAAGCTTGTAAGCAAATCTATTCTATAATATGTAACCACAAGAAAAGCTATTGCAGTGCTGTTAATGGGTTATGGTAACTCTGTTGGAATGTAGAATTGTTTTTAGCTTACACAGCAGGGTTGGCGTTCTAGCGACTTTGTCTCTAGATCTAGCGACATTTCAATTTCTTCCGCGACAAAAAATATTTTGATGTGATTTGCGGGGCCTGGTAATTTTACAATCCTGGTATTTAAATTAATTTGAACAATAATTGTACTAAACTGGAAACTGAAATTCACCACAGACAGACGCACAGTGCGAGTGAGCGCAGTAGTTTTATTTAAGCAATTCATCTTTTTCCAATTTTTTTATACCTAAGTTTTGAAAAAAAGTTATTCAAAGAGAAAATTTTGTTTAACTTTTATTATCTAATTTTCATCTAGCGACTACTAGCGACTTTTTGACTCCCAAATTTCAGCCAATGTAGCGACTTTTGGAGGTTGGACTAGTGACTTTTCATTTCAGTTTGCGGCAACACTGTCACACAGCCAAAGGAGAAACGAATATATGATCAGTGTGCTTTGGCTTTGGGCATGCAATAAGGACGGTCATGGTAGAGTGTACGATATTTTGCGGCATTACAACATCAATTCCTGAAGGTTACTGGAGTCGCTGTAGCAGCCGCTTGTCGCACTGTCAAAGTTTTTCAACTTACGAAAACAGTTTACAGCGCTACAATGGGAAGCTGTAGCTGCAGCAATCGCAGTCGCAAAAGTTGAATTATTTTCTACTAAAAGTTTAGCGATTTTAATGACAGCTTGAGCATTAGCGATTCTTTTCGCTACCATCGGCTTGCATTGTGTTAAAGGGGTTAGAATCTTTTTTAGTGACAGTTTTCACACAGGCGCCACTGTTTTGAAAAAAGATTGACTTTCTTCGATACATAGAACATGGGTCCATACTATTTATATGCAAATATGTAAAAAGAAAGTCTTGCATGTCGGTGTTGGGGCCTTTGTATGCAATACTGCACTTAAAATAGCAGGATTTTTTGCTATCACTCTGGTTATTTTTTTTTTTTGAAACTTTGTTTCAAATGATTTCTTAACATATTCTAGTCTAGAATACACTAAAAATTCGTGTATACCTAAAAACAAAACTTACCGTACCAGCTATGAGAAATAGAAATGTTGAAAGCCGTTAAGCAAAATCTTATTTTTCTCGAAAACAGCCCCAAAAATGTTGATAAAAAATGTGTGTGTTCTCTTATTGGTGCAGTCTACTAATATAGGTTAAGTATTGAAGCAATTAAAAAAATAATTTAATAATTCATTAATTTGTCAGTTTTTGAAATTTTACATAAGCTTCTTAAAGATAAGATTAAGTACTTTCGACTTATCAAACAAATTTCATCTTTTTTTATTTGGCTTGTGCTAAAGGGGTTGCGAAAACCCTTAAAATAATATATACGATATGAGCAGGTATGTTAGAGGAAATTTAAAAACAGTTTTTATCATTTTCTCGTTAACGATATATGTACATGTGTACAAACACAATGGGAGCATAAGTATATTAATGGGGTTTTCCTTTGCTAAATGAAGAATTTGATGCGGAATTTGATTTTTTTTTGTGACGAATGGAATGAATTTTGAATTGATTTTTGTTTTGTTATGGTATTGGTGTATTTTTGTGTCTGTGAATCTGTAAATGGTATCAGCTGACATTCAAGTTTGTTTTTTATTTCATGGGGATTTCAATTTTTTAATTACAAATAGAATCTTAGCAGGTTTTAAAGAATGATTAGGGGTACCGTAATCTATGCACTCATTAAAAATTGCTTCCATTTTAATTCAATTTTTTATTTTCAGTCTTTATATTTTCGCAACAAATTTCTTTCTATTCTCAATTAAATTAATGAAAACAATCAGTTGTCAAAATAACAGCTGACAATTGTGCTGGTGTTAGTAAAAGGAGGGGTAGATCCACCGAAAAATACGGATCTGCAAATTTGATTCAGAATCCAAAAAATATCAATATTTTTTGCCCAATAGAAGGCTTTATTTGTCAGTATTGGCGTTTTGACAGATATGCATCAAAAAAATATTGAAATTTTTCACCAATCGAAAACCCCATAAGTAACACACAATATTCCTATCGATATTCTGGTTATTAACACCAAGATCAAGTTCTTGCGATCCATTCGTGCATTTTTTTTTTCTCTTCTTTTACCCTTTATTAAATAGTAAGGGCTGATGGGATTTATAAACGAAACATTTTTAGAGTCCCAATAAATGAAAACAATTTCCAGTTGGGAATAGTTTGCTACAATAAAAAAAAGGAGTTTAGCATTTAAATCCCGTTTATTTGTTAAGGACAAAAAGATAAGGAAAACTTAATTTATGTTGGTTTTACGATCTTAATAGATTTATTCTAAACAATGAGTACAAGCACATTCATTTATCATAACCTTAAAGTCAATTCAAGAAAGCCATGTGGGTACGTTGTAAAAGTTTCACGTGTGTTAATTTAATGAAAGGAGGATGCCAACAATATAGCTATTTACCCTACCATAACATATAAAGTAAATGTGATTTTTTACTACAAACGCTTATTCAACTATTTCATAACATGGATGAAAAAAAGCCTGCGGCTTTATGGGATGCTTATATAGTGCAAGCACAATGCTTGTAATAAAAATGTTCTTAAATATTAAACGATTAAAATTTACATTCTATAGGTATACGTTGAGTCTTACATGTGCGAAAATATTCAAGAACCCATAAACTATTAAAAAAGATTACCTATATAGTACCTACTTCAAAAGCAGCTAATATTCAAGTAAAATGTAGCCTTTATACCCGAACCAGCCTTTATGCCATTTATTATATGCCCTTCAACTAAAAGTCGTGTAAAAAGGAGTCGTAAATTTCATCATCATTGGCGTCGTCGTCTTCATCGGCATAGACGGTTTCATCAAACTTCGACAATGCTGTAGTGGTGGTATTCTGCTAAATTCCTATAAGATGAATTTAACAATCGGTGGCTTACCTAACCGAAATGACATAGGAAAACTTTTGCAATGAAAAACCGCAGGGCTCTCAAACAAATGTACAGTACATGCATAGCTATACGTACCCAAGGACACCACAATACAAGTAGAGTGAGGGTTGTTTGCGTAATTCGCCCTAGGGGACTTATTAGCATTTATAGGGGATAAAATTTTCAAATTTAATTAGGCGGCTGACAGCTTCTTCCTATATACAAAACTTCGGTTCGGGTTATCTGCATCTTGAGTTGGAGTCACTTTTGATTTGATTAGTTTGTTGGTGCTAAGGCATCAAGAAGAAACAACATCCTCGTCATCGTCATCGCCTCTCATCACCAGGCGAGGCGTAGGTAAAGACTAAAATTAAATTTAACAGAAGACATGATTTTGTCATTATAACTTTGACAGAGTTTTCTTAACCACAGTGACTACAACTCTCGGTTCTGTTCTGTTGTTAGAGAAGTTTAAAGATACCTATAGCGAAGAGTGACGACGGGATGGGAGGATTTTTGTCATAATTACGAATTAATTTCGTAATCTAAGGGCTGGCGAATTGAGTACTTGGGGAGTGAACATTTCTGATTTTTATTTGTTTAATTGTCGAAGAGCTAATGAAATTAAGATTAACCCTTCGAGAAAATATAAAACGAAAGCTGTTTTTCGGACTTGAGACCTTTCTTAACTATGTTTTCAACCCTCTTAACTCTTATTCCTACTTAAAGAAAAAATGAAACAAATTAGTCATAATATGCGAATAACCATCTGTAAGGATTTCATCAAAATCGGTTCTTAATTCCTAATACAATTACACTTTTTCATTAAATTCTTATGTCACTGAGTTTTAAGTTTTGTTTTTCCTCACTTCTCTGTGAAGATTTCTTAAACGACAGCACTGCTTACTTTGTTTTGAACTTGATGAAATTTTTACATTCTCTGGAATGCTTCATTAATTCAGCAACAAAATTAACATCAAACCGCTTCTAGTCATGTTGTCAGAGTTGTTATAATCGAAAAATCTCTGCCCGAGCCCTTAAGTCGATATTAATAAATTGGTGCGCTTGATCTTAGGAAGCAGAGCGGCTTGCCCGCATGGTATAGCTATAATTGCAGGCTTCGTCCAAATGAAGCTCCAAATGATATCAAATTAATCCACTCGTTTCGCGAAACACCAACGTAGTTAGGGCACACCTAATTGGCGTCTGCTGTGGCCAGAGGCAAAATGTTTGCCAGGACTGTAATTTAAAGGATGCTGAAGGTCATTGGAACCTGCTTCCATCCAGCATCAGCAGACGCGACTCAACTTCACGTACATCTCGATCGATGATCGAGAAGATATCATAGACGAATTCGCATATTGGAAGAGGTGGAGCAAGTTAAAAAGGGACAAAATGCCATCAATTAATATGCAAAATTAATGTCCACTTTGGGATAACTCGTGCTATGTGCGGTCTGGGATGGTGGTGGTGTGTTGTGTTGAATTGTATCGGGAACTCTATACAGGACAACGACGGATGGAAAATTGCATATTATTTGCATTTCCTTCTGGTTGAGGGCTGAGGAGGTGGCCACGGTTAAAGGGCATCATAACATGTTTTATCACATGTCGGATGTCCGTTACATGAAGTTATTGCATGCCATTTGGGGGTTGTCTCATACCCGCCGGTCTTTGATGCAGTTGCCATTGAGCCAGCCAGTAATGGCAAATTCGTGTAACTGGCCAAATAAAGGACTTCGCGTTGGCTTTGGTTTGCCATTTCAGTTCAGTCATCCATTCAATTGAAATCGCATTGCTATCGGAAAATGGAGTGTGATTGTGGGGTGGTTGACATTTTACTGCGATATGATGTTTTTGTTGTTTCATTGTTAGCAGATGAAACGTTCATTTGTGGTAATGCAAATATAATTGATGGACATCAGTGATGGAAAATGTTGTGGATTGAGTTTTGTTTGAATGGAATTTAAAAAGTCGTTTGCTAAGTGGTGGACTTTTGTTCGTTCTGATGATAGTAGATTAATTTAAACGCAAATTAATTTACCTAAAGCATATTGTCCATTGTCTACACTTGTTTTATAATTTATATTGGGTTTCACTACAGACAATCTGTTTATGGCTTTTTTATGAATATCTTGCCTTGGAGAACCTTTAAGTTTTTAATAACTACCTGAACAAATTTTAAAAACCCATTATTAAAAAATAATAAAGATGGGCATACCCAGATCAAAGGCTTTATAAGCTTTTCAAAAATATTTAATCGTTAAATCAATAAACTATTGGATACAAAAATGCAACTGGAAACGTTAATTTTCTAGCCAAAGTAACCTCACAAAATCTTCTTCAACTTGTCATTGTTATTGTTTGACTTAAGCTATAAGTTGGTATACGCCCTTTTCAATAGTCGCAATTTGGGCTATCTCCTTTAAGGTCGCAAAATTTTAGTCGATCTTGTACGATGTGAAAGTGTTTTTTAGCATAATACTTTAGTAGCTTATAGCCTTTTCACACCAAACTCAAAACTTTTCAGGTTTTCGTAAACTTATTGGCGAAAACACCGCCAATAAGTTTACGAAAACCTGAAAAGTACCCATGCACCGACAAATTTGAAGTTTTCATTTGACATTTCAATTTTTTGACACCAACTGCTATCTGTGTGCTTGAAGTTAAAAATGGGTATGCGATGAATGCTGATTGATTACATTTAATTTATTTCCTAACCGAACCAGCTCACGTAGTAGTAAGGATGCGTGAGAATGCGCGACCCTGCGTGTCGCGGTATCTTGTGTTCCAGCAATAAAATTATTTTTTCATGGCAGCAACTTGTCAGCTTTTTATTAAACGTTTAATTGAGCTTTGAATGTTTCACAAGGTGTGTTTGTTTAGTTCATCTTGCGAATCCAACATGTTTTCGAGAAGTTTTATTTAAAACTTGTGGTTTATCAAAACTTGTGGCTTAGTAAAAATGTATCGGAAAACTTGTGTTTTCAATTTAAGTTTTTAGCCAAAACCGATATTTTCGCGAAAACCGGGTTTTGGGTTTGTTGTCAAAAGGCTAACAAGATTTTTTTTTTTTTGGAAATTTTAAATGATGAAATTAGATTGAGTCGTTTTAACTAATATTGATTTTAATGTAATAGTGTCATTCAGAATACTTCATTAATTTTTTGATTCATTCACTCACCTTTAGTTAGCTGGCTTGCTTTAAATTGCTTCTTTAAATTTAAATAATTTTTAAAAATATCAATGGGATTTTTTCTTTATTGTGACTGATTAAACTTCAACTTAGCAGTGAATATGGTTTAATAGAATAGAGCATCTGTTTATTAACTCTCAATTAGCGTTGACAGTCAGTTTTGTGTTTAATTATTTTGTTTTTAATCTAGAAAGTGCGATTTGAATAAGAAAACCGACAAAATTACAAAGTTGAAAATACCTTCAGCTGGAAAACAAACTATACTTTTCAGAATGTTTTTGATGTACTGAATACAAATCCTTTCTTTAGGTCATTCGGGATATTCCAATCAAAAATTGCTCCAAATATACATATTTTTTCACTTTAAATTGGAGATAACAAACATTAAATAAAAACATTGAGCTTATACATTGTTTTTGCACGAGAGGGTGTTTTAAATTTTGTTGGCTTTATCATTACAAAAAAAATTGGCAACCAAAAAATTGACTGCCAACGCTAATTGAGAGTGAATATAAAGAAACAGTTTTTTAATCCTCTTAAAACCATTGAAAGGTGGATTTGGTTTTAGCTAAAAATAATTTTAAAATAATTTTAAAATAATTAAGCAATAGAGGAAACGTCATTTAAAATCATTAAAGGAGGGTGAATTATTGAAATAATTAAAATCGTTCAATTTTTAATTTTTGATACAGTGAATTTAAATTTAATCGAGCTACCAGTATCGCGTTCGTTATTGTATAAAACCGGTATTGTTTCCGTAGAAATTCGGTATCACTTGTGTTCATTATTGAACTTATAATGCAATAATACTGTAAAAGTAAAGCAAACTCCATTCTATTTTTGGTTGCACAAAAGTAGTATGCAAACAAGAATGTGAGTAATGTTTATGTTTTATTTTACATCTTTTAATATGTTTATGTTCCGAAACATCTTTATTAAATAATAACACTTAAAAAGATACCTTTAAAATGAAATAATGTGATAAATAACAGTGGAATAGTAAGACACCAATTTTCGGTTCCGGCAAGCCTTAAGGCGAAGGAAGAAAATAGTCATCAGGAAAATTAAAACTTACGAAGCTAAAAAGCCGAAAACGCTCAATTATCTGTTCATTCAATTTGTATAATAACTGAATACTTTCATGAACGGCGATTATATCGAAGTTTGTATACTGCAAGGATACTGTACATTTTGTGTTCATAAAAGTTTTTAAGTAACGTTACGGTTGAACTACCGAAATTATTTTACAATTATAAACTCAGCATATTAGTCTAGTTTAGTTTATTTATTAATCCGTTAATGGCCTAACGTTAAGAAAAAAAACTTATAGCTATTAACACACAATTTAATTTACAAAACAATTTACTTACAAAAAAATAAATAAATATACATAACTACAATATATTAAAAAAGTTATCTTAAAATCTTTTGCTTTTGACGTTGTCGTTTACAGAGGAAATTAAAAAATAATAATTATTGAAAACTGAAATCAATTGATTTAGAGGGCTATTCGCACCATAGTTTGTTCTGCTGAAAATCGGACGTAAGGGCAACTGACTTCTTAAGCTCGTTTGACTATAGCTAAAATTTAGACGATACAGAGCTGATGGAGATATTATTGAACCATTGATTAATTTTACAATAAAACAAAGTTCTATGTTTTAATAGTGAAAGGAGGTTTATAAGCAAGAGTCTGTGAGAATATGGGGGTAGTGTGGACCTTTGGGACCATGGAAGAAAACGAAGACAAAAACGCAAAAACCTTCTCCGGATACATTCAAGTCTGTTTATATGAACTGAATAGTAAGGTGCCCATATAACGCAGCCGTACTCAAGTATTGGTCTAACAAAAGATATATACAGAAGCTTGAGGACGTAGGAATCACGGAAATCACGAGAGAATCGTTTAATAAAACCGAGAATTTTATTTGCTTTTTTAACTATAAAGTTATAATCTATAATTGTTTTTTTGCGTGTAAAACACATTGTTTTACATTTGTCAATATTCAACAAAAGTCGGTTTGTATTGCACCATTCTCTAAATCTATGAAGATCTTCTTGAAGCTGTGAGCAGTCATTAATTGAACATATAGTTTTGAAAATCTTAATGTCATCAGCATATATTAGAACAGAGGAGTTTTTTATTATGGAAGTTATGTCATTTATATATAAAATAAATAATAGGGGGCCTAAGTGGCTACCTTGTGGGACACCAGCGTTGACATAAAATTGATCAGAGAGCTCATTTCTAAAATTAACACTATAACTTCTATTCTTTAAATATGACGAGATCCATATCAAGAATTTGTCATTAAATCCTAAGGCCTTAAGTTTATGGACCAAAGTTTGGTGACACAATTTATCGAAGGCCTTACTAAAATCTGTGAACACGCAATCTACTTGATTCTGATTTTCGATGGAATTAAGGCAAAAGGAAGTAAAATGAAGTAGGTTTGTAATAGTTGACTTATTTTGGACGAAACCATGTTGATTGTCACAAATAATTGACTTACAGTTAAAGGATAACATATTTCAGATAATGGACTCAAACAATTTGGGAATAACAGAAAGTTTGGCGATGGGTCGGTAATTCGTGATTTCATTCTAAGAAAGATAGGATCGGACCAGGGACAAATTAATTCATGAAATTTTATTTCTGGTATCGACGCAGAATTTTATCCTCAACAACATTTTGGAGACTCTTTTGATTCTTGGTAAGCATGCCAAATGAAACATTTATACTAAATTTTATTAATATCCCATTATTTTAAAATGGTTTTGGGTAATAGATTACTTGTTGTTCATTAAAAAAAAGTGATCATTCCATATAAATTACATTAACTTTCTACAGAATACATGTATATTTATTAGTTTTGGTCTCTTTAGAATCAGCGTTGAAAAGCACCCTAAAATCATATGTCATATGACTAGATTGTATTACAACAAATTTTTCAGCTTGACAAACTCCCGCCTCCCTCCCCTCTACCTCTTTAAATGCGTCTGCACAAAAAAACAATTCGGGGATTTTGGAGGACTTTGGATATGTTGTTGAGGATAAAATTCTGCGTCAATATCAGCAATAAAATTTCATGAATTAATTTGTCCCCGGTTGCCCATATTAAATTTCCTATCTTTCCTAGACTATATGTCATCTGTTTTGTTTGATAAATATGGATTTATGACAAAAAAGATACAAATTGTTAGAGCAGTTTACCTAAAAAAACATCGTTCTTTCTTTACTATTAACATTAAAATTTGATACGCCAACTTTAAATATTACATAAAATTTAAAAAGATATGCATTGACCTGGTCTCAATACATTAATTTTTCCAAACAAAATTATGAATGCGAAATTGTTTAATCTGTTAAAGACCTTCCGCATACAAAATTTGTTCTAAATCGGTGAAGACGATTTACCAGACAACTCGGTTCTGTGTCGTATATAACCGTTTGGTAGTTTTTGTTTACTAAAATATCAACCATATAGTTAGCAGTAAGTCGTAATTTTTTAATTAAAATAGTTTGAGCTTTTTTTGAGAAAATTATTTATTTGTGTATTGGTTGTATGGCAGGGATTACTAAAAAATCAATATTGTCTCTGTTTTTTTTTAAACAATGATTTTGACACCAAAAAACATTATTTATATTCTTAAGAACCGCTTTTTCAATCATCAAAATATTTTAAAAATCCGGAAAAAATGGTAATATCCGGAAGAGAAAACCGAAATCGAACAACATAAAAAGGACTGCGTAGACCTGCCAACAAAACAAATCCACTATTGACGAAACAAAAATATCGATTTAAAAAAAATTATATTAATGTTGGTCTAAATTTTTGATTACATCTCCTGCAAAAGGCAAATATTATGAGTTCTACAAAAATGCCTGATTTCGAAACGATGAGTATTTCCCAAAATCGTTAGATTGGGCTATGTTACTATGTACAGCAACTTACCATTACCTATACGTTTTCCGAGTATATCTACATTGATATGGCTGCTTTATATAACACCATCATTAATATAAACTAAATGATTTGCAGAAAACATGATATGATTTAGGTAGACGTTTAATTGGATTAAGGAACAGAAAACCCAATTTTTCTTATAAGCCCAACAAGACTTCTCTGAAGTTTATATACATACATATTTATTGAATTTTTAGTTTTTAGTGAATTTTTCTTAATCACAAGTTAAGAATAATAATTTTAAGAATAAATCCTCGTTAAGTCACCCTTTCGAAGAACAAAATTCGAGAAGCCATAGAAAAATTGTGGTTTTTACAAAAATAGACAAAGCAACGTTTGGTAAGGAATAAAATAAATATATTTTTACCAAAGTTTTTTTAAAAAAATATACTCAAAATGTTAACTGCTTGCTAAATATTGAAATAAGATATGTATGTACATATGTACTAGATTTGGCTAAACTGTTTATTGTCCTTATAATTTTTAATCGAACCCTCATATTATTCTTTCTTGAATTTCCCATCCCGACTTAAAGAAGAGAAATAGACGCTCTTCCTATAAGAAGAAGAAAAAATTGTATTTTGTCCCTCTACAAGAGGCCCCGGCTTGACATGTCGGCTCTAATCGAGAAAACGGAAATAACTCAAAAAAAACTTGATCGTTAGAAAAATCGTTTTAAAGTTTTTGAGTGAAACCGCATTCCTTATAAGATTAATTGTTTTAAATATGTATATATTAGAATACATCCATCTCGGTGCAGGGAAATAATTTCACGGTAATCTTCTCCACAAGGGAATTTATTTTACTTTTAGTGGGAATCTGCTCCACTTTTCAAAGTCGAATTGATTCCCACCTAGATTGAGAATTTATTACACTTTTTACTAAGAAATAATAATAGTGGAGTTAAAGTTGTAGCCCTCTTATAGCGTGATAAATAATTACACTCCTTAAACCAATGTTTTTAAATCAGTTGTAAGGCTTAAGATTTTGAAGTTTGGAGCATAACGCAAACATTATGCATATAAATTTGCTCCAACTATCTTCAAAGGTTTTTAAGCAGGTATAAAGTTTAAATTTTTGAAAATTGGAGCATAATACAAAAAATTTAAAAAAGAAATCGCAAGAGCTACATACAAAAATCTGCCAACAAAAATCTTTCCTTTCCTTCTAACTAGTGCCGTGCATTGATTGAATTTAAAAGACCTGAGGTCTTATAGGCATATACATAGTTCAAATTATTATTATTATTAATTATAAATTTTAGGTGAGAAACTACTCCACAAAATTTAAGGTGAAATATGTTCTCTGATCGATCTCTCTCTCGGTGGGAATCAATTCCGCTTTGAAAAAGTGGAGCAGATTCCCACTAAAGGCGAAATAAATTCCTATGTGGAGCAGATTCCAATACAATTATTTCCCTGCACCTTCCATCTGGTGGGATACTGAAGGGCTACATTGATGATGAAGAATTTTGTTTTTAGTGGATTGGTTTCAAAAGTGGAGTTTTTGAGTTATGCCAGTTTTCTTAAATAGCTACGATACGTCAATTTTTGTGAAAAACTTCCATTTTTGATGGCTTTCCGATTTTTGTTTCCAAAGTTGAATCAAAATATATGGAATCATGAGTTCAGAAAACCATTACGCATAAACTATGAGTAGTACCACGCAGTGATTTGGAATAATTGCTAAAAACGCTTCAACCTAGTATCTATGTGCCTGTACCTATATATAACCAATGTTGAATATAAAACAGAAAATCTCAGTTTCTGAAAAGTTTCAAATATCGTATCAGCCTCATGAAGATCAATGTCTTACTGAACATGTCAAAAGTGGCGTCAAAGCTTGTGCAAGTTATGTTACGAAAATCGTATTTTATTTATGAAGTATTAAACCCAAAATGTCTGTACAAATCAGTGCATAGAAGCAACTATGTATGTTTCTTTTTGTGGAGAATACTCATTTACGAATATTAGTAGGATTCTATAATTCTATAATTATCATTGTTTCTTAGCTTCATCATTTAGTTTTAACTCAACAACTTTTCTATCGTCCAATCATCATCATCAGGTATAATGTAGACAATGCTCATGTACAAACTTCTACTCCAATTGACCAAAAAGAAAACAAAATCTCAACTTCTCAAATAAATGCAAACAACTTTTTTAATTTTCTTCTATAATCCCTTATATGAAACAATAAATATCTTCAAATACCAATATAGGATAAACTACCCTGGGGATTCGAATTCGAACTTGCTCATCTCCAAAGTAGTTGCTTTTCTTAGCAAAACAACCAGCTTGGTTTTCTTTTTTATCTATTCGCCTGAAGATGTTTTTATTTAAAATAATTTGTATCTTTATCTCGGGATATACATATTCGTTCGTATTTAACTTTTTTTTTTTTCAATTTCCGGTAGCTTTGGATTGCAGGCCTCAAGGGACCATCAAGTACACCCCAGTTGGAAGGCAACTACAGTATAAACATTTCCACTTTTGTACCAACGGATTAACTTCAAATGGCACACGACTTTTTCAATGTTTGTGTAATGACGCACACCCTTTTCAAAGGAAAACTTATAGAGTAACTCCCTTTCCATTGTCCTCACGTCCTCGTCGTCCTCGGCTTCTTGATATACTTGAGTAAAAATTGCATCAAATGGTATCCGAATGTAAATATGAACACAATAAGCTAAGCTCAAAGGGGGGATACGTTGATGGTTTAAGGATATTTCAAATGTAATGTTTGTTCACATAATTCAAGCTATGTTTGCGTTAAACTTGGCCAACTGGAAGATTCCATTACTCCCTCATGATGTAGTGATTGTTTACGGGTTTCCTGTTTTCACTATCTGAGTGGGTTGCTAACTGAGTGAACAGCTGAAGATCTTACACTTTGACGCCATGTGCGAGATATGCTTTTTTAATCACATTGAGATTCTTTTAAGTGCTAGGCGGCATGATAGAAGGCAAATATTGATATAATGATGGTGATGGTTTTGATGAAAAATGCATGCTTGAATTTGATATACAAATATAACTGTAATGAGTTGTGCTTTTTTAGGGAAGGGGGTAAGAGAATGTACTTTGAGGAACATTGTCCTAAGAGTAATGGAATCTGTAAGTCCTTTTACAGTTTTTATGATAAGTGAAAAAAGTGTAATAGTTATTAGGCTCGTGCGCAGACATTTTACAAGTGGGGTTTTCTATATTTGTATAGTTATGAAGTGCATTAAAAACCACAAGAAACTATTGATTTTTCATCATAAAAAAAAGTTCATAAGTGTACTTATTATCCCAAAAGGGGAAGGGTGGGCAGACACCACTGTGCGTGGGCCTGAGAGTTATTTCCAGGGAAAGGATTTTGCTAACTTTGCCTATTTTTTTTTTTGGGTGATCGTAAGAAAGTATGGACTTTATACAAACACGATTCATGTCCTCCTGATTCAAAATATATGTATTCTATTTTGCCTTTTTCTGCCTTTTTTAACCGTTAGTGCTTTCTTTTGCCTTTTTTACCTATTAGTGTCTTTTTTGTAAATTTTGACTTGCTTGATTTTTTTTTTTCAAAGTTAAACGAAAAAATCTTCAAAAAAATTCTTCAAATTCAAACTGCATTAGTTTTTTTCCAGTTGAGATTATTTCACTTAAAAACATGATCCTAACACAATCTAAAGCGCACAGAAAACAAATTTGCTTGCCCTCAACTTACAAGAAAAACAAAGCAGGTAATGTCGACTGTAGATATGATCTTTTCTCAATAAAATTTCTTGTCCTGTTTTTGTTTTTTACCCATTAAAACTAGATCTTTGCATTTCTCTATGAATGATTGTGTATTTCCTTGCTCTGCAAACATCAATGAAAATTTGTAAAAATCGAAATGGGCAATAATTGCAAATGAAGTGTTGAAAAAATTCACTACTGTTTTTAATGCTGTAATAAATGGCGACGTCAACTCCACACTTTCCGAAAACGTTGAAGTGAATGATGCAGAGAGTAGAGTTTAAAATGGGCTCCACTCGTTTCTGCTCAAGAAGAAAGGTCCTTTAGCTCATTTAAGACGCTTCTCATGCCGTTTTCAAATGGTTTCACTTAAGGTTTCACTCATTCTGAAATCCAATGGAACGCTTCAAGTTGCTTCTACTCAATTCTTTGGATTGGTATCTGTATAGGTGAATCGTCAAATACAAATTATTTGCTACCAAACAAAAAGTGAAATGTGAAACACGAGTGTATCAACTCAGAACTTCCAAATAATATTTTTTTTTGGATTTTTTTCTTAATTTTTGTATTTAAATTTACCAAAAACTTTGATTTTGGCGGATACAAATTAAATTAAAATGGAAAGTTAAAAGAAAACATGAAGTACTTTGCAGTTTGTTGTGACATTTGAGTTTAAATATATAAGTTCTTCTTGAGTGGATTCTGATTTAAAATCCAGAATCGAATTTCTCTTTTCAGAATCGTCAGAAGCGTATTTTTTATGCCAATGGAATTGTTTCAGAATACTTCCGGACGCTTCTGGATACTTCCGGACGTCCAATGAAAGCCGCCGTAAGAGACAATTGTAGACAACTTCAAAAAGCTGTTGGTAGTTCAATGCTATTATAATTAGACGTTAAGTGATGTTTATATTCTCTTTATTTAATAAATTCCTTTTTTGCCTTTTTAAGAATTTTTGTTTGCCTTTTTTGATTTTTTTTTGGTTAGCAAAATCCTTTCTCTGGTTATTTCATTTAAAAAAAATTTATAAATATTAACTTATTATTGTTCGTTATTTTTAAATTTACTTGCTATGGTAATTTCCAAAAATGTGCACTTCATTTAACATAAAGGGTCAGTTTTGAACCAGATTAACGCCGATTTAATTTGTAGTAGTTCTTACTTAAATGTTAGTTATAACTCCACTCCGAAAAGGAGATGACCCATTTTTTTTCTTATGCCTGGGCCACGTGCGTACATAGATGAGATGGGTACCAAATGAAAGCCGGTATTGAGTTCTATAATATTGCTTAATATTTTTAAAATCGGTGTTGGAGATTTGAAGATATTTGAGCTTGAAGTTGGCGATTCAAAAGTAATAGAATTAATTTTTTTTCGAAAGAATTGTTCATAGCTTCTGAAGTATAGTAGCTAGAAAAATGATTTAAGTACCAATGTTTGGCTGTTTTTTCATTTGGTGTGGATTTTGTTATTGAATGCATTATAATCATTTGCTATAAGAAAAAATATAAATCTTTATGCTGGGTTTCCACTTGTCATTGCAAGACGCAAACTGACACACTTTAACAAGTCAGGGTGGGTATTATCAACACAAAAAGCTAAGAAAGAAAGTAGTAGAGGGAAAGTGTTACCCACCCTGTCTTGTCAAACTGATTCTTTAAATGACAAGTGGAAGCCTAGCATTACTTTTATATATGAAATAAGTCTTAGTTAAGCATTAAAAAAGCATTTTATTGTATCATTTTTTTTTTTTTTTTTTGGATTTCACGTACATTACATTATTACATAATGTACATTAAACAAAAGGTTTTCAATTAAAGATTGTAGTGGTACAAAAAAAAAACATGTCATCACTGATTTTTCAAGATATCAGCCGTAGAAAGCGCCTGCAACGAAATTATTTCAAAAAAAGTCTGAACTGCGTATATCAAAATATTCTGAACGTAGGAAAGAGATATTGGTATCGTTTAAAAGGTATTTTTGTGGTCTTTAATTTGGTTTTTAAATCATTTTCTAGCTACTATACTTCAGAAGCTATAAGTTAATTCTTTCGAAAAAAAATTATTTCTATGACTTTTGAATCGCCAACTTCAAGCTCAAATATCTTCATATCTCCAACACCGATTTTAAAAATATTAAGCATTCTTATAGAACCAGCTTTCATTTGGTACCCATCTCGTCTATGTACGCACGTGGCCCAAAAATGGGTCATCTTCTTTGCTGTGAGCTCTTGGAAATTGGAATTCTACGAATTTAGGAGTATTTAACACATTTTAGAAAAAAAAACTTGTATAATTAATCATTTATTCAAAAAAAATAATATTAAATATTGGCTAAATATGTAATTTATGCAAAATAATTTCTACTATTTTTATTTAAAAAAAAAAAATAATAAATAATTTCGGCAAGAAAAACTATATCAAATATGTAATTTATTATTTAAAAAAAAATGTTTAGTAATTATTCTCTATTAATTATTTATGAAAAAAAAATAATTATTACGAATAAAAAGATAATTAATTCCTTAATTTTTACTGCCGAACAATTCTCAACTCCCTAATTTTATGACAGCTCTTGGAATTATAAGAACATTCAGCTATTTTTCTTATATTAGCATAGAAAAAGCTTGGAAATTTTCTTATAATTAATTATTCCTAAAAGTATATTAAATATATTGGGAAGATAAAGCAGAGAGCACACTATGGAGAAATATTCCAGAAGTTTTCAGAAAAATTGGAAATCCGGGAAGATCCGGTTTTAAGGAAATTTCTACGCCTTTAATCGAGAATTCGAGTTTGGAATGGATTCCGATGGAGTTGCATTGAGTAAAAAAAATTCATGTAAGCAGCCCAGTGGTAGAATTTTCTTCCTTGATGCGTCCAGTGGGATTGAAAAAAAAAACATTCGTACGAGATCTTAGATTTCTTTGGTACTCGCCTCTTAGGGGATTGAGGCTACGTTGTCGTTGTTAGAAGGCGGTTAGAAATTGGCATTTAATCTGCAAGTACATTTCAAAGAAGTCTGCAATGGCGAAAGTATTGCGGTAATGTAACATTACCATACCTAGGACAATGGACAATGGCTCACAAACATTGGTAGTCCTGAATCGCGCGTTGAAAGATATTCGAAATGACGAAAAACGTTTCGGTTGTGCAATGATTATGCTGTCAGGCTAGTTTCTTCATATGCTGCGTGTCATTCCAAGATCAAATCCGACAGATGAATTGAGCACCATCCTTAAGGCGTCAACCTAATGAAGATAGATGCAAAAATTGCAATTACCTTACAAAATTACCAGTCGGCTGCAAATTTCTCTCAGACAATAGTTGGCGATGGGCAATGGCGTGATTCCAGTTGACTTAGTCACCGGACTGATTGAATTTCTACCGAATTTTTGTCAAAATCACGAATGTCTTCCGGAATATCACTTAAAAAATATACTGACCATAATTGGCTGAGTGCACGATTGGCTGCAAAGAACAAGGATTTCAACCATTTGAATTGGTCATTCCAAATCAAACCGCCGAAGAGTTAAATTCATACAAATCCATCGACTCTTTGATGGATGAAAACGGAGCCACAAACTATTTCACGGAATTTGTCATTCAAGCAACGATTTTAACGCGAATATTCCGCTCATTCCGAGTGATTAGCTATTCGTATTTAAGCGTCTTAAATTTCCCGCGCGTATCGCTTTAACTATAAGAATTAATAAGTCGCAGTTGCTGGATGTTTGTGGCATCAGTCTTGAATTCCCATGTTTCTCACATGGTCAGTTGTGTTTGGCATGCTCACGTGTCAGCAAACATCTAACTTTTTAAGTGTAGCCTGCCGAAAATGTTGTATACCTACCATAAGGCATTTCAGTGATGGCCGACACGTGAATCATTGCAGTTTGATTGAAACACGTCAACCTTGTTATGCTTCAATTATTTCCATTGTTTGTATTTGAATTTTTGAATGAAGAATTTGAACTTACCGAATTATGTTCATCAAGCAGCATGTGCCAGGCTCGGAATTAATATTTGCACTACATTGACGAATATGGGCGGAACGAAGTTCGCTGGGTCAGCTAGTTTAACTTAAAATTGAAAACAACTTTGAATATAAGAAACAAATATAATTAAATAACTGAAATTAAAAAACTTTGACGCAACAATTTAAACAGCCTATTATAAAGGGCTTCGTATGATACAACTTAGAATTTTTCTAATTCTTTAACAGTTTACTAAGATTTTCTAAATTTTAAATACTTTTTAACTAGTATCATACTAAGCCAATTTCTTTTATAAACTTCAGCAGAACACGTCCAAAAAAGTGACAGCTCGTACAAAAAATTCACAAACATTCCTAATTTTGGCATTTATAAACGCCAAAGTGTCATGGATTTAGTACGATAATAAAAAGATAAAATAGCCATTTGATGATTTTAACTTAAGTAAAATGTAAAGAGATAGCACGATGCTAAACTCGTTTAAAATTAGCAAAATACAATTTTTAACTTAGTATCATACCAAAAATGATTTAACATCAAACTAAATCCACTAAAACTTTGCGCCATAATTTTTTTTTTTGTTTTTTAAAGTTATGATTTTGAAAATATTATTTTGTTAAACAACTTCATTGAAAACGATCATTAATGCATGTTTTTTTCGCTTTTAAATTTTGTTTTCATTTGAAAACATATATGGATATTAGGGTGTTCGTTATTTCCCAAACTCATTTTTTTGGATGGCACACCCCGTCAATCGAAAGTTTATGCCGAAAGAAAAAATGATTGGCCAAATATGTATATGTATATATGTAATTCCTGCCAAAAAATGTAATACTCGGTGGTAGCCAAAACAAGTGGTTGTTGTTCATTTAAAACCTTTAATGTTAAATATGACGGAGCGAAAGCTATGCAGCCTAACTGCAAGTGTTATCACGAGAAAACAACTTTGAAAAAAATATTTAATGTTTTGAAAAATCGAAATAAATTATTTATAATTTGTTTTCATTATTTTTTTTAATGCAATTTTTTAAAAAACTAATAACTTTATTATAATCAATAAAAAAAACAACAAAAACTGCTGAAGATCGAGAGAAAAATAAGGGAAAAATATATAATATTGAAGTATTTTTTAACTTAAAAAATCGAAATAAACTATAATTTAAATTTTTTAATACATTTTTAGATGCAGTTTTTTAAAGGACCGATAAATCAATCAAAATTCCAAAATTTATAATAACTGTTATAGTTCCAGAGAAAAAATAAAAATGTGAAGAGTGTGAAATTCCCATACAAATATGGGAAAAGTATGACCGTAGAGGCACAGGTTAATGACATGGGAAACATTTTTTTGTGGTCAGTAATTTTTTCTTTCGGCAATAATGGACACTCTAATGGATATGTAAACAATAATTATTTGTCGAACTTTTGGAGTATTTTTTATAAGTTTTCAAAACTTTCTATAATCAAATTTAAGAAAATATTTTTTAAATTAATATTTTAAATAAGTATTGTTTTTTTTTTTTGTAACTTTTGAAAGATTTTATGTTAAGGGAGTAAATCCTGAAGTTGTTGAATTTTTGCTCACTTTAAGTTTTCTGCATTTTAAACAAAAATCATTAAACTCGGAGCAGTTTCCCCAGGTTTCGAAATAAAATGCTAAAAGTTCTCCACTCATCAAATGAGCCTCTGTTTAAAAGAAAAATAAATATTTGGTAATCGTTATAGCTGTAAATATGATCCAATTCAGGTCAATGCATCCTTACAAGTTACAACGTTACTAGATTTGCGTAAAACTAAACACAGCTGAGTATTTGACCATAATTCAATTACCCTGTTCTGGCTGTTATCATAGGTGCGTAATTTAATTTTAATATGAGCGATGCAACCGAGCATTAGGAATTTAAAGACGGGACGGGCCGGGACATGCTTTTTTTCAATTATGCTTCAGGCCAATGTAATTATTACGAGTTTTCTACTCAACTCTAATTTGCTTCTTGCTACCAAGGTATGCTTCTATAATAATAATTGTTATTAGAAGGATGATATCCAAGTTTGCTTGTATGTTTTTATTTTTAAGATACTGGGAGTTTTATTTTTATTTTTTTTTTGTTCCCAGAGAAGCAACAGGAATATGAGATAATCCAAGTCAGGGAGTCAATGGAAAACGTATAAAAGTGAAGGTGATTGAGTATAATTATTGCGATCTATATTTCTTGCGGAGGATGCAAATTGCTGTAGGTATACTGTTATTCTGTTTTGGTTGTATAAACCGTTGGATTGCTATTTGCGCAAAGTTATGTTGTATGAAGGATATGCAATTTCAAATAATGGTTGCTTTTTAAATTATTGAACAATTTATGAGCAGCATAGGAATTAAAACAAGATTTCCTACTTTTGCAGCAGGTATAGGTTATGAATGACGTAACATTGTAGGATTGTAAAAACGAGTTTATCTAGAATTTATTCACTGCATCTAATGTCTATTGCATCATATTGTCTATTGCATCATATTAAAGCACTTTTATTAATTATGACGTACATACCCATGTAATTAAGTAGGAAAGAAAACAGTTTCTTGGAACTATTCCCAGTTATTTTATTTTTTTCTATACGAGAATTAGATCAAAACAAAAGCAAACATTGTAATTATATCCCAACAATGGGAACTTTTATAAGGTGGTTTATAAATTTAAAATCATTTTTACCCACCAAAGAAAAATTGGTACCATTAAAGTTATATGACAATAAAAAAAAATTCTTCTTAAAATGTTTAAAGTTTTAAATTATATAAATGAATTCAAACCTTTAACCCGACAGACAAGACTTTATCGCAACATTCCTCTTCTCTTGCAGAAAGAAGTCCAACATTCAACATTCCGTAACATAAGAAAATATGCAAATTAGCCAGCCACATTTATAATGAAACACGGACTACGTCAGTCGTCGGTCGGTAGTCCCACCCAAAAAATATAAGCCCTTACCAATTCAATTATTCCAAGCCAGATCCTTGTGGAGTGGAATTTTGTCGTTGGTATATGCGTTCGCTGGGGCTCTATTAATTTACCCCTTCCGCAGTCCGCACTTCAGGAGACTGATTTGCATATCTCTCTATTGCCGCGGTATGGTTTTGGGTGTCCTTGCATAAGGAAATCGAAAAACCAAATGCTCGCAGAAAACAATGACCAAAATGCTACTGAGCTTCGCTTTCTTCAGGTGATAACTCAGGCAGTTTGTACTTTCTTCAGAGGCGTTCAAGAGCAAATAAAAGCGAATTTAGATTCTATACCACTTTACCGTCGTCGCTGCGACCGACTCCTTTTATACAGAACAGTAGTTGAATCAACAACGAGTCCTTAGTCCCATTTTGGTTCGTAAGTTTAGCTCTTTGTTTAACTGCTTCTGGTGGTGTTATTTATGATCCGAGCTCATTTTCATAACAATAAGCCAAAAGGAAAGAGTTTTATATCGACTCTGGATGGGCTTTTGTTTCATTAACTTGACTGCGGGTGATTGTGACCAACTCGAACCGTTCAGCGTCATTGTCGTGTCTGTCGTGGGCTCATAAATAGAAAAGCTAACAAAATTAATATTCATTAGAACACGTTCGGTTGCACTCTTCGCCATAGCACAGGTTCAAGCTATATAATGCTACCTTTTCCTACATCCTTGCTGGTGCGGTGTGTCGCTCTCGTCCTTGTCTCTGATGGTTAAGTGTTTCTTTGAAATAAGCAAACACAATGCTTTTATCAATGTTGAGACAGGTTTTAACAGTTGATAAAGGGTATATTGTGCGGTGCGGTAGGAATGTTGGGGAAGTTTACAGGGAAATTGTTTGGAATTTTCTTGATTTATGCTGATCAGAGTGTGAATTACGTACTTGAGTGGTTTGTTTAACAATATGATTTTGTTCTTGTTGATTGTATTGATTTTTGTTGGTAGAATGAATGTTAGAAGGAATATACGAGCTTTTCAATAATGTTCATGTTAAGATCAGGAAACATACGGAAAAAGGAAATGTCAATATAATTGAATAAATTAATTCCAATTTTAATGCGACAAATGCGAAATCGTTTTTTTTTTTTTCAAAAAACTGACATTATACTTATTGGTGGTTCATCATGGTTTATACAATAACATATTTTACTTTTTCTGATGATTTTCTTCTTTCTAAAGATATATTGCATGTGCTACCTAATTGGATTAAAAAAATTGTTTTCAGACCGAACTAAAATTAGCCTTAAATTTTGAAGTTATTTTTTTAGTTATGTATATTCATAACTACGATGAATTAAAAAAATTCAAGCTAGTGTAATTTGTCCGTTAAATTTTAATTTTTTTTTGTCGTTTAAAATATTTTAAATCAAATTATTTAAACCTTCGAATATTTTTGCTCATGAAAAAATTATTTGTCATATTGAATATTGGAAATTTAGTGCTGCAGAGAAAAGAGCTTTGGCATTTTTTCGTCAGGACGAAGATGTGCAGAGATAACCGTACAAAACTATTTTAAGTGTCTTAAAATTACATATTTACTTGAATTTTTGGAACTTTTAAAAGCGCTATCAAGATTGCTTGGAAAAAAATATATATTTATAACTATATTTTGTCAGTACGCGTACTAAAACCAGTGCCAACTTAAGTGTCCTACTTTGACCTCAACAATGATGCAAACATTGCTTGTTGCACTTAGTTAACATCATATTTCTTGCCAAAACTATTTTTAACCGATTTGAATCGAATTTTCGAATTTGGTCTTGCAATGCTTCAGACTATTTGATTCCAAATTTTTAGCAAAATTGGAGAATTTTTAACCTATTTTTTAAGTGCTTCAAAATTACTAAGGTTTTCAGAATTATTTTTAATTCATGATAAGATAGCAACACAAATATAACATTCATGTCTTGTAGAAAATTTTATAACAAACAAGTTTATAGTGGATGTTTTTTTCAAAGTTGCATATTTCCAAAGTTATACGGGAAGATGTCGGAAAAAATTGGGTGATTTTAGCGATTTTACTTGCGATATATGTATGTAGGTAAGTTATGGGTTCGTAAAAAAATCGAACTCAAGATAATAATTTTCCCTAACTATACGATGGTAGAGAACCCGAAAAAAGTGGGTCCCGCAATTATGTCTAAACGGCTGGAGGGATTTTTTTCAAACTTGTTAAATAGTCACCCATATTCTGAAAGTCTTATTTTGTCTTGTACTCGTATTCGAACTTGAACTCGTATCGTATGAAAATCGTTATTCTTCAAGTCGTATTATTTTAGTACGAGATTTGTTTATTTTATTTATTGTTTATTTGCTAAAATGTTTTATACCGCTTCATATTTGTTGGATATGTTATTTGTATCAATGCAAACAGGATTGCATACACCTGGCAGCGATACTGCAGACGTAAGACCACCAAAATGCATTTTTGAAATGCAAAAAAAGGAGGAAAGAAATAAGTGTTTTATACAGTTCCAAATTCAAGCAATACCATGTCTATAAGACTACCAAAACGCTCTGTCAAATGCAATACAAAAATGAATGTACATACTATGTATTGTATATATTTATAAGATATAACACATACCTGAACAAAACACATGCCATTGACATTAATCTGAGAGAGATAGCGTGGACCTAGACCACTAAAATGCAATACAAAAATGATAGATGCTTAAGAGCCTTATATACTGCTCCAAGGCTCCTGTAGTTCCACGGATATACATAGAAGTATCAGTAAACGAAATTTGGATCGCTTTAAACCTATTTTGCATCTATCAGTTTTGTGTTGCATTTTATTTTAATATTGCATTTAAGTGGTCTTAGGGTCGCGCTATCACTGCCAGGTTGATTGCATATAGTTTCCACAGAGAAGAGATGTTTTACATCTTTAATTTTTTGTTTGCATTTTGAAAGTGCCTTTCGATGGTCTTTGAGCTGTGGTATCCCTCACAGGTTAATAAGACAAATAGCAGGAATATTGAAAAAAGAAATATCTACATTATTTGCATATTGCATGCACTAGGTTTCTGTTCTTTTTGTCGGAAAAAATATATAACTCGTTTAAAAGATTTCACACGACGAATAAACAACACAAATACGACTTTAACTCGAAATAATATTAGACTCGGAATAATGATAAAATATGAACAGTCGTATGCGATGCTGTCCGTTTCTGAATATTTGTAGAAGTGAAGTCGGATATACGACTTTTGGAATACAAACATACGACTGTAGTCGAATACGAGTCATAAATACGAGTTTCAGAACATGGGTGACTGATTTTTGGCTAATATGCCCAGACGTTTTTTTAATTTTTTTTTTTAGGACCAAAAATAACGGTACCTGGCCATTCAATTTTTTTTTTCGCCAAAAAAGGAAATTAATACTTTTTCTCAAAAACTGGTCCAAGGATTTTGTTAAAAAAAAATTCAAATAAATTAAGTAAGGAAATGCTACTTTGGAATAATTTTTTTATTTTCATGAATTGAATATTTTGGGTAGGTACAACTATTTTTTTGGTTTTGGATTTTCTCGAAAACAGTTAAGATGAAAATTTTCATTTTTGTATGGTAAAACTTCTAAAAAGTATAAACACTATTGTGAACCGAAATTAAAACAAAATTTTTTGAGAATTAAATAAAAAAAATCATTTTTTTTTTTTTTGAGAACTAAAAATTTTGAAAATGACTTGGTCAATATTTTCAAAACTAGGTGTAAGATAGATTTTCCTTCGCGTGGCAAGCACCTTGTCGTGGTGCGGAGGCTTAAGTTTCAAAGATTCATCTGACCCGCCGTAGTTTGGGACCACCAACAGCGGTAGTAATTTTGAGGAGTTACGACTAAGACCTGCCCCCCCGAATCTAGGGTGTAAAGTGGACCGTGCCTATTGGATGGTTTGCAGCCAGGGGGTATACCGGCTGTTTTCTAACGGTACCTCTTTGAAACCAGGTCTAATTAAAGAGTAACTATGACCTTACCATATCATGCGAAGCTCTGATATGGGCAACCCTTTTCTAGCCACAAAAAAACAACAAAAACACAAAATTTAATACTCCGCGGAATGTCACCGCGAGTGAGTATACGGTTAACATGGAGAAAAACCTCCGTGGTGAAGATCCGAGACCGGGAAGCAGTTTTTACCTGAAGAGAAAACTTCACGGGTACTTACAGAACCGGGCAGTTCAAGGAGGACCGTCGACCATTAGCCAAAGGAGAATACCTCCTGGCCAAATGGAAGATGGAATTCCAAACACATCAGCCACTGACGAAGAGAGAATACCTCCCCTGTCAGTCAAAGATGTAGGCAAAGCCGCAGAAGTCAAACCTGTTGGGAATACACCATCAGGAGAAAGCTCTACACCACCAAAAAAACCAAACCGCAATACTAGGCCACGTCCGGAATTGGGAAAGCCAGGTGGCTTGGACGACCCACTAAGGAAAGGACTAAGTGGCGCGGGAACAAGATGGTATCTGAAGTTCCTTGCTGAAAGGATGTCCCCGCAGGAAGCCAGGAAAAAGGTGGATGAGAGAAAATCGGTCCCAAACAATGAACCTTCCAAAAGCCTGTTAGAGGGTAAGAGGAAGACCAACCAAATTACTCCTCTCCAGAGGCATGATGCCAAAAAACCCAGGACTTCGGATTCAGCGGGAAAACATACCGTGGCCGGAGTAGTAAAGCCCTCATATGCTGGTGCAGCCACGAGTGTCAGATTGGCGGTTCTACCAAGGGACTACCCTCAGGTAACTCTCAGTACTGACGAACTGTCGACACTGGAAGAATCGATTATCGAGGAAGTATCCCTTGGGTGGAAGCACAAGCTCAAATTCAACGGCCTGCATTTCAGAAAGGAGTTACTTTCGTTCGATTGCGCTGGGCAAGAAACAGCGAAGTGGCTGGAAGAAAAGGCTTCAAGACTGAGCACTTGGAAGGGCACCGAGTTGATGGCACGTATGGGCGACAAAATCCCTAAGATGCAGACGATCACGGTGTTCCTACCAAAAAGCGCAGGACAAGACGACGCGAAATCCCTGACACTGATCCAGGCCCAAAACGAGGGACTAAACGTCAAATCGGAGAGTGTGCTGAAGAGCAAGAAAGAAGGCGAAGGACAGCTGTTGGTTGTAAGTATCGACGTCCAATCAGCAGAGGCCATAATAAAAGTGAACCACCAACTTCACTTCAAATTTGGTAAGGTCACGGTTATAGGTCTGAAGAAGTCGGCCGCACCAAACTACTTCTATGAGCCAGAGCCCAACGCGGAGAAAAACCTAGAAGGCAATACATCTCCTTCTCATACCATGAGCCAAGAAAACTCCCCCCCCCCCCACCACAACCAAAATCACCCAACCCAGCCGCCCACCCTCACCCGTCTCAGGTGCCAAACTCTGACCTATCACCGCAGGTATATCGCCTAGCCCCCCACACACTGTAACCGTCCCCTCTCTTAGCCAGGTGTCACTGGCAAACGTTGCAATTGGTCGAGGAAGCGAAGAGATGGAGGGCATGGACCTCTCACCAATCGCAATCGGGAATGAAACGCTTCATACTGAAGAGGATAAAGAACATCTGCTGGCACATGAAGCGGCTCTTGCCCCTACCTGTTAAGCAACAAAATGACTGGACGCGGGATCAGCACCAGGCTAGCCCAAGTGAATGTCCACCACACAAGGACAGCATCAGCTGTCTTAGCGAGGAAATTCACTGCGGACAACTAAGAGTTAGCACTGATCCAAGAACCCTGGATATTCGGGGGTAAGCAAGGTAAGAGGTTTTAAAAGTAACGACTCTAAACTTATATGGGACACGAGACAAAACTCACCCAGAACTTGCATAATGATAAGGAATAATATTAATTTTACATGTCTTTCAGAATTTATGACAAAGGACTTGGTCCCGATACAGGCCCAGCTTAACATCACGGGCAGAATTCAGACAATGGTTGCAGCATCAGCTTATTTCGCCGGTGACGAGGCCAGCACTCCACCGAACGAGGTACAAATGCTTGTGGACTTTTGCATCAAGCGCAAACTACCACTATTGATTGGTTGTGATGCAAATGCACACCACACAATATGGGGCAGCACCGACATAAATCAAAGGGGTGAGTACCTTTTAGACTTTACACTGGTAAAAAATCTAGAAATATTTACTGTAGGGAACACACCTACTTTTGTTACTAGAACAAGAAAAGAAGTTTTAGACATAACCTTTGGAACTGCAAACATAGGCTGTCTAATAAGGGATTGGAGAGTATCCAATGAACCATCAATGTCTGACCACAGAATTATAGTGTTTACCTTAGAAGGCCTTCTCACAGAGAACACCTGTGGAGGGAACCCTAATAAAACAAACAGGGACCTGTATAAAACTGCAAAAGAAAAGACAATTACATCGTTAGCACTTGGGTATGATGATGGAAGTTTCACTGAAAACGAAGAGCAGAGGTTATCTCTGCCTCTTAATACACACTTTCCAGGTAGCCTACCTTTAGTAGGAAAGTCGACAGAGAGAATATCTCTCAGACCAAACAGAGAAGACTGGAAGATAGCTGCTACTATCTGCTCAAGTAAAAGGATAGATTGGGCAATAAGTACCTTCCAACCTTTTAAATCACCAGGCGTAGATGGTATTTTCCCAGCCCTTCTGCAAAAGGGTAAAGAAGATCTTATGCCTTATCTTATTAGCATTCTTCGAAGTAGCATTGCTCTTGGGTATATACTAAGTCTATGGGGAAGGGCTAAAGTAATCTTCATTCCAAAAATCGGGAAAAAGGATACAACCCATCCAAAGTCTTTCAGGCCAATAAGCTTAACATCCTTTTTACTGAAAACTTTAGAGAAAATAATAGACAACTTCAAAAGATCAGAAGTTTTAATAAATAGGCCTCTCAATCTGCGACAACATGCTTAAAGAATAGGTAGATCTACAGAAACTGCTCTGCTCGAACTCACGAACACCTTACAAAAAGCCCTAGACGCTAAGGAAATGGCATTAGCTGCATTCCTAGATATAGAAGGAGCTTTTGACAACATCTCTCATGCCTCAGTTAACAAGGCTCTTGAAAGGAAGGGTGTTCCCATCACCATAACCAGATGGATTAAAGAAATGTAAGGTACCAGAACAGCAAAGGCAATAGCAGGAACGAATACACAGGGCATAATCACCACAAGAGGTTGTCCTCAGGGAGGAGTTCTATCACCCTTGCTGTGGAGTCTTGTAGTTGATGTACTGTTAGAAAATCTAGCCGACCAAGGCATACGCTCTATTGGCTTTGCCGATGATATTGTAATAACAGCCCTAGGAAAGTTTGAAGAAACTCTATGTGATATAATCCAAAGAGGGTTAGCAATCACAAGGAAATGGTGTATATCAGTAGGACTAAACATCAATCCTACAAATACAACTATTGTACCATTTCTCAAGAAAAGACTTCTACCACGCATGAAACCTATCCGGTTAGCTGGTGAAGTAATCCAAACAAAGAAAGAGGTAAAATACCTAGGAATAACACTAGATAGCAAACTCCTCTGGAACAAACATTTAGAAATAACTGTCGGGAAAGCCACAAAGGCCCTCTTGATATGCAAGAGACTTGTAGGGAAATCTTGGGGTTGCAAGCCACACATCCTTAGATGGATGTACACCATGATGGTAAGACCCATCATTACCTATGGTGCGGTTGCATGGCACAAACGAACCGAACTCTTAACTACTAGTAAAGCCCTAGGAAAAGTCCAAAAGTTTGCATGTTTATGTATAACGGGAGCAATGAGCGCTTGCCCTACATCAGCCATGAAGGTTATCCTCCATCTATCACCTCTACACGAGGTTATTGAAAGTGCTGCCAGGGGATCCATAATGAGATTTGCCAAAGAGGGAACTGGGACTGGTAAATGTATAGGTGTCAGAGAAAGAGCTAGCATTCCGAAGTCTTCAGAAACAAACCTTATTGACATTCCAAGAGATGGCATGAGTAAAAAATTTAACTTCGAGAACAATTTTCAGACAGAGTTAAGTAGCAAGAAAGATTGGGTGGGGGAAACCGGTAACTACTCCCTTAAAGCAAACGCCATCAAGTGGTACACTGATGGATCGAGAACGAACGAAGGGACTGGTGCAGGAATTTTTGGGCCCAGAACCAAGATTTCTATGCCGATGGGTCAGTCTTCTAGCATTTTCCAAGCGGTAGTACCCGCAATAGGGAAATGTGCAGATCGAAATCTCGAAAGAAAATACAGAAACCAACACATTGCCATTATGTCGGACAGCCAAGCTGCACTCAAAGCACTTAGCTCATACACCATTAGTTCTAAACTGGTGTGGGAACGTGTAAGCAGGTTAAATGAACTCGGCAAGTACAATAAAGTCACTCTTCATTGGGTACCTGGCCACGTCGGCGGTATCCAGGGCAACGAAAAAGCGGATTCCTTAGCAAAAATAGGTGCAATGTCCCCCTTAACGGGGACTGAGCCCTATAGCGGAAAAGGTGAAAATGTGATTAAAAACAAAATCAAAGAAGAAAAAGAAACCATTAGATCCAAAAATTGGAAAGAACTACCAGGGCTGAGACAGGCTAAACTACTACTTGGGAACTACAACCCAGAGCGGATTTTAAACTGTATCAGCTTAAGTAGGACCAACCTAAGAAAAATAACCGGTCTCCTCACTGGACACTACAAACTAAAACGACATCTTAGCATTCTCGGCTTAGTAAGCAGTGCACATGCAGCTTCTGCGATATCGATGAGGAAACACCGGACCACATTCTAGGCAAATGTGATGCACTTATGACCCAAAGACTCAAACACCTGGGACGGTACCAGGTGGAAGAGAGTGATTTACCATCTCTGAATGTACTCCAAATACTTAAATTTCTTACAGAAATAAATTTAGGGGAGGAGTTGTAAGATTTTAACCCTCATCCAACGCCAGTAGGGGGCACAATAGATCCTTAGGTCGCAGTGCAAAACCCCATATTCATTCATTGATTCATTCAAGATAGATTTTTATTATTTTGTAGAATACTTGAAAAAATCATCTTTCTAAATTAAAACATAACGGTACCTGTCATAGAACCGGTTTTTTGTTTTCAAATTTCTCGTTGACGTTTATACAAGAGCTCCTTCACAAATTTTCAAAAAAATATTTTTTGGATTTTTAAAAAAATATCAGTATCATTAAAATGGGATTATGATTTTTGTTAATTTTGTGTAAAATTGTATTTTATTAAATACGAAATGTTGCCATACTAGATTTAATTTTTGAAAATGAGCGAAAAATTTTATATATTCAAAATTAAATTTAAGAAAACCGCTCCAACGATTTTTTATTTTTTTTTTTTTTTTTTTTTTTCATAAATTCATATTTATCAAACAAATCAAATGGCATTCTAGATTTTGAGCTCTAACTTTTTAGACCATTAAAAAAACAAATTTATAGTAATAATTTATTTAATTTTTTTATTGGTAATGATATCATAATATTTTGGAAACAATAGCTGTGTACATCATCAATTTCTAGATACGTTAAAGTAGTTAGCTACGAGAGCAAGCTTGTGCGATCCAGTCGTGCTCAAAAAAAGGAAAAACTGGTGTGTCAGTTTTGTAACCAAACACGTTATGTTATGCGTAAGATTCTCTTTAAAACCTCTATAAAATCTATTGAGTTCTATTTCCAAAGAATTTTGTATGCTCAAGAAAATAACACCCTGTATTTTAGGTTACAACTATTAAGAAAAACCCTATTTGAAAAATCTTCCAGGTCAGCGCAATGCAATTATTCCTATAACAACTTTTCACTATAAAGTAAGATTTTATGACCTTAACTTCAATTCCAAATTGGCTATTTTAAAGTGAAGTCTTAAGCAAAAGTGAAATACACTTCATTAGTAGGTATAGGTAAGTATAATCCCTCATAAAAGAAAATGGTCTTAAGCTGCTCATTTGCACTAAAAATAATTAAGTCTTTTACTAAAATCCCTCCCTTTTGGATCGTTTTAGCTCCTCTTAGCTCGTAAATTTTATACGTTTATGCTTTTTATACAACATTCGCACTACATCAACACTGGATAGCTTATACCGTCATTCAGTGGGTATTGCTTATAAGTTCCAAAGAAATGGTTTTGTTTTATCACCTACCCAACAAGGACACTACTATAGATTGAGGCTCTTGTATAGAGGTATCCAATCCAGATCCAACATTTCCCACATTTTGTGTTAAAAGAGCACAATCCAATTTAGCTGCTAACAATGGAACAGCTATTTTATCAACACGACAACCTTGTGGATTACTAAAGATTTGCATATTTTAATCATTTAAATTGGTCCTTCAAGGATAGGTAGGTACACACGTACAACAGATCCCTTGGCATCAATGAATAATTGCTGAATTGACCCCGCTTTCTGCTCCCTCAGAATTTTACGAGGTAATAATTAGACAAAAGAAGCAGGTGCGCCTCTAAGAAGATATCGATTTTACTTGATAAACATTTGGCGTACTCACGTCCTTCGTCGTGTCCTTTGGTTTGCTTTTATATATTTAGGTAGAATTTGATATCAAAACTTTGTCTGCGGAATTCGATTCTGGGAAGGCACGCAGACACTCAGGACATATTATATCCTGTACAATATTCAATGCCCAAATTTCCTTTCCCGGTCGTCGGTAACAACCCAAATTTCCGTTCTGTTGCTATGGTGTCGGTAATGAAGATGGCGAAGAAGAACGGAGAAAGCATCACAACAGTATTCATATTCTTTTCGTCTCGTCGCTCGTCGAAGGATGTTTTGCTTGTGGAGTTGATATTTTTGTGTCGGAAGTTTTGATTGGAATCTTTTTAGCCAGAAATATTCCTGGATGCTTGAAATACTGCAAAGGAATTCGTTTTAGCAGTTGAAAATGAAATCACCTTGCCCACTCCGGTAAATAAAGTCATAAAGGTATGGCAGAGAAGATGAGGCTGTCTCTGTATATGTGTGCCGCCAGAAGGAACATATCAAAAATTTCGTAACCATTTTACGAGTTGAATTTCCGCTGCGAGCCGATTGCAATCTGTCATAATGGAATTTATAGGACTCTTGCTTTTATTGCGATTTGAATATCCTTTAAAACGTGCCTGTGTACGTTCCATTGAAAGTTGTTTCCGGCTCCGCACTCTCGGCGGCATTTGAGAGCAGATTTAATGTTTGGGGCGCATTTCTCTGGATTTTTGGGGGGAAAATTCTCAAAAACGTATGATGTATCATTTTCGACTGCCCGAGGATAAGCATAAGCACACACATACTACATAATACATCCAAACAATCCTCCCTCTATTATATCTGGGGCTTGGTGTAATGTACTTTGGAACTTTTGGCGGGCGAGAGTGTTCTTTGCTTGGGGTGATTTAGCATTTAAACTGTTGTATCACACTTTAATGTGTTTTTTAGAGGGGAGCATCACTCTCTGCAAAATGGTTACTGCCCTGGCCCATCCCCAAAGGTCTGAGGTTTTTATAACATTGGGGAGATAAATGTTTTGATAATATAATTATGCATGAAATTTTGTTTGGCTCTGCGTACAGATTTTTAGTCTGGTGCCTCAACTTGTTGCCTATAAAAAGAAGCATTTCGAGACATGACGGTAAGGTCTTTAAAAAAAAATATACGATTTGGTTGCCATCCCCCATGGAAGCTAAAAGTAAAAATTTAAAATACAATCGTTAAATAAAAAACACATAACCTTAAAATGACATAAAGTGTGGTATTTTATTTTATTTAAAGACATTGGGGCTGACACTTTTAGATGATGAGGATCATAGAACAACCAAATGTAGCGGCAAGTAAGAAGGATGGAAGTATTTTATTAATGAATCATTTCATTTAAGTGTTTTAATGTAACGGTGGAGTTATGTTTTGCGTGGGTACATAACATAATAATATAAGCTCAATAAAGGATGAATTTTTGTTGTTTGGCTTGGACTGGTTGATATCAACAAAATAAAAAAAAATATAAAGGCCTATATCATGCAAAAAGCTTTTTTATTTTTCAATTAAATTTGATTATGCCCTTCGATTTATAAGTATGAGAAATATACAAAATTTAATAGAAAAATAGAATCCCAAAAAGTATATAATACAATTTTATTTAACAAAAAAATAGCATTTTGTTTAAACTGAGCTAGTAGAAATAAATCAGTTTTTAAATAAAAAAATTATGATTAGAGATGGTGGATCAACACACACAAAAACTGTTAACATATTTATTAAATTCTATGTTTCATTCTAGAACATGTAAATCATAGGTTTTGTAACCCAGTGTAATGGCACAGACAAAGATTGTGCTGCATACAGACACACCCTGCTCTCAATTTTGACAGTTCTGTGAACAAAAATTTACGAGTAGATGTTTCAAAATGTATAACGAGTTGGAAAATGTATGTCTAGAAATGTCTTATAAAAATATTGTCTGCGTTTATGTCTGCCATCCTGATAAAAAAGGAACTATATAATTTTCTCAGCAATAAATTAGCAAGTTATGGATGCGTACTAAAAATGAAAATCTAGACTTTGATCAAAGTTGCCATTACAATGATAGGAAGACGAAAAAAGTGGCTATCTGTCCGTGCGCCTAGAGCCTTAACGACTGAAGGGTTTTCTTTAAACTTAGTGTTTTTGGGTAATATGATTTTTTTAGCATCAAAAATAACGGTAGCATAAAATTTTCTTAGTCACTAACGAAAATATTATTTTATTCAAAGGCTGCTTCAGGAAAAGGTTTTGTTGAAACGTATTTAAGTTCAAAACGTATTAAGGTTCAGTTGATTTTTTTAAGTCAAATAGTATTCTAGGTACCTATGCCAATTTTAAATAAAATAAAAATGGTTTTAAGAATTTGAAAACAAAATTATTATTATTATTTTTTGTTTCTTTTTTTTAACTTGGTATGAAGTGATTTTTAACATTACTTTCCAGAATACTTCAAAAATCTTATTCCTAGAACCAAAGATATTGGAAAATATTGATTTTGATAAAGAAATTTTTTTGTTTTATCTTTTAATTAGTCCATCTAATTTTAAGGGAAAAAGAATCTTCTAAAATATTTAAATAATATTGCAAATCAAAATTTTCAACAAAATATTTTTTTTAATTTGGAAAAAAAATCCAATGGTCGATTTTGTAAAAACCATTTAAAATTAGGTACATAACATTTTTGAAATTAAAAATGAATCTGCATATTACTTTAAATCTGTTTCCCCAAAATGATTTAAAAATTTTATGTATACAAAATTATTCAACAAAAAAAAAACAGGATTACCCGCGTAGAACAACAATCTAGTTTTCAACAAGGCACTAGAGACTTTTACATAGATTCTGTCAAGGGGTTAGCAGGGGTAAGAAAAGTCTAGAACAAAGGTCTTGGCTATTATGAACCCTTTTGCTTCGTCAGACAAACAAAAAAATAGTTGATTTATGTGTGACTTGATCCCGCAGTCTTCTGCTTATCAGTCCAATCGCTACCCACTGAAGGGCTAACTCGCTATACAAAAATCAATGTCGAAAGTGAATAAGTTTCATACTCCAATGTTTCATACCAAATTCAATTATAAATACATACATAACAGAACAGGATTGTATATACTTGCTTTTAGACCGGACAACTTAGAAAAGGTTTTGACAGATCTCTCACACCCTAAGTAAAAACTATGATATCAAAAAGAAGACACAGGAAAGAGAAAACAAAGTGTCTTATGGTACCTGAAATTGCATGGTACCTACTTATAAAAATTTTGTTTTTGGTGTACAAGAGACATTCCAGATGGGGTACCGAAATTGTTTAACAATTTTTTTTACAAGGGAGGGCCTCACGAGTGTTTGGAAAGTTTCAATCGTCCTGTACTGTAATCCAGAAAGGGCTTGCCAAGTATCTGAGAAGTTTTCCTCATCTAGATTTACCCTACTGAAAACTCACTAGTGCCTTACCCAAACTAGACAGAAACTTGGCATTTTTTCAGCCGGTCTTTAATTGGTTTTTGTATAAATTCATATTTTTTTTAAAGAAATCAAAATGCATCTTTTTTTGTTTTGCTCAAGCAATAGCATAGGAATTTTGTCAATCAAAAAAATAATTGCATGGTTTTAGAATTTGTTTTAATATCCAATTTGTTTTAATAACAGGCTAATATAAAGCTTTTAGTATGTATGATACTATATTTAACATTTTTCTTATTTTAAAATAGTTAACTAAAAAATTGTATTTCAAATTATTTGTATAATTATTAATAGGTATCATACTTATCCAATTTTCCTTATTTACTCTAGCTGAACACGTCGACAATAGCTCTTGCTAAAATTAGCAAAATACAATTTTTAATCTAGTATCACAGCAAAAATAATTTAACATCGTACTAAAATGCCATAAATCTGAACCCGTGCTTTTAATTAATATCTACTCTTAAACGTACATACATTTTTTTAAATCTTTCATAAGCCACTTGAAAATAAGAGCAGGAAGTCCCACCCAGACGTGCATTGGATTTGTCAAAAAATCAAAACAAATTCAAAATAGTTATTTTTTTTTTAACATTTTCTCGTTAACGACTTAAAAACATTATCGAACTATTTGCTAAATTCTAGGCAAGCTCGTCGTCGGGCATTTTATTTAATTTATATTAAAAATTTTAAAGAAAAGCTGTTCAAAATCTTTAACAGTCAAAATTACAAAAAAATATTTTTGGGATTTAAAAAATTATTTTTTGGAAATTGGTTAGGTATGTATATATGTATTTCGAAAATGGTTTGATGATTTTTTTTTTTTTTTTTTGGAATACATTTTTTGTAGCTGCACATTAATAGATATTATAACCTATTTGTTGAAACCATTCCAACGATTTTTAGAATATCGCTCTCATTTAAGATTAATAAAGGAAATCGAAATACACCATGCTGGTGTACAAACAATCTTAGAACCCTTTAAATTGACCTAGAACAACAATTCGAATTTCCCTACAGGCCCATGGACGCACAGACCGCCAGCCATCATGACGAAAACCACTTTTTTACTTTTCACAAACATCGTAAAATTAGATTTGATTAGAACATCAATTGGTTTTTTGACCCGAAAGCAATTATACTTGGCCTATACAGACAGTATGTGAAAATAGGAAAAGGAATGTATTAAAGCAACCCATAATAAATCCCTCTATCTAAATAAAACATTTCTAAAAGTGGAACTGGTGTTTACTTGCCATAGATGCTTAGATATCTCAATCAAATGTTGAAAATAATTCATCATTATCTCTACAAAGCTCTCATAACCTATAAAAAGAAGCACACAAAAAATCAATCATTCATGATAAGTAACTTTCTTAATACGTACACGTGTCCCTAAATCTCCAGTTATGGTCACTTCGTGTGGTGAATATAATCTAGGTTTTTGCGAAACCAGCATACTCGTACATCCAAGTTTTTATTATTCGTATATGTGTAAGTAAATTGCCATACTTTTTCACCCAAAGTTCATATCCACAATCGACAATCGTCCTTAAAAGGCTACAAATAATAACTTCATACTCTGTCATAACCTTAGAAAATATATTTTACGATTATTGTTTGTTATGATGATGATGTTGGGAAGCATAAATGCTGCTGGCCTAAGCCACATGCGTTTTTGTACCATCTTTTAATTAGATTTCCTTGCCACGTAGTTTAGTTTTTTTTCTTTTCATCATATGTACAAGCTGGCTTAAACGAAAGCTACGTGGAATGAAGAAGGCCCTGGCTGAACAATATTTTGGGGTGGTAAAATTCTTTTGCTTGTGTATAGTGATTCCATAATTTTTGGTACTAATTGAATTGCCGATATAAAAGTCTTGATGAAATTAATATTTTTTCTCTCTTATGGCAGTAAAAGATGCCATTTCTACGATTTTAGGAGTCATATATCAAGGAAGTATTTTGGTAAGCCTGTTAGTATTACGAGCGACGGGCGTTTACGCTTATGAAACTAATTAAACCTTTCCAAATGACAAATGCTAAAATATGTGAAAGTATGAAATTGAAATGGGGTATAAAAGTACGAAAAAAATATATAAATCTTTATTTAGTATTACATCGTAAGTTGCTTGGGGTTTGTTTGTCGTAATTGTGATATTATATCAACCCAAATAGTTTGAACAATTTCCACAAGAAAAAACTAGACTTATAAGTGTTTATAATTTATATACTTTCAGTGTATGCATGCCATTCTCAATCTCTGGGATGAATGCATTCATTTCTTACGACATCCTGGGTTATTGGCTTAAAATTGTTGGTGAGAAAAAAAATCATATTGAGCCTTCTGGGAGTTCGTTAAAATTTAAAACAAAAACTGACTTTAACGTAATGTTTTACTGTATATGAGAATGTCATATAAGTTCTTTCTTTCAAGTTTTACGTTATAACGAAATTTAAAGGAGCAGTGCCGTATGAAACCTGTCCCTATATGCGAACCTAAATAATTTCCTTTTTTTTGTAGCTTTTATTATGTAAATCCCACTTTTGCATTATCCTAATCGAAATGCAAATAGTCTACATCTGCAATGAAAATCCCTGCACTTTGTTGTGTCCTCTTTGAACCAACAAGCTTCATATTCCACTTGACATCAGCAGGACATGTATACATTGTACCTGCATACCCAATCCTTTGGTCTACATCCTTGTTTAGATATAAAAGTTAAATAGAATGCTTAAGGTTTTTATTTTTATTTGCCTTCATGATTACACGAAAAGATGAAATGTTGACTTTTCCGTAATATTGCCAAGCACCAAAACCTCAAAAGCAGGACCCGGACCATATCTCAACTCTATACATACATACTGTTTTGTAGAACAGTCTTTTCTTTTTCACTCTCTAACTCCAACTTAAGTGCATAGTGGCATTTTTGTCTGGTCTGTATTTTGTATAAGAGCCTTTTGGCATACGTCAATAAATATTTGCTTAGTCACCAGAGTGTACCTACCATCACCCGGCCAGCACCCACTGAATGTGGCAAACAATATTATTTTATTTCAACACAAGGATGACTCTTAACAACCTCCGGGAAAATGATAACAAAATCATTTTCTTTTGGTTTTTGTTTCCTGCATATTTTGTTAATTTTCCGGTGGACGATTCTTATTTTCTAATTTAGCAATAACCATTTTCTTTAATACCACACCATTTTCATCCCAAAAGACTGTAATGTTCTGGTGGTTAACCTCACGATGAATATACCATACCAACTTCACACCGTCAATTGCAAAAGAATTAAGTTTAAGGATAGGTACTCTCTACTAATTGCTGATAATCGCAAAGGTATGAATTTGTAATTACGCAAGCTTTTTTTTTGCGATAATATGATAAAAATTTTTTAATGAATTTTCTTGAAGAAGGAAGCTATAATGCGTCTTTTTTCAAGAATGTCAACTCTTAAAGCAAACTCAGACATTACGTAAGAGAAAACTTAAAACAATGCGGCAAAAATCAGTAAAGAATGTCGCAGCAATTTCAAAAGAAAAATGTGAAACTGACAGTTTTTATTTTGTTGTAGGAGACATTTATTTTTTTTTTTCTGCAGAAAATTCGCACAAAGCAAAAAGTGGTAACAAGAAGCAAAGTATGATAAATAGTTTTTAAACAAGGATCTATTTTTAAAGTTAGAATTTTGATTGAAAAACAAATAACAACCGGTTGAGAAAAATGGAAAAACATCGGATATGCCTAGGATGGATTTAAAATTATTGTTTTTGCAGGCGCTCGAACTTATTCTTGGAGTTAGCAAATAGAATATAGCTACATTGACGCGGTGAATACTAATGTTTCGATAATATTTATATATGTATCGTTAACGAAAAAACATTAAAACAAGTTTAAATAATAATTTGGACATTTTTTCGACTTTACACTAAAAACTATGAAAATGTGGCCAAAAATTAAAAAAAAAAATAAATTTTTTATTTATACAAATTATAAATGCAATTTTCTTAGCCAAGCTTAGAAGTACTGGAAAGCAAATTTATAACTAAATTAAATAAGCCATTGACCAGATATTCGGGAATGTACTAAAAAAGACGATTTTGTTCAAAAACCCTCATTTTTCTGTTATTCGAATTTTTCAGCAAAAACCTGGTATTCAGTATTATTTCAACTGTTTTAGAGATGACACCACTGAAATTAATCAAAATTTTTAGAACATTTTCTGAGACCACTTGGTTTTATCAACCAAAATTGTTGTATGGCAGCTACCCGTTCTAGATGAGTTTAGTGAAAAATTTGAATTTTCTAACACATTTCTGAAGAATAAGTATACGTTCTAATTAGGCTCTAAAACGAAACTTTACGATGGATTCTTGGGGTTTAAAAAAGCAGTAGCATGATATTGTTAGTGAAGTTGCCGTTTTTTGTAATTATTTTTTTTTCTATTTATGTATTTTGAGTTTTTAGAAAACATCTTCTCCCGCTTAATCAGAGGAAATAGACCCTTTTCTCACTTGGGTCACTCTAGATTTTTGAGGTTTCACCCCGTATAACCCAATATAAATGAACTGATAGTTCTTCTTCTTCTTCATTTGACCGGCGATATTCATGATCTCGAGGGGGACCACAACTCTCCCACTCAACTGCTTCACCTAAGGTTCCACTTGTGGGGTTCGCCGGGTTGAGCTCAGAAAACGTCGACAGGCCTCCCTGTTTTGTTCCATGTCTGAGGCCAACTAAATGCAGGTGTGTCGTTGCATTTGTTTCATCCGCGATAGTGTTGGAACGTCTTGTGCTTTTGCCTTTTGAACTGGATTCTCATGGCATCTTCTTTGTACATGACAGTACCAGCTAAGTTGGTCATGCTGTATTTTGTCCATGATGGTATTTTTGACATGTAGGCTTCCTCTGATTCTTTTGCTTCTTTTTCGATCGCGCTTTGTCACTCCTGCTGTCATGCGAAGCATTTTCATTTCAGCTGCCGTCAATTTACAAACATACTTCTTGTACATTTTCCAACACTGTGAACCGTATGTAAGCGCTGGACGAACAACTGCCGTGTAGAGCTTTCCTTTCAACTTAGGGGGCATTTTTCTATCTCAGAAGATGGCAGAGTTTTCGCGTCACTTCATCCACCCTGCGCTTACGCGATGTTTGATGTCGTCATCACAAGATCTCGTTATTGATCATTGATCCAAGATATTTATTTTGTTCGCACTTGGGAAGCACTGTATTGCATTCAAATAGATGTCCGGAATAGGCCTGTGTGGATCAGAAAATGAACAGCATAGGTATTCGGTCTTTTTCGCGCTACTGCGGTATCAATTTCCCTCCAGAACATACTGTTGCGGTAAATTTTACCACAACAAGTTTCATTGGCCTATTCATGATCATTAATTCATTTTAATCACTCCTTTTCCGTTGTGGCTCCAAAAGGCTCTTAGAGTTCAGTAGATACCTGGTTTCCATCAACCAGAGACCTGCTCCTAAAGTATTTTGGAAAAGCAACCCAAGCAGGTTGACACAAATCCAGGTGGAAAATGTGTGACGGGCGGTCCAGAAAAGAATAAATAATTACCTTGTTGACAGATGGTCGACACAAACATAATACAACGTGACAGACAGGTGTCTACGTCCAAATCCAAAAGTTGCACGGGCGACACTTGGTCCCCGATGGCAGATGTGACTCAGTATGAGAATGGCTGAATGCCCAACGTAAATATTTTACTTAATTATTAATTGTATAAGATGGAATGTTAACGCTAGTCCCTTATCCCTTAATCTGCGCAAAAGTCCAACGATGTAGAGTAAAATCGCGAAGTAGGGAATTACTGCCAATTTCTTCTCTCCGACATTTTGAATATTGAAGTTAACTTCCCATCAATTTTCTCAACAGTAATTTTACTTTTATTCGAGGGGAAAAATGTATACGGTCTTGAACTTGAGTTTCTTTTTGTAGATTTCCAAAACTTTCTTTTAAAAATTGAGGGGTGTGAATAGGGTGGCTGAATGCATTCATTGAATTCCCGCCCACTGGAAGTCATACCAGAGAACGGCGAATTCAGTGGCGATGACAATGCAGGAAGCTGGGGGTAAAGTGCGAGTAGGATAGGCGGTGGGGTCTCAACTGCGTTCGCTCACTCCCGCAAATATGCGGGGTGTAGCTGAATGATGACGCGACCGAAACCCACGCTTTCTGATTGGCCGAAAGCACTTGGGCATTGGAAAAAGGAAGCGGTCGTCCAGGCAAGGTCAAAGCCTGGAAGGGGACTTCTTACCCGTCTATAGAGCGAACGAGAGGTTCGGAAAGAAAATTGAAAAAAAAAGGAAATTTTTGGAAAAGCGAAAGAAAAAGAAATTCGAGTGTAGTTTTTTTGGTAATTTTTTTGGAAGTTTTCATTACCGAAAAAGGTTGTGAAAACATTTAGAAAGGTGTTGTGAAAATTGGTGGAGAAAGTTTGGGAAAAAGGCAGAAAGAAAAGAGGAGGAAAATTGATTGGAGATAGGAGCGAGAAGTTGGCAGGAGAAAAATTACAAGCTAAGTATATATCGATATCTTATATTAGAATTGTGCGTTTCTTTTATCTGAGAGATTTTGTAAAATTTAGTGAATCGTTTGGTTTTTGCTTTCGAGTATATTTCCGATAAAGCGGAACTCGCGACCCGTTAAAAACCGTTTTGTTCTTTCGGGAAAAAGCAGTAACAGTCCATCTTCTTTTGTTTAACGCTTTTGTTCTAACAGTTTCTAAAAGATCTTGGGTTTTAATCCTACTTGAAAGGTTTCCCAAGCAAAATTTAAAATTAATTAAAATTCTTCTTTTAAGAGTTTAAATTCATTCTTTTACTTCAAAATTCATCTTTGTTGTTTTCCGCTCCAAAAGGTTTGTGATTTCCTTTCATTCAAAAAAAAAATCACTGGCGCCCATTTTATTCCAGGTACACCCTGTAAACATTTTTATAATTTAAGTTTAATTCAATAATTAATTAATTTCATTAATCGCAAGTCGATTAATAAAATCCCACACGTCGCTGAACCCACCCCATCGCTGAGCTACCGTGGTGGCAGCACCTTTTGTGCTACCTGTTGTGTAAGTTTACGAAACGCACCCATCGCCCATCTGACAGTTGTCATAACTTTGATTTTTCTTTCGTCGCGACGCACGCCGGTTATTGTGCAAAAATTATTTTATTATTTCGTTTGTGATAATTTTTGCGTGGATTCGATAAATCCATTTGTGTTTCGCGGATATAAAATCCGTCATCATATTTATGAAACTATCATCCTAAATTCGCGTTTGTAAATTTCACAACAATTGGCGTCCAAACGTGGGGCTCCCCTTTGTTTGTCGGATTTTTTTTTGTTACAACAATTGCATTGATTGTTTTGTTCTGTGCATTTAGGGAAGTGTTTATTGTTTTTATCTTTTTATAAGACATTTACTTGGTGTGTTTTTTATTTATCCAGGTACAAAATACCTACAAAACAAAAGTGCAACAGGTTGGAGTTGGATTTAGAGGTACATAGATAAAGTACAGGCATACAACATTCATACATACATCGGTAGGATCTGTGGACAAAGTAAACAAAACAGAATACAACAGTGAAGTGATTGAGTCGAGTAAGGTTTCTTTTATTTGTTTTCCATACAGTTTGTAATTTTGATTAAGTGAGATATATTCTCTATTTGCCACTTAATCAATTTACTTTAACATATTTTGATTCTTTTTCTTTTTATATAAATTAAATTTTTGGATACAGAATAGTGTGGTCTCTTTCAGACCAACCATTTTGTGTTTACAAAAAATATAATAATTTTGACACCGCGTAGGTTACGTAACGTAACGTAGAACAGTGCAGTGCAGGTTTAGTGCAGGGTCGGTATTTTTTTTTGTTGCTACTATTTTTTTTAATACTTTTTTAATACTTTTTAATCGTGTTTAATACTATTTTTGTGCGGTGATAATAAATTTGATAATTTGATAGTCGTGTTAATTTTTGGTACTTAGTACTTACAATAAAATTGAATTTTACGTGCTTTTTTTTTGAAAAGGATTTAGTTTGTTTTTATCTTCAATTTGATTTTAGCTATTTATTTGTTTCAAACTCGATTATTTTTATTCGCGTTTAAGGTTGTTTTAGACATTCGTTTTTTGTAAACATTTTTTTTTTCACTTTTTAATTAAATTTATTTTGTTTTAATTTATTTTTGAAAATGGAAACTAGTCAGGTGAATAGGTTGTCGCAAGATGAAATCACCTATGAGGTAGAATTCAGGGGATTACCTGTAGGGACAGTAGAAGAGATGCGCAAAGCCCTTAGGATGGTTTTAAAACTGGAGCGTAGGAACTCTTTTATTCCTCCCGCTTATCCGTTCAACTTTGAACAGGATTTTACGGCGGTTGAGAAGAAATTAGGAGAAATAGGGAAACTTTTAGAAAATCCTCCGAAGTCGGAAACTTCGAAGGAATATTTGAAAATACTTACCAAGGTTGAATGGGCTTTGCGTAGGTTGGATAGGAGCTTACCGGAGAGTGAATCTCAGGATAAAAGTAGGCAGGCTTTGAAAAATAAAATCATCATGGCAATGGCAGAGTTAGAGGACGATGAAGAAGATGAGGAGGATGAAGAAGAAGAAGGAACGGAAGAGGAAATAAATAAAGAGAAAACGGAACAGGGAATGAATAAGGGAACAGAGGTTGAAAAGCAGCGTTCAGCTGAACCTCAAAAAATTAAGTCGGTAGTTCCTTCTGCCAGTACACCGACGAGTTTAGGAGTGGCAGGTAGTGGAGTAGGAGAAAATAGGGAAATGAGCAGTCCAGTGGTAGGATAAGTTTTAGTTAGTTCCGAAAAATTTATGAACATTTCGAAATGGAATGTGAAGTTCACTGGTGAGCGCTGTGGTGCTTCAGTGAACTCGTTTTTAGAAACGGTTAGTGAGATTCGTCAGGCTAGGGGGGTTTCGGAACCCCAACTTTTTAAGGCAGCAGTAGAGCTTTTTGTAGGAAAAGCTTTAATTTGGTTTAGGGCAATAAGGGTGTCAGTAAATTCGTGGCCAGAACTTGTCAGAGAGTTGAAGCTGGAGTTCTTGCCACCGAATTATGACGATCAGTTGATAGATGAGATTAGGCGTCGCACACAAGGCAACGATGAGTCCATCGGTGTTTATGTGGCGACTATGCAAAATTTGTTTGGTAGGTTGTCAGATCCAATTTCGGAAAGTAGGAAGTTGTCAATGATTCAGCGGAACTTGACACCTTTCTACCAAACTCAGCTTGGTTTGGTGAAACCAAGTTGTGTAGCCGATTTGGTTATTGCAGGTAGGAGCTTAGAAGCGGTTAGGGCAAATGTGGAATCGTATGTTCCACCACCTAGTGCTAGGAATAATAGGAACCTGCTAGAACCGGATCTAGCATATTTAGGTAGGGAATTTCCTGTAGTTTCAGTTGTTGCTGATAACAACGGAACTGCTCGTCAGGGCCAATCTTCAATGAGGTGTTATAATTGCAATGGATCTGGCCATTTTGCAAATAGGTGCTCTGCTCCTAGGCGTTGTTTTGGGTGTGGGCAGTTAGGAATTAGTAGGCAGAATTGTCGTCGCTGCTCGGGAAATGGGCAACGGGCTCTTGCGCCAGCAGGGCAGGATGTCCGAAGACAGTAGATAGGTTACCTGCTGGTAACCGGTTGGTGAATACGATTCACTTAGGCTTTACATTGGAGGCAAACGGTAGTGATAGGAGACCATTTTTAGGAATTAGCATTTATGGTTCTAAATTTTTAGGTTTATTAGATTCAGGAGCTTCTAGAACCATAATAGGAAGGGATGCTTGGAGTATTCTCCAAAATCTAGGTCTTTCTTTAAAGACAGACACTGTTGGCTGCGTTCGGTTAGCGGACGGAACAGGTGTCGAGACGTTAGGAACTCTCTCTCTTCCAATTATAGTAGAGGACAAGGCAGTACTGATTGACTGTCTTGTGATACCAACTCTGCCACACACAGTGATCCTGGGTGCAGATTTTTGGGCACTCTCGGGTATCGTCCCGGATTTGAGGTCACGTGAGTGGAATTTTTCGGAACAGCCGGTTTCGATTTGTTCTATTACAGAACGTTCAGAGTTGAGTGATAGGGAAATAAAGCTTTTAGAAAATTTAATTGAGGAATCCTTTAGGAAAATGCCTGAAGGCTTAGGGTGCACAACGATGGTTGAGCACAAGATTAGGACGTCGGCGGAACCGATTAAACAACGGTATTATCCGGTTTCTCCGGCGATGCAGGAACATATAGATAGGGAATTAAATGAGATGTTAGAAGCAGGAGTTATTGAGAGATCGACTAGTGCGTGGTCATCTCCAATACTGTTAGTTAAGAAGAAGGACGGCTCCTATAGATTCTGTGTGGACAATAGGAAGCTAAATAAAAATACTGATAGGGATGCTTATCCACTACCTTACATTAATTCGATTTTAGATAGGCTTCGAGGTGCAAGGTTCTTGTCCTCACTAGACATCAAGTCAGCGTATTGGCAGATTCCTATGGAGGAGGAATCAAAGCCCTTTACTGCTTTTACGGTTCCTGGGAGAGGCCTTTTTCAATTTCGAAGAATGCCTTTCGGTCTTCACAACTCTCCTGCGACTTGGCAGAGGTTTATCGACACAGTTTTGGGTGCCGACCTCGAGCCATACGTTTTCGTCTATTTAGACGACATCATTATCATTACAGAAGATTTCAAACAACATCTTGAAATCCTGAATGAGGTGATGAAAAGGTTGAGTGAAGCAGGATTAAAGGTCAGTAAGGAAAAATGTAATTTTTGCATGCCATCGCTGAAGTTTTTAGGGTACATAGTGGATCGACATGGTTTACATGTAGATCCAGAGAAAGTGGAAAGCATGGTTAGGATTCCAGCACCGAGGAATGTAAAAGAAGTTAGGAGTTTCATAGGGACAGTTTCATGGTACCGTCGTTTTGTACCAAATTTTGCAGAGTTACTTAGGCCTTTATCAGATCTATTAAAAAAGAATAGGAAGTTCACTTGGACTCAGGAATGTGAGGATAGTTTTAGGAAGGCAAAAGAGTGTTTGGTGACAGCACCAATACTTACTTGCCCAGATTTTAAACGACCTTTTGTCGTACAAACAGACGCGTCAGATTTTGGTATCGGTGCAGTTCTTTCACAGAACTTTGATGAGGGAGAAAAGGTTGTCTGTTACCTTAGTAGGTCTTTGAATAGGAACGAGAGGAATTACTCCACAACTGAAAAAGAATGCTTGGCTGTACTATGGGCTATTGAGAAATTGCGGCCGTATATCGAAGGTGTTCGGTTTACGGTTGTGACGGATCACTATTCCCTTGTATGGTTAAGTAATCTTAAGGATCCGCAGGGTAGGTTAGCTCGTTGGGCAATTAGGCTCCAACAGTTTGATTTTGAAATCATTCACCGCAAGGGCAAAGAGCATGTTGTTCCGGATATGCTTTCTCGAGGAGTGCCACAGTTGGGTGGTATCTCAGATGAGGAGCCAGACCCTTGGGTGGCGAAAATGATTTCAGAAATCAATGCGAATCCACTTAGATATCCAGCTTGGCGAGTTGAACAAGGTCAGTTGTTCAAACTCGTCAAAGCAAATCATGTAGTAGTGCATGAAAATAATCAAGAATGGAAGAGAGTGTTAGGGAAAAACGATAGGTTAGGGATTTTGCAGGAATACCATGATGGTCCGTTAGCAGGACACATGGGAGTTAGGAAAACTTTTGCCAGAATCGGGGCAAAGTTTTACTGGCCAAAAATGAGGGCCGATATAACCAAATATGTTAGGAGTTGTAAAGTTTGCCAACAAGTAAAGCCGGTGAATGAGAAACCAGCTGGGTTAATGACAGAGAGGGTAGGGATTAGGGAACCATGGGAAATGATTTGTGTTGATTTGGTAGGTCCACTTCCCAAGTCAAGTAGGGGTTTTATTTATATTTTAACGGTAGTGGATTACTTTACCAAGTTTCCACTACTGTTCGCGTTGAGGTCGGCCACTGCTAAGGCCATAGTTAGGGAACTCGAAGATAATGTTTTTCTTTTATTTGGCATCCCAAAGGTGATCGTCTGTGACAACGGTCCCCAGTTCCGATCTAAGGAACTGAAAGCGCTTTGCCAGGCGTACGGGTCACACATCAAATTTACAGCCCATTATCATCCGCAGGCGAATCCTGCGGAGAGAATAAATCAGATTCTCAAGACGACGTTGAGGGCTTACGTCGCTGAAAACCACAGAGTGTGGGATTCACAACTAAGCAAGGTGGCGTGTGCTATTCGTACGTCACAGCATGAGGTTTTAGGAGTTTCGCCTTATTATGCGAATTTTGGGAGGGATATGGTGACTTCAGGCAAGGAAGCACCAACAATAGGAGAAAGTTCAGGAAATGTTCAGGATCGGGAGGCGATCGCTGAACGTTTCAAGGAACTAAGATTAGATATAGGGAAAAAGTTACAAGCAGCATCCAAGAGATCTGCTCAAACATACAATCTTCGGCGGCGTGATGTTCAATATCACCCGGGCGAAATTGTATGGCGTAGGAATTTTACGTTGTCGGATGCCGCGAATTATTATGCTGCCAAATTAGCACCGAAGTTTGTCGGTCCGTTTACCATAAGGAAGCGTGTGTCACCTTGGACATATGTCTTAGAAGATAGTAATAGTAAAGAACGCGGTACTTGGCATGTTAAAGATTTGAAACCGTATGCCGATGCATCCGAAGATTAAAAAGTAACGTAAATTATTTTTTTTGTAAAATCGATGATTTTCATTGTACATTTTTGTTTTTGATTTTAAATTATTCTTTTGATGGAAAAACCATTTTCATTTTCATTACCTGGGCATATCTTAGAAAATGTGTTACAGAAATGTAAGCACATTTTCTAGGAGGTAAGGGTGGGATTTGTTGCGGTAAATTTTACCACAACAAGTTTCATTGGCCTATTCATGATCATTAATTCATTTTAATCACTCCTTTTCCGTTGTGGCTCCAAAAGGCTCTTAGAGTTCAGTAGATACCTGGTTTCCATCAACCAGAGACCTGCTCCTAAAGTATTTTGGAAAAGCAACCCAAGCAGGTTGACACAAATCCAGGTGGAAAATGTGTGACGGGCGGTCCAGAAAAGAATAAATAATTACCTTGTTGACAGATGGTCGACACAAACATAATACAACGTGACAGACAGGTGTCTACGTCCAAATCCAAAAGTTGCACGGGCGACACTTGGTCCCCGATGGCAGATGTGACTCAGTATGAGAATGGCTGAATGCCCAACGTAAATATTTTACTTAATTATTAATTGTATAAGATGGAATGTTAACGCTAGTCCCTTATCCCTTAATCTGCGCAAAAGTCCAACGATGTAGAGTAAAATCGCGAAGTAGGGAATTACTGCCAATTTCTTCTCTCCGACATTTTGAATATTGAAGTTAACTTCCCATCAATTTTCTCAACAGTAATTTTACTTTTATTCGAGGGGAAAAATGTATACGGTCTTGAACTTGAGTTTCTTTTTGTAGATTTCCAAAACTTTCTTTTAAAAATTGAGGGGTGTGAATAGGGTGGCTGAATGCATTCATTGAATTCCCGCCCACTGGAAGTCATACCAGAGCACGGCGAATTCAGTGGCGATGACAATGCAGGAAGCTGGGGGTAAAGTGCGAGTAGGATAGGCGGTGGGGTCTCAACTGCGTTCGCTCACTCCCGCAAATATGCGGGGTGTAGCTGAATGATGACGCGACCGAAACCCACGCTTTCTGATTGGCCGAAAGCACTTGGGCATTGGAAAAAGGAAGCGGTCGTCCAGGCAAGGTCAAAGCCTGGAAGGGGACTTCTTACCCGTCTATAGAGCGAACGAGAGGTTCGGAAAGAAAATTGAAAAAAAAAGGAAATTTTTGGAAAAGCGAAAGAAAAAGAAATTCGAGTGTAGTTTTTTTGGTAATTTTTTTGGAAGTTTTCATTACCGAAAAAGGTTGTGAAAACATTTAGAAAGGTGTTGTGAAAATTGGTGGAGAAAGTTTGGGAAAAAGGCAGAAAGAAAAGAGGAGGAAAATTGATTGGAGATAGGAGCGAGAAGTTGGCAGGAGAAAAATTACAAGCTAAGTATATATCGATATCTTATATTAGAATTGTGCGTTTCTTTTATCTGAGAGATTTTGTAAAATTTAGTGAATCGTTTGGTTTTTGCTTTCGAGTATATTTCCGATAAAGCGGAACTCGCGACCCGTTAAAAACCGTTTTGTTCTTTCGGGAAAAAGCAGTAACAGTCCATCTTCTTTTGTTTAACGCTTTTGTTCTAACAGTTTCTAAAAGATCTTGGGTTTTAATCCTACTTGAAAGGTTTCCCAAGCAAAATTTAAAATTAATTAAAATTCTTCTTTTAAGAGTTTAAATTCATTCTTTTACTTCAAAATTCATCTTTGTTGTTTTCCGCTCCAAAAGGTTTGTGATTTCCTTTCATTCAAAAAAAAAATCACTGGCGCCCATTTTATTCCAGGTACACCCTGTAAACATTTTTATAATTTAAGTTTAATTCAATAATTAATTAATTTCATTAATCGCAAGTCGATTAATAAAATCCCACACGTCGCTGAACCCACCCCATCGCTGAGCTACCGTGGTGGCAGCACCTTTTGTGCTACCTGTTGTGTAAGTTTACGAAACGCACCCATCGCCCATCTGACAGTTGTCATAACTTTGATTTTTCTTTCGTCGCGACGCACGCCGGTTATTGTGCAAAAATTATTTTATTATTTCGTTTGTGATAATTTTTGCGTGGATTCGATAAATCCATTTGTGTTTCGCGGATATAAAATCCGTCATCATATTTATGAAACTATCATCCTAAATTCGCGTTTGTAAATTTCACAACAATACACCCATACATCAAGTGCTCGTTGCAAAGACACAAGATCTTCACTTATGATGGCTCCATCGTCAGCAAAGAATAACTGATTCAATTTGGGGTCCGTCACCTTATTCTCAAGCAGAAAGTCAATGACAGTAATAAAGAGCAAAGGGCTCAAGACGCTTCCCTGGTGCACACCTGCTCTAATTCGGAACTGGTCGGTGATTCCTGCGGGGCATCTTACCTTTGTTTTAACTTGCTCGTGCATGTCCATGACCATCAGCACGTAGACTCCGGAACTCCTCGTTGCCTAAGTGCAACCCATATCAGATCTCGTGGTTGTTTGTCGAATGCTTTTTTCAAAATCAACCAATACAATATGCAAATCTCTCGAGGAATCCCGATATTTTTACATTCTGATTTTTATACTCTGAATAGCATCTGTGGTTGATTTACCCGAAACAAACCCCCACTGGTCGTCAGATAGCTGTATTATATTTCGTAGCTGGCCATCAAATATCCGCTCAACGATCTTCAAGGTGTGTGACATCAGCTTGATCGAACGGTAGCTGTCGCAATTTCGTGTATCACCCTTCTCCTTGTAGATTGGAAGCAGGTTACTTTCCATCCACTGATTAGGCATTCGGTCGTCGCAAATAAGTTTGGAGATGAGAATCATGAGCCATGTAGACCCGATGTCTCCCATTTTTTTCCAGAACTCATAGGGAATCTCGTCTAGCCCAATCGCTTTTCCCTTTGTGGAGTTTTTCACCGCATCACTTCTTCGACTATGATGTCGGCGACTTCTTCATTATTAGGTGCAGCTATTGGAAAGTATATCCTCGGAAACTGTTCATTTAGAAGTCCTTCACAATACTCTTGCCATCTGTGAAGAATTTTGTCGTCACCCACAAGGAGTTGTTTGATAAAATCTTACACAAAATTATTTCATTTAAACTAAATGCTCTAGGATTCCCTCCAGTTTTCGTTAAATGGATGGAATCATACCTATCGGATCGTAAATATCGAGTCTTGTTTAGATCTTCAACGTCTGAACCTTTTATAGCTAAATCTGGCGTCCCACAAGGTAGTCATCTTGGCCCAATTATTTTTATCCTGACAATCAATGACGTAGAATCAGTGATTGAACACTCAGAACTATCTATATATGCGGATGACATGAAAATTTTTAGAGTTATTTCCGCTCCTTATGATGCCTTTTACTTGCAAAACGACCTGAACAATTTCTCAGCTTGGTGTTAAAAGAACAATCTGGAGCTTAATGTTGGTAAATGCCAAGCAATCACATATTCTCGCAAACGTTTCCGCGCACCCCCTCGTGACTACTTTATTAATGGTGGCCTTGTTTCCAGAGTAACGAACATTCGGGACTTGGGTGTTATCTGTGATAGTGAGCTCAATTTCAGATCACATTATGACAACATTGTGTCTAGGGCCAACTCTGCTCTTGGCTTTGTTAAGCGCTGGTCAAAAGAATTTTCAGATCCTTTCGTTACAAAAGCACTTTATACGATCTTCGTACGGCCATTACTTGAATATGCCAGCCAAGTGTGGTCGCCTTATCACCTTGTTCATATTAAGAGAATTGAGGCTATTCAGAGAAGATTCCTCCGTTTTGCTCTTAGGGGACTTCCCTGGGTTGATAGTTATAACTTACCTTCTTATCAGGTTCGGTTGCGACTTATTAATTTACAATCTCTCGAAAAACGTCGTGAGGTGGCTGATATTATTTTTACACATCAAATTCTATCTGGTGTAACTGATTCTCCCTCCCTTCTTCATGCTATGAGTTTAAATGTCAACTCGAACGCTCTTAGATCAGTACCTCTTTTTCATAATCCCCTCACAGAACTGATTATGGCAGAAACGAACCAGTTACTAGAATGTTGAGGGAAGTAAATGCTAATTCAAATGTTTTTGACTATAATCATAGCAAGATCACACAAAGAAACCTTTTATATAGTTCATCATATAACAACTCTAGATAATATTATGTATGTATGTTTATTCATGCAACTAATTAATTTTAATCAATCTATAGAGAAACTGAAACTTTACAATCTCAATTATAATTTTCAATCACAATTTTAACAAATGCCTTAGCATGCTTACAATTCTTTTTTTCCTCATTTTTAAAACTTTTATAAGTTTTTTTTTTTAATTTGTTTTTTCTTATTTTCTAAATTTGTTGTCTTATTTGACTTGACTTTAAGGTAGTCATAGCTGCCTTTGTTTCATCCTATTTTTTATCTTATGAATTTTGTTTTGTTTGATTTTAAATCTTTCATATTTTTTACTGCTTACATTAAGTAGCCCGGTCTTTTTTTTTACTTCGATTTGTGCTCGCATCGTTCATTGAAATTTGTACATCATAATTCAATTTAAGTACCGATATGACTTGCAATCGTTATTGCCGTCATGCTCGGTGAAAATGGACCCCAGCTCGTGCGGTATCTGGGGGGGAAAGAGGCGTGGGATTTATTATTTATTTATTTATTTATTTGTGTGACGATCGGTTCAACTAAAATCACTTTACAATCTTTGACTTGCGGCTTCATGAAACTGATCTGTTTCATTTCCACCACTACTGTAAGCAATAAGGTGCTTTTGTTGTTTGATGAACATGGTATTTAAAACGATAAGATCAAATGATCTGCGGATGCTTAGGATGTCTTCACCCGGAGGGTTCCTAGCTCTAGTTCCGTACCCCACCATGACAGTCCTCATAGTCCTCGATAGATTTCCCAACATGTTCATTCAAATCTCCACCCACAATCAGAAGCTCATCTTTCGGGATGTTTTTAAGGTGATGAATTGATAGTAAGTTCTCATAACTCTATTATTTTGAATATGTTTATTTTGGAAGTTTTACACAAAACACAAACAAAATTCTCTATAATAATTTGTTTTGTTATTGTTTTGCGTGTTAAAATTTTGCTGAGTTGCTAGTCACTCGCTCAAAAAACACGGCTTATGTAACAACAAAATAAAAACAAATAGTAATGTATGTATGTATATTATAATGAATAAAATAAAAACAACTTCGAAGCAAGTCACAGAGAATTATATTACTTTCTATTCGCTTAGGAAACTCAATATGGCTAAAATCTATTCTCATTTCAAATTGTAACTCTTTCGTACGCTCAACGGAACGGAGTCTCTTGCGGAAGTCGACATTTTTTTTAATTTGGCCTCTACTGAGAACATGTCATGTACATGGTGTACACGAGAGCATTTTACATATAATTTCTGTTATATTCAAAAATAGACAATAGAAAAATAGAAATAAACCAATTTTCTTAAAATATTATCTTCAAAATTCGACAAACTTCAGTCCAAATTTCTACTACAAGTTCAAGTTTATTTGAAGTTATAAGGTTATAGATACATACATTTTTCAATTTTTTTAAAAGGATCAATTTAAGTTTTTCCACAACTGCAACCAAAAAAAGTTTAATGTGAAATTTCTTTGGCTATTAATTAATTTGTATACCTACATACTTGCAATTTGAAAATTCCCATAAGTCAACAGATTAAAACATTTATCCTAACCACCAGGGATGTACATACATAAACCTACCATTAATTTAAAACCTATATTCATATCACCTCCACTTCCAACATTTAACTATTTCAATTGCTAACGATAACCAACAGTTAAAAGCAGAAAAGTGCCAATTTTAATCCCTTTATTCTGTGGCATAATAAATTTCATCATATCCAAATAAACGACCATCATTAAGTTAGCAGGTGCATATACTTGCCACATAAATTTTGCAACAGATTGTCATTTTAATCCGACGACCAACCAAAGACTCGAACGCAAAAACCAATATAAATCATTATACAAAATGCAATTTTCAAACATTTCGATAGTGAAATTGTTTGCGTTAAATGCTTTTTTTTTTTGATAAAAATGGCATTCGAAAAAATTCCCATTTTGTCAATAAATGTCAAAATTTGGAAATTTTGGTCTGTAATATTATCGCATACATGGCGGCGATATATTTTTGTTGGACCAATTGCCGTTATGAATGTTCTTCAATTTGTGTTTCTTTATCAGAAATGGGGTGAAACAGACACGTTCATATTGAATTCTTTTTATGCTATGGCAATTTTTAATTCCTTGCTACGAACTGTGATGGTTATATTCAATCGGGCGAGATTTGAAGTATTTATGGAGGAATTGGCGATTCTCTATACTGATATTGAAGTAAGAATAATTAATGCATACTGTGCAGGTGAAAGAATTTCGATTTTCAATTTTGTTTCATTTTTTTGTTAAGGAAAGCAACAATAAATATGCTAAGGAAATTCTTAAAAAAGCAACACAGGAATCAAGGAAAATATCAACTTTTAATTTGACTGCTTCGTTTTTTGACTTAATTGGTGCACTTATTTATCCTATCTTCAGCAAAACTAAAGGTAAAATACTTTTTTATGTAAATGTATGACACATAAAATGCACCACAGGGCCACAATTACCTGAAGCCAAATAGTGTCACAAAAGTACATGTCACATCAATACTGGTACTTATGTAAATATAAAAAGATGGCAAAAGGTGTACACAACACTATTTTCTCTTGATTTGAATCGCAGTTTTTTTTATTGGAATCAAGTTGTACCATAACAAATACGAACAAGGTTAATATAACAAAGTTTAAGTGCCGTGTTTGAAAACTAAACGAAAAAAGTTATTTACACAATTCGACTATTCGAAGAATCCTGGAATATAAAACTAGGCGGACACGACGGGCCATTTTCCTGCTGGAGCTAGAACCTTAACGGGCCGTTTTCGAGAAGTTTTGAAAAAAAAAAACTTTGTATCGAACTTTTGTTCTAATTCATGATATAACGCGAGCATCTACCCCTTCTAGATGAGCTAGAACACAATATTCGATACAAAAATTAATTTCTTTTTACAACATTTTTCGAATAATATTTAAAGTGATTGTAACAACAATACATTTCTATTTAAACAAAAAAAAAAAAAACACTAAACGCAAATAGGGTTTGGACGTTTTTCAGAAAAGTGGTGTTTCTTTCGGGTTATTCCCCCAGTAAATATGGCTGCGCCAACTGAGATGGAACAAGTATTTCAAAAATGTACAAACAATAGCCGTGTTTTTTGAAAGAGTGACTAGCAACTCTGTAAAAGTTTTACACAAACAAAATTCACTATAATAATTTGTTTTGTTATTGTTTTGCGTGTAAACATTTTTGGGTTTGGGTTGGGGTCGAAATTCTGCCGATGTCAAAATTCTTTTTTCAAAATTCTACCTTCAAAATTCTGCTTTTCAAAATTCTGCTCTCAAAATTCTGCTTAACAAAATTCTTATTTTCAAAATTCTGCTTTTCAAAATTCTGTTTTACAAAATTCTGCGAATAATAAATAAAAGTTTCAAAAATGTAAAAAAAACGCGCGCTTTTTTACATTTTTGAAACTATTATTTATTATTCGCAGAATTTTGTAAAACTAAATTTGAGAGAGTAGTATGTAGATAGTTTTCCCTATAAAAGTATGTGAATGCTCCCGTTTTTTCTAAACTAAAAATTGAAAGTAATGAAATTGGAAGTGAAAGTGTGCTTTAAATAATTTGTCAAAAGAAACGAAAGAGACATAGAACAATATTGAAGCATGGCATCGTCGACTTAAGGTGATAGTCGGTCGCAGTCTTGCAGGCATATACAAATTCATAAATGATCTCAAAAAGGAACTTCTCACTGCCAAAGCTGAAGCTGAAAGAAAATGGAGAGAGAATAAAACAAAAAAAAAAAAACAATTATTATAACGAACAAACAAAAAACAAAGAATTTTAAAAAAAGGCTTAAGCCACACTGGGTTCCTTTAGAGGCCAGTTATAGCTATCATTGAAAACCATCATTGAAAAAGTTAGCTGTTGATTTGAGACCCTTTGAAAGTTTAATCATTGAATATTTTAATGCAAAAATGTAGCTTACAACTTCCAAATTATTTCTTCTCCAAAAAAAATTAATTTTGACCCATATCTTCCCCATAACGTAACTTTTAATTTTTTCAATGATCATTTGTAAGGTAGTTCATCATTGAAAAATTAAAAGCCATTTTATGAGAGAAGTTGTGCTAAATTGAATTTCGTTTTATCGAGAAATAATTATTAAGTCAATAAGCTTTACTTTGGCATCACAATAATAATTTGTATTTTCTTCAAAATCTCTCGAAATTGACAATATTGATATTTTTAATGATGGTTTTCAATGAAAGCTATAACTGGCCCCTAAGCGAATAGCAAATAATAAAGTTCTTTGTGGTTTTGCTTAGATGTTTTTTTTTGTATTAATTTATTAGACTTTTTATATTACTTTTTTAGTTATTTTTTTTTTTCTTGTTACATCATCGTTAATAAATCCTTCTTGAAAAAAAAATCAGAATAGGCTGAATTTTATTTTTCTATATTATTACTTGTCAGAATTTTGAAAAGCGCAGAATTTTGAAACCAGAATTTCGATCCACTCCCAACATTTTGCTGAGTTGCTAGTCACTCTCTCAAAAAACACGGCTTATATAACATTCTAAAATTTATCGAACAATAAACAAACAAATATTTTGTTTAGCCTTTACTATTTTCCCCATAATTTTATTATTATCTACAATGCTTAGCCACCTTATAGTCTTGAACCACAAAAGCGGCTTCATGTGATCCAGTCGTGCATTTCGTTTTAACACTTTCTTCTTATTTTACTTCTTGCTATTTTTAAGAGTCCACATTGTTGGTACACTGTGGCGAATACGTTCTTTCTTTTATTTTTTTTAATAAATATAGGAATTGTTTTTTGTTTGTTAGATTGACATTTTCTCAATTCTTTGTTCTTAGTTTATGACTTATCTTTTTTCTTTAATATAATTTAGTTCATTAAAATATGTACCTTAGTTCCGTTTTCTTGAGCAGTTAATATAAACTCTTATGTAATAATGTTTAATGATTGATTTACTCACTGTATATTTGTATATTTATTTACTCACACAAATATTTGTAGTGAAAACTAGTGGAATTTTATGGTTTAAGAGATCACATTGTAAACATAATAACATTGCAGTTTAAGTGCACTAAAAAAAAGGGCTAGTGAATGTAATTTCGGTTGTGTGATTTATCTATATTTTTGTATTGAGATTTTATTTAATGGTGAGACTTCTGTAAACTATGTATTTTTTATAGATGACAAAACCTTTATTGGTAATGTTCTCTGGAAATCCTTGGCTAGAGCCATGAACAAATCACTGCAAAATGACTATAAAGTAGCAATATGGAAAACTTAAATGTAACTTATTTCGATAAGTGTAGTCTGGGAAGTTGACATACTATAAATATAGAAAAACTGTTTTCTTAAAAACTGCGAATGGAGTATGTGTATAAGCGAATCTGGTTGAACAAATTGTATTGAATTTTAATTAGGAAAAAACATACAAAGATACCAATTTGTAAATGCATTTTTGACGCAGATGGAATTTTTAAAAACGCTCTAATGCATTATCCTATCTTCAAATTTTCTCATGATACAGTGTAATCCAGGTCAATTAAGCCTGCACTAGAGCGTTTTTAAAATTGCCATCTGCGTCAAAAATGCATTTACAAATAGGTATCCTTATTTCTTTTTTCCTAATTTAAATGCAATACAATGCCCATAGCAAAAGTTATTATATTTCTATGTTGCAAACCTTTTCTTTGCACTAATTGTATACCCTGCCAAAACTTTACTCATTCTTCTTTATGTTTTGGGTAACAGTTTAAATGATTTGCTAAAAGTTGAAATATATGTTCTCTTAGGTTAAGTTGATTTGAATTTGGGTAAACCTATTTGCTCTTTTGGGTTTAAACTATTTTCGTTCAGGTTAAAATTATTTGCATATAGTTTAAATAAATGTGCGTAGTGGAACTGGCCTTAAGTAATATTAAATAATTTCATTTGGCCCAATATATTTAAACTGAAAAACGTGTCCTGAGCGGATGAACTTTTCCAAACACCTTGTAACATTGTATAAAATAAAAGTAAAATAAATGTACCGTTTCAGTAGGCGGACACAATTTACAATTGTTTATTTTATCATCTTTCCCAAAAACAAAGAAACGCTGTACACTGTGGTAGATACGTACTTTTTTTTTATATATATTTAGCGCGCGCTAAAGGGGTTGCGACTACCCTTAAAATGACGTTCACAGCACGAGCGATTAGGTAGGTTGGAGGGGATTAGAAAGGAGACACCGATGCACATTGGTTTTGAATGTCTGCAGAACACAATGGAGTGGGAAAATTGAGCTGGGAAGATCATTCCACATTCGTGTAGTGCGACTAAAGAAAGAATCTCTGTACTTTACAGTACGTCCGAAGTTGGGCTCAAGGGTAGACTGAAGGGCATTACTAGAGGCACGACTATTACGGTTGAATTGTTTAGGGGGAGGAATGCAACTGGATATTTTACTAGAACACTGTTTGTAAAAATATCGGTAAAATAACGAAAGACATGAAACATTTCGACGGTGCTCAAGAGATGTAAATGTTTCCGTTATAGTCCTTTCACCTATCATTTTCAGAGCTCTCTTTTGTATTCTATCCTAAAGACTTAAGTGGGTTATTGGAGCACCAGCCCAAATATGGGAGTTGGTTTCCGTTTTTTGGACGAATAAAGGCTTTATAGATCACAGCCAGATCAGAAGGGAAGAAAAATTTCTTGCATCTACGGAGAAAACCTAAACACCTAGCAGCATTTTTGGCGATGTCAAATATGTGGTCGTTCCACAAAAGGTGTCCTGTGACACACGTACCGAGGACTGAAAGCTGTTCGGTTTCCTCTATGCAAGTGCTGCTCATGGCTAGCAGCATAGGGGGTGGGTTTCGCTTTAACGACAGGAGACAGCATTGAGTTTTTGAAGCATTAAATTCTACACGTTTCTTGTTTCCCCATTGGACAATGCTGTCAAGGTCAGAATTTAATGAGCTTATCATACGCTGTCCTTAAAGTTCGGAGGCAATTCCGTTTTACGCTGACACTGGGTCAGTCTACCACCGTGGCTGAACATCAACCTTATTAACAACCCCCACCAAAATCACCACTGACAACCGGGAATGAACACCCTGAGGACGAAAAAAGTCAACTGACTTTTAATTTTAATTTTGACATGTAATTTATATATATATATAATTCCTTAAAATTAAGTCATTGTATTGGGTTAGGCCCCCTATGTGCCAACAAATGTAAATATAATCATTGTATCTTATTATTATTAGTTATAAGCCAAATTGTATATATTAATGTTCAATAAAACAAAATTGAATTGTCCTTAAAGTTCCACATCCGAAGGACATGGATGTGAATCTAGAAACGAATATGAAAAGCTGAGTGCACTGTCGTCAGCAAAACAGTTTAATGGATTAGAAGTTTCAGATAAAAGATCGTTGCTGAATATGAGAAAGAGGGTCGGAGACAAAACGGATCCCTGGGGCACACTAGCATTTATTTTTGTAGATATCAGACTTAAAACCGTCCAATACAACTTGTATTGATCGGTCTGAAAGGTAATTTCTAATCCAACGAAGAAGAGATCCATCGATACCAAATGCACGCATTTTCGATAAGAGAGCTTGATGCCAAACTCTATCAAACGCTTTTGAAATATCAAGTGCAATAATCTTACTTTCTCCAAAACGATGTAAAGATTTGTGCCACTGTTCGGGGAGATATACCATCAGATCACCAGTGGACCTATTGCTACGAAAACTGTACTGCCGGTCATTAAGAAGCTTTCGTTCCTCGAGATATTTCTTGAGCTGAAAATGACCATGACCTTGGAAAGAAGGGACGTAAGCTCAATTGGTCGATAGTTAGAGGGGGAAGAAGACACGCCTTTTTTAGGGACAGGCTGGACAAATGCTGTTTTCTACCACTCGGAAAGAGACCAGTAGAGAAGGACAGATGGAAAAGCTTACGCAGTGGTTTTGCCAGCGTTGAAGAACACCTCTTCAGAACAACGGGAGGGATACTATCCGGGCCAGCGGATTTGTGTATGTCGAGATCTTTTAGAACTCTAGCAACTGCACGAGTGCGAAAGAAGATTTGTCCAATAAAACCATTTACGCTCTCAAGTACAGGAGGAGTCATAACACTTTCTGGCAGCGTCGAATTAACAGCAAACTGTGCTGCAAGCAAATTGGCTTTATCTTGTGAGCTGACAAAAGGAGTATCATTGAAGACGAGCGTTGGAACCGACAAGGAGGTGGTATTTCGTATGTTTTTTACAAATGACCAATCATTTTTACTACCTTTGGGACATTGAAGTAATTTTTGCCGTAGTTTTTGATCATGTTAAAATTTGATTCGTCTAATATGAACGTTACAGGTCTTTCTAGCTTGATGAAACTTTTTCTGGTTTTCCTCAGTAGGGTTGACTTTATAAGAACGGAAGCTTACCTCTCTAACCCTTATAACCATTTTACAGCTCGAATTAAACCATGAGTTTCCTTTGGGGTTAATAGATTTCATCCTATTCGGGATAAAATTTCTCATTCCACAAAGAATTAAATTTGTGATCATATCTGCACTGGCGTCTACGTCACTATCGAGGAAGCATAGTGACCAGTTAAAGCTCCTGAAAAAATCGTTGAGACTGTCCCAGTTGGCTTCTTCATATTGCCAAACGGTTCTCTTGGGAGTTTTTTCTCTAACTGGATTTTGTTGGCATGAGAAATTTGCAGATATGACACAATGGCGATAATACACTAATGGTGTATTTATCAGGGTCAGAGGTAAGGAACAAGTCTAGAGTGTTGGCGGATTGACCTGCAACGTCAGGAATTCGAGTAGGCTCGTCAACAAGCTGAGTTAGGTTGTTTAACACAGCAAAAATTTCGGCATACCTTCCTTCGGGTGTTGTCTGGCCCGAATAGCGTAGCCACGAAGAATTATGTACATTGAAATCGCCCGTAACAACGATTTCACTGTGCGGAAAATGGGAAATAATTCTCTGGATGGAGTCAGATAGTGCATCAAATTCGTTAGAAGTCGAATTACTATCCAAACTAGGACTACGATAAACAAAACAAGCATGGATGATCGTCTTTTGGACGGTAAATTTAAACCACATGAAATTAAAGTTTGTATTCAAACAGGAACCATATTGTGGTTGAAGCTGATAAGCAACATCATTGCGAACATACACGGCGAGACCATGATGTGGGAAGAATAATGGCACTAAGCTATAACCATGCAGGCTGAACTCCGAGTGATCGGTGTTTTCCCCTATCTGGGTTTCACTAAGTGCCAAAACAGCTGGCCTGTTTTTTGCAGTATGGACATATGCGGCACAAAAATTCTGCCTAAGTCACCGAATGTTGCTGTAGTCAACCCTAAATTCACCCACCATTACTAATTAACAGACACAAAAAAACAAATCAGACAGTTAACTATGCTGATATTAAGTCTGGGCCCCAAAAAAAACTTCACAGCACAAATACTGCTAGTGTTATGCCTAAATACCAATGTACTGATCCGCCCCTGGATACCCAAAATCAATAGCAGCAATTTATCTGATATGCTTTGGGTTAGTCAATTACAAACATTGTATAAGATAACATACACTGCATATAATGACAAAGCCAAAGCACTGTGACACTGTGAGTGATGTGGGAAGTAGAGATACGGAAATTTACCGCTGTACTATGGTGTTTGTTGCTTGTGCATCATCATCTTTGTATACTCGGCTGAACTTTTTTGTTGTTGTTTTTTGCACTGGCTCTAGCACTTTGCAATATGTGACTATTGTTGTGAGACTATTATTTTTTGATTTTGCGGCGCGACTATGCTGTGCTTTGGTGGTTGCTACTTGTGCATCAACATCTTCTTTGAGCAACTACACTTTTTTGTTGTTGATTTTTGTTTGGGTAACGCACTGGCACTGGCACTGCACTATGTGAAGAAGATTCAGAAATGTTGAGGATTTTTGTTTTCCCGGTGTTGATCCTCAAACCGACTTTGTTTGCCTCGCGTTCCAGATTAGTCACCATATGATGAAGATCCATAATGTTGTGCGAGAGCAAACAAATATCGTCAGCATAATCAAGATGTTGCAGGAACGAAAACATCGTCCATCGAATTCCACGCGCTTGCTCGGCTAGAGCTGCATGAAGGACATCCCCTATAACCACCAAGAAAAGTAGTGGAGATAGCAAACATCCTTGACGCACTCCGCTATGGATATCAAAGTCCTCTGATACCTTTCCGTTGTGTAAGAATTGACACGATGCACTCTCGTAGGTAGCTTTTATAATGGCGATAATCTTCTCGGGTACTCCTCTCCTACGTAAAGCTGACCAAATGAAATCTAAAAATGATCTAAAATGAAATCTCGATTCAAACTTTCGAAAGCCTTTTTTGAAGTCGATGAAGAGCGAATGAAGAGGGGAGCGGAACTCCACGCATTGTTCTATTATGATCCTCAAGGTGTTGATGTGATCAATACAGGATGAGCCTGCACGAAATCCCTAAAGCTCATTTAGAATGTTAACATTTTAATAAAAGGTCACGAAGAAGGAATAATTATGAGAATATATTCTAATTATTGTTTTTTATATAAAATTTTGAATTTACTCAATTTTCTGTTCTTGGTGCTTCGATGTTTAAGTCAAAATAAGAATAACTGTGTTCTAGAATACCAAAGTCCTCCGACCCACTGAACATAGAGTAAAAGCTACAGGTACAGAACACTTCTGTCTGATTGTTTTAATTTTAAATTATCCGCATTTTCTCCAGTCCCAACAAAGTACTTATGTGTAAATTTGCATGCAATGTAAGTACTATACGTATAAAGATTTTTTTATCATATTTAAATGTTTATTATTCCATTATTTCACTTATGTATTCTATGAAAATTTTATAAATAAAATATTAGTTTTTAACACTACATATAGTTCATCCATTTGGAGTGGCGATTCCTGGTGTCGATGTCACTTTGTTTCCGTTCTACGAAATAATTTATTTAATGCAATTTTCATTTCCTGTTGTCCTCACATCTATGTACATGCCATTTGTGAGCTTGTTCGTTTCGTTTGCAATGTTTGGAACAGCTGCTTTAAAAAATATCCAGATGAGCCTTAATAACTTATATAGCCAAAACAAATCTGAAGAGCGAATGTATCGTGACCTAATCGCATGCATATCATATCATGCCAGAATTATGAAGTAATTTATTTTTTCTTTTTGCGACAATAAAACAATATTTGTGTTGTTTTCTTCTTTTTAACAATAGATTCGTGGAGGACTTAAATTCTTTGGTGACATACATCCTCTTTGCTGAGTTTATGATTTACTCCGTGATTCTTTGTGCATTGCTCTTTTGTTTGAATATTGTGAGTTTTATTACTTAAAACAAACAAAAAAAGAAATAATTAATGAGGAATTTTTTCATCATGATTATCATCCTGTCAGATTGAGTCAGTTATGCAGAAAATTGCAGTCATAATGTACATTATGACAATGCTTTATGTCCTCTTCACATACTACTGGCAAGCTAACGAACTTTTGACTGAGGTACACTTTTCTTGAGAATTGACAATGGGAGATGAAATTTTTAAAAGTTTTTTTTTTATTTTATACCTGCCTGCCTTTAACGTTATCCATTAATCTAAATCACCGGATACTTTTCGGGAAAAAAGAGCATTCAGGTTTCTGTTGCAGCATATGATGTTGAATGGTTTCATTGCAGTGCAAGATTTAAGAGGACATTACTCTGTTTCATAATGAGGACCCAAAAACCATTGGTGGTAGGTACAAAAATTATGCTATATGACGTTTATGTTTTATTTAAAATAACCAAGTGTTTTTTTTTTAACTGTTCTTTGCAGATTATGCTGGGCAACGTTTATCCAATGTCTCTTGAAACATTTCAATCGCTCCTTAATGCATCATATTCATACTTTACTTTGTTGCGAGAAGCTTATAAGTAAATTAATGTTAAGTCAGTTATATCGAATATTGTTGTATTTTTACATGTTGCATTTTATGGCTTGTGAAATGATTTGTTAAACTTTTATTATTAAAATTGCAATATTAATTGCTTATATACATAACTTGGTTTTCAGGTTTGATTATCATCACGTTCTTTAATCTTTCAAGCTTAATACAGAGATTATAAATAAATGAATAATTTTAATGCTTTTTTTATGTTAAACTTAAAAATATTATCAGAAAAGACTGATGAAAGTGGAAGGACACATAAAACAAATGGTAGGAAATGAGCGTGTGTTAATACATAATACTGCGTTTCCACCAGCCAATAAACCGAGAATTAGTAGGATTTTACATAAATTACCTTCAAATCTCAAAAATTTACCATACAAATTTTAATCTCCTCAAATTTAATAAAAATCTTCTTGAAAATATTGGTGTATCAAATCATACATCCTTTTTTTCGGAGATCACTTGTAGAACCGACCCATTTAAATGCCATTTTCTTATATTGAAAGATGGGAATGTAATCAAAAACTATCTATAGACGGTGTTCACATTGGACTGACTCCTCCGAATTTTCAAAAGAAAACGTCGAAAAAATCCACAAATTTTAATTTTTTTTTTAAATTTACTACTTTTTGCTCTTTCTTACCATAAACTGGGAGGGAGATAAATTTCAAAGAAGTCAAAAATAGTCGGAAGAGTCAGTCCAATGTGAACACCGTCATAGTGTTATATATCAAGTGAGGAAAAAGTCAGATCAGAACAGAACAGCACAGTTTCTTGAGAAATGTCAGACAAGTTCGAACAAAAAAACCTGTTCTAAGTTGTTTTACTTAAAAAAAAAGTACAGGAAATCTTTATTGTTGTATTCTGTTCTAAATTGTTCGGAAAAGACTCACTGAACAGCAAATCGGAGCTTTTTGGAACAGAAAATTGTCATTGAACAGCAAAAAGTTGTATTTTGCTGTTCCATAAAAAAGGAGATGCTCTGAAATGCACCAAATTCTGAGGAATTAGTCTCCTAAACATCGCTTATAAAATCTTGTCGGTTATCCTGTATGACCGGCACTGCTTAAAACCTTGTGTAAATGATCTGATCGGCCCCTATCAGTGTGGATTTAGGCCAGGCAAGTCAACCGTCGATCAAATGTTCACACTTAGGGCTGTCCACGAGACGAGATTCTGCGAGACCTTTGCAAGTCTCGTCTCGGTCTCGTTAAAATCGAAAATTTTCAGTCTCGTCTCGGTCTCGTGTCGGTCTCGTATAATTAAATCTCGTCTCGGTCTCGGTCTTGTCTCCGAAAAATACGATTTCCGGACAACCTGATGATGATTATTGGAACGAAATATTTTCGATTATAGTTTGAATATGTGCAGAAGAAAATAAATATTTAACTGAAATTAGATTTTTTAATTTATTAGACTCTCTGTAAATTTCGTTCCAAATATACAGTCTCGTTTCGGTCTCGTCATGCGAGACCGAGACTTTTCTCGTCTCGTGGCCAGCCCTATTCACACTCCGACAAACTTTAGAAAAAAAAACAGGAATTCACACCACCTCTTTACCGATTTTAAAGTCGCGTGTGATAGCGTGAAAAGGGACGAATTGTACAGAGCCATATGTCATATCTCAGCATCCCTGCCAAACTCATCTGCTTGTGCAGGATGACGATGGAGAAATCTCGCTGCTCCGTCAAAATCGGTAAGAACACTACCGAATCCTTAGATGTTGAGAAAGGTATGAGGCAAGGCGAGACGACGCGTTATCATGCAACCTATTTAACATCGTTCTTGAATCAATTATACGCAACCCACAAGTCAACACCAGCGCAGTGGTACAATTTATCAAAAGTCCGTTCAATTGCTTGACATTATCGACAGATTGAAGCGAGCTGTGACAGGTGACCTTGCGAGCATTGAATCGGAGGCGGATAAAAGGGGATTGGTCGTTTAATGAGGAGAAGACGAAGTAGGAATCTTACGAGAAAAGAATTTCAACATCGTCGACTCGGGCAAAATATCACGAAGGACCGTTATAACTTCGAAATTGTCAAGGGCTTTGTTTACCTGGGCTCCAATATTATCTCGCAAAATGACAACAGTGCAGAGATCAAACGAAGAATTACTCTTGCCAACCGATATTTCTTCGGGCTAAGAATGCATTTAAGTTAATACCTAAGGTCCTCTCTCAGAGCACTAGGGAGACTTTATACAAGATTGGGGCTGACTGACTATATCTGGATTCGTTTACTATAAACAAAAAATGTCGATATCATCGAGACGATAGCAAATGACAGTTTTTTAATTACGTGAAGCAAAATTAAAATCGTCAATTCGATATCATTTGAACGAAAGACGTTTTGTACGCTAACATAAAGCATAGCTATTAATAATGATATCGAAAACGATATCTTCAAAGTTACGTGATGAGATCCCAGGGATCTCATAGCAAGTAAATAGATTGATCATTATGTCAACCGCAGTAGAAAATTTCTTAAAATTTGCTGATAAATATGAAAGATAATTTTTCCTTTAGAAATGGCTGCATCCGCCCCATTTATGCTTAATCCTTCTATTAATATGTTATTTATTTTATTTACATAATATGTAAAACCATTTTCCAGAATTAGATTTTAAAAGTTTTTAACCCAGTAAAAATGCTCTGTACCTAATTTACTACTTCACAATCAAATATCAAAACCCAGGTATGTACCAGTAACTATAGATACTTAAACTGTTCCAGAAACTGTCGTCCAGACTAGATAAATCTCTTAAACGACTGCAATCAATTTCTTTTAAAGGAGGCAGTAAGTCCATAAAATTGCCATTTACTAACAGTACAGAGACTTGGATCTTGGCGATGATTTATGGTTAATCAGTATTTTGGTCTCGACAGAAATCAATGCGCACTTAAAATGAGAAGGATTGAAAGTTCTGATGGTGTGCCAGACCACCCATTTAAATTAAAAACAATGAATTCCAAAGCCAACCCTTTTAACATTTGTTAAATTAATATCCTTCGCTATTAACAGAAGATTGAATCTGATTTAACCACCATTACCCTCGTATTCCATAAGAGACAAAACGAGCAGTCAAACCAAACAATTGAAGCGCACGACTGGACAAATAAACAAAACAATCCCCGACCGAACCGCAGTTATACCTACTATCATCCTTTATCGACTGTTTGGTCAGTGTTATCATTTCAATCCATTCAGCAATTTTGTGTTTACAATCAGCTTTAATGTCCGTTTGAGACAATTTATTACACTTTCGGCCACCCATATTACAATAGGGAAGCACTTTGTTATTGGGTGAGAGACGACCAAAAACAAAAAGAGACTGCTTTAAAGCAGAGTGCAAATAAGCCATCTCGTATTTTGAATTTATTTACAATGGAATGCGATATTATGTGTTAAAGACACATCTCTAGATTAAAAAGGGCTATTGTTTTATATTCCATTTTATGGTAAGATAAGTAGGTATACTTTGTGGGATTTTAGTTGTGGTTTTGTATTTGGGTTTTTGGATTAAGCATTTTGCGTTTAAGGCATTTTTAAAATATAACGGAAAACAAAAATGTATTCATTAATAATTCTTAACATTTGTTGTATTATTTTTTTGAAAAATATCTAATTGTCCATTACATATCTAACTATTATTTTTTTTATTTATTTATTCATCTATACATTTATTCATCCTTACGTCTAAATTATGTAAGGGAAAACTATCTTATTACACATTACAAAAATGTATAATTCGTTATTTCAAAGAAATCTGATTACCCATTAAAAACGAAAATAAAAAGTAGAAAAAGAAGTGTAAATTATTACGGAATACGGACCTCAATTTTGGATCAACTAAAATCAATATTCCTACGTTGGATGAAAATTTGCTTAGAGGTGATTATAAATTTTACTTTTTGATAATTCAATGGGCCCTACCAATAATCAAATTTAGTAAAGACTTAAATATTTAATTAAAATGGATCATAATTGTATGGGCTCTAAATAATAAACTAACTAACTATGACTTAAATATTTAGGTGACCCCTAAATAATGAATATTACATGGTATGGACTCTAAAATATGAAACATAACATGTATGGTTCATTTTGTATAGTCCATACCATTATGGTCTATTTTCCTTAAATATTTAAGTCGTTTCTAAATTTTATTATTGGTAGCGCCCAATGTGTTAACATATGCTTCGATATAAAAGAAGATACATATCGATGTGAAATCTCATGAAATAATTTTTTCACAAAAACAAACTGTGAGAACAGTTATTTTTTCTAAAGCCTAGTACTCAGTTCAAGTGAAAATGAAATTTCTTTATAAAAGTGACACTTATTTCACAGCGATAAAATTCATAACGAGAGCTGAGTACCCAAATGTGAGAGCGAAATATGAACCGGTTCAAAATTATTTTCATTTCATAATTTTCATTTCCTAACGTACGACCACTAGGAAAAAATAATAGAAGCGTGGAAAAGTGTGACATTTGTCAATAAATTAAAATAAAAGTTTTAATAGTTGAATAAAAAAGCATAAAGAATTATTTTGGATCTTATGATCGTTTATCTTTGAATATTAAGTGTTACCGATAAGCCAAAAACCAACTATGGATTTAAAATAGCATATCAAAATTTTGTTAAACTGCCAGACAAATCAAATTACTATTTTCATTCAAAGATTGTACTAAAAATTTTCAAACTGAGGACTGAAATTTCACGTGGATCATTAATTATGGTTTCACAATGCTTATTCACGTGAATTTAAAACCGCTTTTATTTTTCATTTCACTCAGAGATGAGTACTAGGCTTAACAAACATTTATTTTTCTGATGAAAATTCCGTACAGATTTTTTTTTATACCGTAAACCGATTCATAAGATCTCCTTAAAATCTGGAAAATTCACCTTACAAATTTTAAAATCCCCAAAAGAAGATTTAAATTAAATATCACTTTAAAGGCTCTCCCAAACCAATGCGGAACATTCGTTGCGGCGAAAAAACATTCGCATGCCAAAATTTTTTTACATGGTGATATATGAGAGTGCCCACACCAACGCGGCGGAGAAACATATGAAATAATTTTGAGTGACGAATGTTTTTTCGCCGCAACGAATGTTTCGCATTGGTTTGGGAGAGCCTTAAACCTTCTTGAAAACATTGATTTGTCAAATCAAACATACTTTTTTCGGGGAATATTTGTGGAACCGATGTATTTAAACGCCATTTTCTTCTACTTCATATTAAAAAAAATGAAGCACCATTGATTTGAATGTTTTGTCGCTTGTGCTGCGATGGAAACACCACAAAGATTAATTAAATCTTATCTAATCCTTCGGTAAAAATATGGTATAACGGCAGTATTTCTGTAGTAATGCCGGATTAACACGAATGGCAAAATGCCATTAAATCTGTCAAATTATAGCCATTGCTTACCATTTTGTTTACACGAAACGCTTTAAATACTGGCAATATTTTTGCCAACAAATATGTCCGAGAAAATTTGGCATTAAATGCTGCCATTAATATGTGTAAACACTGTACTGAAGCCATTTTCCAATACGCCATTCTAGACACAAAAATTAACTTGCTCATTCTTTTTTGGCAAATTGCCATTTTAAATGTCAAATCGGACTTCTAATTTGAAAAGAAAAAAAAATTGTCATCTGTCTAGAATCTGGATCAATAAAATTAAATTTATAAGTAACTAAAAAAAAATAGTTTTTAATAAAAATACCAATAATTTTTTTTATGAAATTGGAAACTGGAACTTACATCAAGAAAACCTAGTTTTCGTTTTTGTCGTTGTAGTCTTGTGTTTTATGTTTTTTTTTTTTTTTAAATTTCATAAAATCACGTTATTATGGTTTGTTCATTGCAGTTGTTTATATACAAAATTGCTGTCCTTGCCATTAACTGTTGGCAAAATAATTCCAAAATAAAATCTGCTATTTATTGAACTCGTGTAAATGCATGTCATTAAAAAATTATTTCTTCCATAAGTCCACACAAGCAAACTGAGTTGTCAGCAACTGGGAGTTTGTTGGCGAGAAGGGCGTAAGGGGAGATTTTGTTTCCTCCCCTCACGCCCTTCTAGCCGACAAGACGACTCAACTAAGTAGTAGAGGTAGTTGAGTAGTAGAGCTGTCAAAATATAATTTTTTTATTCAGTAGCCGCAGATTGCATGCATATTCTTTGCAGTTTTTAGTTTTCGAACTTTAATAAAATGTAAATGTTTATTAAAAATAGAAATAAACGTTAACTCATATTAAAATTGTTAAATTGAATTTGAGCAATTAATCTACTCAACAAAAGTGATCGCGTGTGAAAATATGTGCTATCTTAAGGCTCTCCCAAACCAAGGGAAAACATCCGGTGTGGCAGGGAAACATTCGCCGTTTGTGCGGGCACTCTCATTTATCACCATGTAAATACATTTTGTCAGGCGAATGATTCTCCGCCGCTTTGGTGCGTGCACTCTCATTTATCAGCATATTTTGACTGGCGAATGTTTTTCCGTCGTGCCGAATGTTTCACGTTGGTTTGGGAGAGCCTTATGGGAAACTTGAGCAAAGTGTAAAAAAATGACAAAATCGAAAAATTAAAATATGTTTAGATCATATAACGGTGTTTCCTCACCGTAATATTGTAAAGCTATTTGAGACCCTAATGCCTTAAACAGATGTACAGCTTTTTCCATGCAGCGAAATTAATTTACACAGGTTCTTATGGGAGCAGATTCACTCAAAGTCTGCATGCAGCGCAGCGCTGCACGATGTCTCTATTTCTAAATTTGCTGTCTAGTTTCATTGCAGCCACAACTGAAAAATGAAAATTTCTAAATAATTGCTATTTGGCATTACTCATATTGACATCACCTGCCATTCTTTCAAAAAATTTGTTTGTGCTGGTGATTTTTGTTTAAGAATCCATGAAGCCGGCGTTGCCACCCTGCCATCGAAAACGAAGAAAATCTCATTCCAACACTATTGTGTGATATCGGCAACGCTGTGCTTTTATGTATTTGTTTGACATAACTATGCATCATGAATGTCAGAAACTATGCACATGTGTGTCGTGTGCAGCTCTGCATGCAGAGATGCGTGCAGACTCGCTGCACATCTGTTTTAGCCGTAATACTACGTTTTTATTGGAGCTGAAATGAGGGAATTTCGAAATTAGCTCATTTGGAACATCAAATTTGTATAGGAAATGACGTTCCAAATGAGCTAATTTCGAAATTACCTCATTTCGGCTCCAATGAAAACGTAGTATAAAGCCGAATCCACATCTGTGTCGTGTGTTGTGGAGTCGTGTGTCGCTGTCATTCCATATATTTTATGCGCCACACTACAACACAACACACGAGATCAATATGGTTCTACGGATATGATATACATTAGCAGTGTCTTTTTGCAGGTTCAAATACATTCAAAAACATTGTACATTCAAATAAAAAGAAATCTCGTATAGAAAATTATTCCGATCGTTAATGAAACAAACAAAGGTGAAAAAAAAACAATTTTAAAAGCACAAATCAGAAAAAAAATTAATCTACAAAACAATGGTCGTCGATTTTTAGTTTATAAAAAATATTTTCATTCGTTGGCTCAGATATTTTGACGTGTTCATACAAACTATCGATAACAAAATAGTAATTTGAGCTGGCAGTACTTTTTCTATCTCAACTTAAGTTAAGAACCGATAATTATCTGGACTTAGCTAAGTTCATATGGACTTCAGTTGTTTTTGTATTTTACATGTAAATTCCTTAGTTCAGATGTTGTTCTTTTCGTCAAATTCTATTTGAACCTGCAAAAAAACACGGCTATTGTAGCGTTAGCTCCACAACAAACGACACGGGTATGGTTCTGGCTTAAGATTTAACAAAATCAAAATTCTAGGCCTGCGCCCTTAATGGAAAGTCACCCCATACTGGCAACTTTGCAATTCTTGTAAATGCGACATAACAGCTTATGATCGAAATCGTAGATGGAAAAAAAAATTTACTTTTAAGAAGTATTTTTATCATAAATATTTTAATTTGTTGACCCTCAAACAAAATCTTAAACGAACAAACCCTAATCAACAGACATATCTGGACAAAGATGTAACACATGACAGTTATGATAGTTGACATTTGACAGTTCACTATCTGTTTATCGCTAGAAAAAAATGAAAATATTTATGCTTTATTTTTATTTTATTGCCGTAGATACATTTTAACTTTAAACACAAAATAATATAAATAAAGAAATGATTTGCAGACTTTGTTTAAAAGATATACTTGAAGTAATAAATATATTTGATGAAATTGGAATCGAACTTAATGTCGTCGGTATACTAAAGAAGTACTTTTGGTTTGAGGTAAATATTTTCTTCAAAAGTGCAATTCTAAGCACAATTTTTAATTATTTTATATTAATTCTAGCCAAAAATTGATGATCCAATATCAACGGCAATATGCAACGATTGCTGGCTAAGAGTAATCAACTTCCATGAATACTATTTATCTGTAGAAGAAGCTCATCGTCTGTTAGCCGAAAGATTCTTTGTCAAAGCTTCATCTCCTTTAGAAGTTGATGATAACATTGAAAACGATGAGAGCTCCTCAGACGTTAAAGACGATGATGTCCATGATGATTTACCTTGGGATGTGGAAGAAGTTAATTTCAGCTATCCACTCTTAGTAGAAGGTAAATATTAATTCTTTAAAATAAAATAAAACTTATTCTGGATTTTTTTCAATTCAGAAGAAAAACCCGAAGAATCTGAATGTTTAGTCGACAATGGAATTGTTATTGAAACAATTGAAGACACTAAAGAAGATATAAAAGGTAATATTCAAAAAGACATTTAAGACATAATTTCCAATAATATCTTACACCATAAAGATGTTGACATCAAACTCCCGGCGGAAGAGCTTCTCAATACCAGCGAACGCTGTCTATCTCTTCGAACCAGAACCATAAGCAATGTTAAACTCTCACCCGACACAGAATCTACTCACACAAAGCTACGAAGAAAACTGCACAAAAAATCCCCCTCTGAGAGAACTCTTGAAAAAGAATCTAAATACAGTGTACGTGCCAAGGAATATGACGATTTAATAGCCAAACACATGAAACTAGTTTGTGAGCGATGTCATCTGGAAGTAATGGACTTTACATCCCTGCGTCAACATTTTTGGAATGCCCATGGTCAGAAGGGCTACATTATTTGTTGCAATAAAAAACTATTCAAGCGTGTTCTTCTTGTGGACCACATCAATAAGCATCTGGATCCGGAATACTTTAAGTTGGTCTATTGATGCAATCCAGTTTTTAATTTTGATTTTCTAATTTCGTTTATATTCTCTTTTTTTTATAGATGCCAGAGTTGCAATAAAGTTTTTGCCGATAAACAGTGCTTAAAGAATCACATGCTCATAATCCATCAATCCGATGAGGAGAAGCCATTTCAGTGTGAATATTGCGCAAAGCGATTTATCAAACAATACCTGCTGGAGCAGCACCAAGTCATTCATGTCCCGATAGAAGAGCGAAAGTTTCCTTGTGATTTTTGTCCGAAAGTGTAAGTTTTTATGTAATGCTTTTGGAAATATGGATGGAAAGGGTAGATTCGCTTAGCAAAACATTGGCCAAGCAGGCACAGCAATACAGAAAACGCAAATGTATACGAACATTTTGCTTAGATTTTTAAAAACTTATTTCGACTTTTTTTCAAAAATTTGCAACTATGTTTTTTAGTTACAATTTGTATACCGCTACTGTCTTTCATATTGCTGCCAAATAAACATGGTTGATTTATTAATTAATTTAATATTATTTTATATTTTGTTAAATTTCAGATTCCCAAGTGAAAATACGCTTAGTACCCATCGTAAAAATAGCCATCTGCATGAAAATGGTAGAATGTGTCATATATGTGCCAAAGTTATTCGTGGAAGAGCCATGTTTGAAAAACATCAACTTGAACACAATGGGGTCAAACAACCAGAAATTCAATGTGAAAAATGTGGATCGTGGTTGAAAAACAAACATAGCCTACAAAAGCATATGCGTCGTCATAATGAAGAAGGAAAAACGCACACGTGTAATGTTTGTGGAAAAGTGGCACCAAATCAAAGTGCTTTACGGAGTCATATACGTTATGTCCACTCATCAGAACGAACATATGCATGTAGTGTGTGTGATAAGTCATTTAAGAAACCTCTTAACTTGAAAGTAAGTTTAGAAATACATGTTAGCTGAGTTCTTTTCATACTCATTCAGCCTTAGCGCCAATCTTAGGCGAGATTTCTCATTCGGATTTTGTTTTTCCTTTTTTTGTCCAGAAAAATGTCATCAACTTCCCCGTAAAAAAAAGATTTACCTTTTAGTTGTTCGAAAATGGTGAAAGATTGGCAAATATTCCACCAGGAAGAAAATCCGAGGGAAATTTTGTTCAAGATAAGACTGATTAATTACTCACTTTTTTATTTTAAACACAAAACAAATCAGAATACTCGGCGTTTCTTTTGCTAGAAAAATTGAAAAATGAGTAATTCATGAGAACATGCAAAAGCTCGACTATTATTTTACTCATATGTATTATATTCTTAGATAACAATGTATGTATGTCTTCTTCTAGGAACACATGACAACGCACACGGGAGAGGTTTTATACTCATGTCCGCATTGTCCAAAAACGTTCAATTCGAATGCAAATATGCATTCCCATCGAAAGAAAGTTCATCCCAGAGAATGGGAAGCAAATAGAAAACATCGCAAAGGAAAAGTAGCTGGTAGTTCTTCGTCAGCAGTACAAAAAACCACAGATAGTGGCAATGAAATTATGCCAGAAGATGAAAACACAGAAAGTTGAATCTTTGTTATCTTTGTGGTTAAGGATTAAAATTTGATTTAATCTAGAAAATTAACATGCGGTTTTATTTACTTAAAATGAATAAAGTAAAATTGTTGTTTTAGCTCTATAAGTTTTGTTTATTGCTTTGTGTTTTATATCCTTTCGCTTGTAGAATCTGAGTTTATCTAGAATTAAGTTAGTTGTCTATGCTACGGTGCTTTATTGAATTTAAAAATTGTAAAATGACTGAAGATTTTATAAGTTGGAAGGATTTAAAGTGTTCAGCTAGAATTTAATCCAACAAAAGATGTACCTATCTTTTTCAAGACAGCTCCAATTTATTAATTTTGAAAACTTTAAATTTAAAAAAAATGAAGTACGATATTTATTCTTGTGTTCTTTTTATATTTTATTATTTCCATTAAGCTTGTAAAATACATAAAAAACATTATATACAATTAATTGGTAAAAAAATTGAAATAAATATAACATAAAAGTTAGACGGAATGTGAACAAAAATTTAAACATGAACAAAACTTATTTAAATACTAACCACGTTCGCAAATTATTTCGACTGCATTTGGTTCCATAAGAATCGATTCCAAACACCTATGGACGGCTGAACCCAAAATTTCATCTAACAAAAAGTTCACAAGACTAAAAAATACAAAAATGTTCTTAAAAAAATTAATTTCCATTAAATTATATAAATTTTGGAAAAATTATACTTCTCATCCGTAACAAAACGCCAGAGATTCATTTGGAGATAATGAGTGTCAACTTGAATTTGTTGCAAACCAAATTTGCTAAATGTTCGCAAACGAACGCATTCTAGCAAAGTCTAAGAAAAACAAGTAACATATTATTATTGTAAAAAAAAACAAAAGAAAAAGTTTCCAAAAATCATTTATAGCATCACCTTTAATCCTATCTTAATTATTCCGGTTATTATAGACACCTTCGAAAACTCAACAGAAGTAAAAATATCAATTCGTTCAGAAAACAATCGATGAATATTCGAGACATAGCTGGATTCTAATTGTGAAGGAGTGTAGTTGGACCAGTTCGATCGATATTGTTGTTTAGATTGTGTAACGTTACTAAAGTGAGTTTTTCGACTTGAATCACTGCTAGCTGCTGTTCTAGATCCGGGTTCGTATAGATTTGCAACAACATTTTCAATACTTGCTAGTTCTTCGACAACACGTTTCATCACCGCACGTACGGAACGTGGTTCTAAGCAATTAAGCCAGTCTCTAGTTTCTACACTTTTTCGTAACATCTTGAAAGCAATAAGAAAGTCAGAAAGTCTTTTGATGTAATTGAATTCGAAATTTACCTGTGAAACATTTGTACCCTGCAGTCGAACATAGGCATCTAGGAGAGTCTGTGCTGTTTCCCTCATTTCACTGCAAATTTCAGTTTCATGTGTAAGTGTTGCACTGTTTTCTGAGTCAATTTCATAAAGATCATCTCCAAGGGATATCTATTAAACCATCCTTATAATTACTAATGATGTTTATAAATGGGATTTTTTGATAGTTGTGTTTTGTATGCGAATTAAATTAAAAAGAATTCTATATTTTCAGGGTGAAAATATGGAATTCTTTTTAATTTAATTTGCATACAAAATACAACAATCAAAAAAGCCCATTTAACAAACATATGTATATAACATCCTTATAATTATTATATAATTTTAAGCTTATGTTACTCTTACCAACACATGGGCTCCATTTTGTTCCATCTCAAGACAGGTTTTTGATAAAACAAGCAGAAGATTTGGTGGACTGGATGAAGATGTATCCGCAAATGAAGACATAACTCTAGCAACATGCCTCAAGAAACCTTTAAATAAATGTTTGTTTCAAAATATTGATAACCCTCAAAAAACATAGTATTACAAATTTACCAATCAGTAAATTCTCGCGTATTCCTTCAACACATAATGTGCCTTTGTATTCAGCTTTGATGTTGAAAGACCACTCGGTTTGTAGGAAAACCAATAGGTCCTGCAGAACTCCTTTTACCTTTTCAACCGTTGATACATACAGATTAGTTATTAAATCATTTAAATTGGTGCTTCCAGTTTCACTTTTCGCCGATACCAGCGACAATCTAACTGTACTTAGACTATCAGAGAAGTGATCCTTTAAGTTCTTTGTATGAACATCGCACAATTGATGTGCACCACCAATTATAATGTCCAGAGCGTTACGTTGGATTTCAATTCCACGACACATATTTCGCATTGCCATTAAACGTCTATAAAGGCGATCTAAGCCTCGTAACATTATTTGTGTATCGCCGAAACCGATTTCAGACTCTACACGATCCTGAATCAAACTTAAGTATTTATCTACGTTTAGATTGAGGAAATCGTTCAATTCGCGCATGGAGTTCTCTTGGAAATCGTCTCTGAAAATTTTGAAACAAAAATAGTTTAGTTGGCTGTCAGATCGACAATTGTCTTTACATCGCTTATGGTTATAATAAATGCAGAAGACGCAACTGGTTGAAAGTAAGGTTTGAAACAATCTTATCTGCACATACCAAATGTATATGCGACCCTTTAACTCATCTCATCTTACTCAAATTCAAACACATTTATAAAATATAAACACCTTTCTGACTCATATGGCTTGGCAAGAAACATGTCGAAATAAGAAGTGACCACCAACGTTAAATCGCTGAGAAAGCCTTCAATTCCCATATCTACAAATTCAATCATGTCCCGTTCATTTTGATCCTATGAAATACAAATTTTTAACAAAATGCATTTTTTAAAATCGCTCAATTACCTGAAGCATAACAATTTGCTCGTGCAATCGTTTCGAAGCGCACTGCAACATATCACTAGCCAGATCAGCCGGCTTCTCATCCAACTGCAACATCAACTCACCAATTTCAGTCAAAGACTGTGCCGTATTTCCAGCCATGTGGAAGTCGCTGCGCAGTTTATCTTTTAAATCTTCGATAATACTCTCACAGTCCTTTTGAATCCCATCAAACGATGGCTGATTGCCGTATTGTTGGAATACCTTTTTGGCATGTATGTAATCTTGAACAGCTTGATTGTAGTTCTCTTCGTCAATAAGGCCCTTAAGTTTGGCCGGAAGTGATGATAGAAACTGCAAACGCTTGAGTAGCGAGTGTTTTTCTGAAAGTTTACATAGCTGTGATCGGGTGCCTTGGAGCGTGCCTGTTATTTTCTCACTAAACGTTGTTATAGTTTGCATTTTGGTCTTTAACAAATTCATATCGGTTTCCATTTGTTTGAAGTCATTCTTCATTTTTCTTATTGTATCTGTGGCCGATATGAATTTGTTGTAATTCTCATAGACCAAGGTTTGCATATCGCTGTGGAGAGTTTGTGTGTCTTTGACGACAACGGCTTCTGTGTCCATTATTTGTTTGAGGGTGCATTCCTGGGCAGAAAATTTTAAGTTAATAGTGCGAAGTGTATGTTTATCTTTATTAGCAAAATACTATACTTACTTTGAGAAGCTTTTCTAAATAACGATCAGACTCGAAATTGGTACTATCCATATCATATGGAGTTCCTGCCTTTTCGCTCATTTTAATGATTAAAAAATTACAATTTTCCTTTGGTTTGTGATTATTGGTGATGATCGAAAAATTTTTGTCGAATGCAAACTGAAATGTCAAAAGTGATGTTAAAGATGTCAGATTTGAATGGGTTTCAGGTGAAAGAAAAAAGATGCTGGATGTTACAGGGTTTCCATTTTTGAGGTTTTCTTTTACAAAAACGCATGCTGTTTTACATTTGACATCATGATGAATGAAAGAATACAAGATTATAACACTTTTGATTTTTTGCTTTATTAAGCCTAGTACGCAGATCGCGATAAATTTTAGCCATACAAAATTCTCTCAAAAATTTAGCTTGGCTATAGAGTTTTGTATGGCAGCTAAAATTTAGCGTGATCTGCGTACTAGGCTTTAAGCCTTTCATTGGAGCCGAAATGAGGTAATTTCGAAATAAGCTCATTTGGAACGTCAAATTTGTATAGGAAATGACGTTCCAAATGACCAAATTTCCAAATTACATTATTTCAGCTCCAATGAAAACGTAGTATTAACTACAGACCTACTTTTGTACAAAAATGAGAAATTAAAATGCTCCCTAAGGAAACATGATTGCAAAAAAATATTCGAAAATTATTCTAACACATACATTAATAGCCTTAAGGTTAGACCGCACTAGGCGGAACTGCACCGCAGCGGAACTGCGATTCAAAATAATTTGTATGAAATTGTATGAAGTTCAGTTGCCGCTTAGTGCGATATAGCTCATACAAATAATTTTTTGCCGCGTCGTGAAGTGTAGTTCCGCTGCAGTAGTGTGCGGTCTTACCTTTATTCTAGCAACCTCACTGATGCCTCACAAGTCACAATAACCTCACAACTCGTAGTGCACTCACCTCATACAAACTTAAAAATTATGATCTGCTCCTTGGCAGATCACAACTCATACTACGTTTTCACCTACCACTTAATCCGGATTTAAGTGGATTTTACCATAATCTTCTTTGAAATCTTGAAGATTTCCCATACAAACTATAATCTCCTCAAACAAAGATTAGAAGTCATCGAAATCTTCTTGGAAGTAGGAGATTGTCAAAACAAACAAACTTTATTTCGTGGAACGCCCTATCCAAATGTCATTTTCTCCATTGACAATAAACAAAAAAAAAATGTCAGACTTTATTTTGAGGATGCCGAGCACTGTCTAGGAATTAATTTTGTGTAAGTAATAATAAAAAAAACTATACATTGCATGTTAAATACTACCTTTAACTAATAAAATAAATAACTTACAGATAATAGCCGTGTTTTTTTGCAGGTTCAGATAGAATTTGACGAAAAAAAACAACATCTGAACTAAGGAATTTACATGTAAAATACAAAAACAACTGAAGTTCATATGAACTTAGTTAAGTCCAGATAATTATCGGTTCTTAACTTAAGTATAGATAGAAAAAGTACTGCCAGCTCAAATTACTATTTTGCTATCGATAGTTTGTATGAAAACGTCAAAATATCTGAGCCAACGAATGAAAATATTTTTTTATAAACAAGAAACAATGGACGAGCATTGTTTTGTAAATTAATTTTGTTCTGACTTGTGATTTAAAATTGCGTTTTTTTCAATTTTTTTTTTTGGTTTTACTAACGATCGGAATAATTTTCTATACGAGATTTCTTTTTATTTGAATGTATTTTGTTTCTATTTTGCATGCTTTTCCAAAAGCTGAAAGGTAGTGATGGGAATATCTGAGTTTCGGGATAGTGCTGGGCATTTTTGCTTCGATGACTTTGCTAAGTTCAGATGTCGTTTTTTTCGACAATTTTATCTGGACCTGAAAAAAAAACACGGCTAATGGAACCAAATCAAACAAAAAAAAAAAACAGAGGAAAACGTGAAAGTGGGCACCATTGGACTAGTCTCCCGCAGCGTTAAGATGCTCGAGAAATTGATGGTCACCGGCATGAACGTTGCCTGCGCCTGCATAAACTTCTCACATGGATCTCACGAATACCATGCCGTAACGATCGCCAATGTTTGTCAGCCTGGCAAGAACCACTCAGCCTAATTGAAGGCAGTTGCTCCGGTGAAGTTGAATTGAAGAAAAACGAAACCACCAAATTGTCGACCAACAAAAACTTTTTGGAAAAGGGCAACAAGCCAACAAGGACTGCATCTTTGTGGACTATACTAATATTGTGAATGTTCAGTGTTGAAGTTGTAAATTTTGCATTTATTTATATTAAATGAGATTTCATACAAACAAATAAATTTATATCAAAAAATATTAATAAAGAACTGAGAATCACTAGGATTAACTTTATTTTCAATAAAATCTTGATTCTTTTTGCGGTCTTCAATCAATGACGGTAGATCATTTTTGCTAGGCTCGTACATATTGGCGCAATGGGCAGTTACTTTAAGAATAAATATAGATTTTTTTAACGAAAACAGAAACTCTATTTACAATCATTACCTTCAATGATATGGTTGAAGTTTTTCGTGAAATTCTAAAATTTTCCTTACAAAAATCGTCATTTATCACAACATCCTTTTCCAAAAAAGTGCTTGAATCTGGGTAGTTGTACTTACCCTAATCCAGACTGTTCTTATATATTATTTTTTAAAACATTTTCTTTTGCAACAAAAGTTTTTTTTTCCTTGCTACCAAAATCTTCATCAGGCATTGCTGGTGTTTTTTTCTGTAAATATGTATTCTATCCAACGATCCAATTATCACCTTCAAATTATTTTGAAGGATAAAATATTGGGATCACAATATTTTTAAGTTATTACTCATTTGTTTTTATTGAAATTAAATTTCTTCTTTGCACCGAAATTATAAAGGCTCTCCCAAACCAATGCGAAACATTCGGTGCGCCGAAGAAACATTCGCAGTTGGTGTGGGCACTCTTATTTATCATCCTGTAAATACATTTTGAAAGGCGAATGTATCGCCGCCGCGTTGGTGTGGGCACTCTCATTTATCACCATGTAAATTAATTTTCACTGACGGATGTTTCTTCGCCGCACCGAATGTTTCGCATTGGTTTGGGAGAGCCTTAAGGCTCTCCCAAACCAATGCGAAACATTCGTTGCGGCGAAAAAACATTCGTCACTCAAAATTATTTCATATGTTTCTCCGCCGCGTTGGTGTGGGCACTCTCATATATCACCATGTAAATAAATTTTGACATGCGAATGTTTTTTCGCCGCAACGAATGTTCCGCATTGGTTTGGGAGAGCCTTTAATCCTTGTTTTTTGTTTTCGTTTGCAATAATTTTGTTTACTCTTGTCATATTGACTTTCGAATGACAACCCAACTAACAACTTACAGCCGTATTCATTAGAATCCGCTGAACAGATGAATAGTTATGCACTGCATAAGGATTTATGTAGCCACTATACAACGTTGCATAAATTGTTATGCATAAAATATTTTTCAACCCATTATAGTTATAATGAGCTTGTGTCAAAAAAAGTACCAAAAAAGGTGAATCTACTACTTTTAGCCGTCATAACATAGCTCGGCTGTCACTCAGCTGTCTTTGTCATAAAAAAAAAAAACATTTTGGCGGGCGGTTGTTATTGTTAGAGTGATTTAAGTTTATTTACTAAAAATTATAAAATGGATCAACCGAAAGCCAAAAGAAGCCGGGCGATTAACTGGGATATGTCGGACAAAGTACGAAATTACCAACAGAACTAACATATAAATTCATAACTTTTTTTATATTCTGCAGATATTCCTAAGACAATTGATAGAGGATAATATTTCTATCATTGAAAATAAAAATTGCGACACAAATACATCCCGGATGAAGAAGGATGCATGGAGGGAGATAACGAACAGGTATATTTATATAATTCTAGACAATGTTCAATGCCCAATATTTATTTAATTTAATATAAAATTCTAGTTTCAATAACATGAGTGCAACGAGAAGGGATACGCCGCAACTCCAAGCCCAATGGCGAGGAACTAAAATGAAGGCAAAAGCGGCTGTATCCGACTACAAACGAAGCCTCAATAGAACAGGAGGTGGCCCACCACCCAAATCACCCGATCCAGAGTTAGTTAAGCTAACAGAGATACTGCCCTTTGAATTTGAGGAGCACTCTAATGAGTTTGACTGCGATGCTGAGGTTTGTATAACCACAAGATATACCTATATATTCAATAATTAAAACAACATTTTGTCTAACCTGCACAGATAAAGGAAAATGTGCCTACTCAAAGGGACACATCATCGGCGACAACGAAAAAATGCACCCTTAAAAAAATTCGGAAGAGTCCACTGGTAATGTACTTTACATACATCTTTTTCAAACTTTATAATAAAAAAAAAACAATTTCATTAGAGTCCTATTAATATGTATGAAGAGGTAGAGTTTTTGGAGGAATCCCCATCAAACTACCCTAAGCTTTCACCACCAGCTTCGCCAACACCTCCAGCTTCGCCACCACCACCAGCTTCACCTCCACCAGTTCCAACTCCACCTTTGCGTTCTGACTACAAGACAAAAACAAAATCCTCCAAACGGAAGGTAATTTATTAATTATCTTTTCTCCTTTTTGATCATAATGATTTTTTTCTTTTTATCTCAGATGAACGGAAAAGACGACGAGCTCCTCAAACAGGAATTGTTTGAAGTGGCTATGGAGAACCGCAAAACTGAAAAAACGTACATGAGGATCGAACACGACGAAAAATTAAAATCAATTTTAATGAAGAGATCAAAAGAAAATGAAGCGTTTAGAGCTAAAAACACTTACAAGCAGATTATACATGAAGAAAAATTAAAATCAATTTTAATGAAGCGCTCTGAAATGCAAAAATATTACCAGATGAAAAGAAATCATGAGGAGGAAATTCATCAACGAAAATTAAAATGTATGGAAAAGCAAAACACTTCTTTTCAATTTGAAGATTGTGATTTTTAATATTTTGTTCAAATTTTTGTGATTACTAGTTTGAAATATTTGTATTAATTAAGTTTTTTAAGTTCCTTCTTTCTTTATTAAACAAAGAATTGTGATTTTTAGTTATTAACTTATTTTTTTATTTTTTTTAGTGGTTTTATGAATTCATATTTTGTTTTTGTTGTTAATATTATTTTTGTTTATGTTTATAATAAATGCACTGAAGCAAATCGAAAACAAAACATTTTTCCATTTTATTTTTAAAACTCGATAAATGAACTTAAAAATGTTTTAAGAAATACTTGAAAGAGTTAAATTCATACTAAGTGTTAAAACCATTTCACTTTAAGCATTCCTGCATTTTTGAACTCACCCAAGGTTATCTAATCAACCTATATGGACCATAATTTTCCGAATGTCCGCGTTCTCTCAGTTTCTCATCATCAATTATTAACATTGTATTGTAGGTACAACGGCTTTGGATTGCCCAAAATTCCATGTTTAACATCAAGCAAAGTTCAGTGTCCAGAATGATTAATTCCAACCCGAGTTGTTGCATTCGCAGATCATTTCCGCGATATTTCTTCTCACCAATCCATAAAATAGGCAAATTATGTCGAGATACCTTGGCGATCTCTTGTACCAATGGTGAGTTCTGCCGTCGAAAGTTGACTCGCTTGTTATTCTGTCCATAAAGCAACAACACGTCGTCAGCACCCCAACAACGTCATCGTCCAATGGTCGCAAAAAGAATGCTGCTGCTGCGGCAGCCGCAGCTGCGGCTAATCAACAGAATGCTCAATTGCACATACCAAACTCCACCGATGGTCGAGACCTCGTACACTCGCCACGAAAACATCCACAAAGATGAGAAGCCATACCAGTGTTACGCTTTTTTGAAGCAATTCAATCGAGCCGATCATGTTAAGAAGCACTTCTTGCGTATGCAACGTGACATGGTCTATGACATCAATAAGACACGTCGCAATGTTCTCAGTACGGCATCCAAAACGAATTACTGTCTGTTCTACGAAGCCTAATATGCGAAGTATTATGTCTGTGTGCATAAATTGTCTGATATTTATGTATATTTTGACCGTTTATTGGAATTAAATTAATTTGAGTTTAAAATGTACTTATATGTGTGTGTGGGTCTACTTTATATAATCCGGGACAGCAAAGCCTTTTTAAGTTAGACATTTTTTTTGTAGAAAAGAAATTATTGGCTGAAAAATACACGGCTTTGGTTCAGTATTTAGAACTTGACCAACATGTATTTTCTTTTGATATGAATTCAAACATTTTCTTAAACCTAAAGCGGAACAGTTGATTGCTGTTCACCGAACCTGCATTTATGCACATTTTGGAATTAAAAATATCAGGTTATCATTGTTAAATTAACATCCTGAAATGTAATCTCATTAAGCAAATGAAGACTATCTTCAAATAGCATCATTTACGTTTACCTACTGATTTATTATCTAAGGCACTACAAATTTAAAAAGAATACTACAGGTAGCCGTAGCATCCCCTGACTTATCTTTATTTTGTGTGTATGCCTTTGTTGAAAATAAATAAATAAATTGGGTGCCGCAACAGCTCGTGAAGAACGAGGGCCTAGTGACTAACAACTCGCAACCATTCCTGTGTGCGCTTGTTACAGAATAGAAGGGACCTACAATTTTATGCCGAATCCGAACGGCTGACGAGAAGCACTTATTCATGACAAGTGATTATCTAGGAGGATTTTTCAATTCCTCGCAAGTAAAAAAAATCTTTTTTTAGTTTTTAGGTGGACGAGGCTTTGTTGAACCTTGATAAGAAACCAGACAATGTTTGTTATTTCAACAAAAGAGGATTGACCTTGGATGATGCTGTCCATATTAAAGTGTTGTCGATACTAAAATTATAAATTTAGATTACGATGTGGAAACTGATAGCATTGCCCTTTAGGCCGTTTAACTGTCTCTGTTATGATAAAGTGAGTCATGCGGCTAACTACTCGCTGAAAAAATAAATACACAATGCGTAGTCAGTTCCTCTGAGAGCAATCATTGTTTTTTTTTTCAAATTTAATTAAGTCATCATTTAAATGCCGAACGAGTAAAAAATGAATGCCAACTAAAAAATTAAAATGAAAATCGATATACATTAAATTCTTTTTTCCGACCGCTGCTGCCACTTTGCTGCACTTGCTGTTTAGCTGCTGCTGCTAATTGGAAAAAAACAACGACCCACTCGGAGACCTCTTTTAATTAATGGAGGTGATCCAACCCCCCCAAGATAATTTATAATCTAGCTACAGCTGGTTGCCTTTCTTTTGTCGTCTGGCTATGGAAAATTATAAATTTCTTTCCTCACTAGCTAGCACTTTTCTCATTTCAAAATTTTTCTTTGTGAAACGAGAAAAAAAATACTCACCAATGTCAGCATCGAACGGTGTCGACTGTCCGAAGATGCCCATTTTCTTGATGTTATTCCTATGACTTTCGTTTAATTTTTTATCGATTTTAAATCTAAATTGAATTTTTATAGATTTTTTAAGAAAATTAATTAGTATTTCGTTTGTTTTTCTCTTAATTTGGTATTTTTTTATGTAGGACGAAAACTTTTACGACAAGACAAATACTTTGAGAAAAGATAAATTACAATGTGTAATGGCTTCTTTGGCCATACTTGCCAAGGGAAGTACTAATATTCGATGATGACGACGATGAAGATGATGAATATGAACTTGTTGAGAGGACAGATGCAGGTATTTCTTCCTCCTCGTCAGTTATCTCTGGCAAGCCAGCTGCAAGCGTAATGCAAGTCGACAGGCGGTGGCAGTGCATCTGCATCGTATACAAACGACTTTCTTTCTCTTCCCAGATGTTGTGGCGGTTTTGGTTTCTTAAAGCACCTACGTTTCCAGCTCATCCATAAAATAATTTTCGTCATCAGCAGTTGATGTTGATGGGGGGCATGTTTACCTTTGCAATGCTTTATTGATATTTCTTACAAGTTGCTCTTGAAATGCTTTGTTTCGAGTAGAGTTTGCGATATGTTCTGCAACTGATTATTTTTTTGTTAAGCACATACAACAAAAAAAATATATTCATCTCAAAACTCACCGGAATCGAAGTCATAGCCAAATCTGCTTCGGAATTTCAATTGTCTACGCGGGTCGTTGATGTTGAATGTGTTAGACTGCTTTCACACAAGGAAACTGAATGAATGAACTGAGGGGAATGAAAAAAAATCTCCCCGGTCAACGATTGAGGAGATTTGTATCACATTCCTTCTCACACTGTCCGTAATGTGCGTTCAGCAAATAGACTTTATATGGAAAAAAACAGAAATCTCCGGCAATTCAGTTTCCTTGTGTGAAAGCTACAAGGCAATTAAAGGAAAACGTCTAAAAAATCTCCAGCAACTGGTTTCCCTGTGTGAAAGGGGACTTATTGGTAAATTAAAATCTTCAGCGAGTTTGTCGATATCACCAATTACAGCTTCATTCTATTGTGTTCAGTCCGTTAGGGTTAATTGCGAGATGAAAAGAACTGGTCTATAAAGACACGACGTGTAAGGTTTTGTTGGCTTTGGGGTTCCAATCTTTCTTGATTTTCTGGTTGGTTGTTATCACTTGAGACATCATCATCTGCATTCGAAAATTATAAGTACCTATTTCTTTTTATTTAACATATGAGTTTATACCTATTGATGGAAGATGATCCTTAAAATCGATTGCTAAGTTGTGTAGAACTGCCAATGCGATTATTGTGGTTTTTGCATTTTCTAAAGCACATCGCATTCCTGACAAGAGGATTCGAAACCTTTGCTTCAAAACACCGAAGCACCTTTCCACAGTATTTCTAGTCGCAATGTGGGCAATATTGTATTGAACCTCAGCATCCGTTCGAGGATTCAAAAGTGGTGTAAAGAGGATGCTAGTGCAAGGGTAACCACCATCTCCAAGAAGTCGACCCTTGAACTCACCATTCTCAAATCGTTGTTTAATACGGCTTTCCCTAAAGATTCGAGAGTCATGGGTACTTCCTCTCCACCGGCAAACAATGTCATTAATTTTTAGAGTGGAGTCGCACACTACTTGGGTATTAATGGAATAGTATCCCTTCCTATTAATGAAATACTGGCCTGAGGGCCCACCAACTTTAGGTATCCTGATATGAGTGCAATCAATGGCCCCAATCACCTGAGGAAACCTCCGTATCTCGAAGAACTTATTAATAGTGCTCACTTGATCGGATAATGTTATTGGCATCTTAACATAAATAGACCTTTTGGAGGCCAATGCTCTCGCAACCCGATAACAGATTCGGCTGAGAGTGGGTTGGCTGAACCCATGAATATCGCCTCCATCGTCTTGAATCTTGAAATAAAACGTAGAAGGTAGGTAGCTTTAAGTTTTTTAGGATTTGTAAGAGAATGAAATCATCGATTTTAAATTGAAACTGTTTAACTAGGTATTTTAGTGTTTTTTTAACTGAACATACCTCATTTCGTCCCCAATAACGAATAGCAGCCATTACTTGGAGGTCTACAGGAATGTGACCCCCTCTGCTGTCACCACTGAGGTCCGAGCTCACAATTTCAATTATTTTTTTCGTATTTTCTTTCGAAAATCTATATTTTTTTTTGAAATCCTCATTTCGGAGGTTCATTGGATTTTTTCTTTTTTTATACAATTTAGGCCTTCGCGGACTTGGAATTATGGCGTCTAACGCATTCCAATCATTTAAAAATGAAGAAAAACTAAAAGGCATTTTTGTTCAGTATAGTGCATACAAATTTTTTATTAGATTTATTTTATTTATTATTTTATTTCTTTACAAAACTCTTCAATTTCTTTTTTTAATGTTATGTCAAAATTGTTATTTTTTTTTAATGTAATGTCAAACCGATTTTTTTTAATGTAATATCAAAATGACATTTCGATAATATAATATCCTTATGTAGCTACTATTCAACCTCTTAACGCGTTTAGCTTATAATGGCTCTATTCAACGTTGCATAAGTTTTATGAATACGATTTTTGCGTTCAGAGGCATTATAAGCAGTGCATAGCGTTATGCACTCGCTATAATTCGTTTATGCATACGGCTGTTAGCTTTTAGTAGGTCCGATTTTAATAATTTGGGAAGCTATTGCTTGTATATTATTTGCAAAAGGCTTAGTTATGCAAATCAAACATTTTTGTTGGTATTTTTACCCAAAACAATTTCCTTAAGGCCTTTTAAAATAAGTTATATAAAAGTCAATGAGGTATAACTTTCATAAGGCCTTTTTAAGACCTGCCAACATTGGTAAGATAAAGCGCAAAAATAAATAGTTTGTATATAACATTCAGCTGCAAGCCTAATACAAATCATGTCACGTGGATTTGCGCCTAAAGCGAACTACTTCAAGGTATAGCTTTTGCATTTTGTTCTAATACAAATCATACCACGTGGATTTCTATATAGCAAGCTTTAGCTTTAGCATTTTGTTCTAATGCAAATGTGCAGGTTTTGCGGTTTGTATAATAAAGCCAACTAATACAAATCATGCCACGTGGTTTTGTATATAGCAAACTACTACAAGCTATAGCTTTTGCATCATGTTCTTATGCAAATGTGCAGGTTTTTGCTCGATTATCCCATAAACATCATAGAGGGTTAAAACTTTCATTTTCGTGATCTACGAGGTGCCCCCTTTCCAAAGATGTATCATACTAAGTTGAAAAGTATCTATCTTTACGCATGCGTAACGCGTGCGTAAATCATGCGTAACGCATGCGTAACTTGTGCGTAACGCGTGCTTAACGCATGCGTAACGCATGTGTAATGCAAGCGTAACGCGTGTGTAACGCATGCGTGACGCGTTCGTAATGCATGCGTAACGCGTGCGTAACGCATGCGTTAAAAATTAAAATTAATTTTACGCACGCGTTACGCATGCGTTACGCATGCGTTGCGCAAGATCTCAAGACCTTTAAGAACCTCAGTACCGTTCAAGACCTCAGGACCGTTCAAGATCTCAAGACCGTTCAGGATTTCAAGACCGTTCAAGATCTCAAGACCTCAGGAACGTTCAAGATCTCAGGACCGTTCAAGATCTCAATACCATTCACGATCTCAAGACCGTTTAGGATCTCAAGACCGTTCAAGACTTCAAGACCGTTCAAAACCTTTCAAAACCTCAAGACCGTTCAGGATCTCAAGACCATTCAGTATCTCAGGACCGTTCAGTATCTCAGGACCGTTCAAGACCGTTCACAACCTTAAGACCGTTCAGGATCTCAAAACCCGTTCAAGATCTCAATACCTCGGGACCATTCAAGATCTCAAGACCGTTTAGGATGTCACGACCGTTCAGGATCTCAAGATCGTTCAATATCTCAAGACCGTTCAATATCTCAAGACATCAGGACCGTTCAAGACCTCAGGACCGTTCAAGATCAAATACCATTCAGGATCTCAAGAGCGTTTAGGATCTCAAGACCGTTCAGGATCTTAGGACCGTTCAAGACTTCAAGACTGTTCAAAACCTCAAGACCGTTCAGGTTCTCAAAACCGTTCAGGATCTCAAGACCGTTCAGTATCTCAGGAACGTTCAGGATCTCAGTACCATTCAAAACCTCAGGACCGTTCAAGATCTCAAGGCTGTTCACTATCTCAAGACAGTTCAGAATTTCAAGACCGTTCAAGATCTCAAGACCTTTCAGAATCTTAGGACCGTTACGCATACGTTACGTACGCGTTACGCATGCCTTACGCATGCGTTACGTTTGCGTTACTCTACTCATACTCTACGAAAACTTAAAGTTCAAAAATCGACTCTGTCTTTATCTTTTACATTCGATTATCTCGAGAAATAAGCATCGTAGAGGGTTTGTCAATAGACTTCTTTGTTAAAATAAGCAAAATATGTTTGTACACTAATTATTATTTTTATAAGTCAATTAAACTAAAAAAAAAACTAAAACTTATGCCGAATCCGAACGGCTAGACGAGAAGCACTTATTCGTGACAAGTGATACTCTTGGATGATTTGTCAATTCCTCGCAAGAGGCAGTAGCCCTGAAAAAAACCTTTTTAGTTTTTAGGTGGACGAGGCTGGGAAGCGATCCCAGACCTCCAGCGTGACAGTCGAACGCACTAAGCATTACGCTACGGGCTACTACGCTTGTTTCTTTAAGGCCTTATTATAATGTTCGTGGAAAGGTATTGATTTGCTTAGCACCTGTGATGGAAGTTCTTATGGGAGTTAAATAGCTGGTAAAACCTGCGCGAAAATGATTTGCATAAGACCTGTTATGGTTACTAAACAAGCCAGGAAATAGCTTTTATCGAACCTACTACAAGCTTAATTGTTAGTTGGGAATTCAGGGTGAAAACGTCAAACTAATCTTTTTTTCTCTGGTGAAAACACTTCAAGATTAATTTGTAATCTATTCTTTTTAATCCAGATTATATTTAGGTGAAAACGTAGTATCACGTAGTTGTTGTGAGGTTTAAGGTTAGACCGCACTAGGCGGAACTGCCTGCAGGGGAACTGCGATTCAAAATGAAATGAAATTTAATGAAGTTCAGTTGCCGCTTAGTGCGATATAGCTAATACAATTTCATACAAATAATGTTTTGGCACGTCGTGAAGTGTAGTTCCGCTGCAGTTATGTGCGGTCGAACCTTTATTATAAGGTCTTCCATAGAAAACGAAATTGTGACCGCCTTAAAAGAAAACAAACTCACTAAAAATTGTGACCTGTGAGCCTCACAACAACAGAATAGGGCTGTAAACCACCATGCACAATTTTCCATTGTTTTTTTGCAAGTAGGTGTCTTCAGCATAGATACATATTTATTTCTCACTTTTGTATTTTTTGGCAAAAGTAGGTCTATGTAGTATGTATGCTGATTTTACTGGTCATGAACGATGCCCGAAATGCTAACTACAATCCAGTCCACCATTAGATTTGTATGGATATTTCACTTCATGGACATGGATTTTTGCGACTCTACTGGATTTTATCTAGACATGTTCATAGTCCGGCCATTGTTCATGGCCACTGGAGGCGGCATGCATGGTCAGTGGAGGCGGTATGTCGCATATGTATGTCACATACTAGGGCCGAATCACCGCATCAGTGAGTGAGCAATACGTTACTGAATTATCTGCATTTGGGATTCCTTCCTAAGATATCGAGTAAAGTATCGAGTATCGAATTCGATTTGTGGCATTTCCTCGTCAGTGAACGAATGTTTTTTCATACGATAGATGCTAGGTAGACGAGTGAGCAGTAAAGAAAAGTGAGAAGAAGTGAGTGAGAAGAAAAATAAAATCATTCTCTTTTCTGTAAATACTCCTACACAATATCAATAAATGGTGTTTCAGGGTGAATTAAGCCTTAACTACATAGACCTACTTTTGTACAAAAGTACAAAAGTGAGAGATTAATATGCTCGCTAACGAAACTTGCTTGCAAAAAAACATACGAAAATTGTTCTGACACATAAATTAAACCACCATGCACAATTTGCCACTGTTTATTTGCAAGTAGGCCTATGTAGTTAAGCCTTTAAAATAAATTAAATATCACCCAGAAAATTATTTTCATTATTTTAAGGCACAATAATTCGATCTAGCCAAAAAATACTTTTGGCCTTATTAAATTCCAAAGGCAAATGTAAACAAAACAGGAGCCCAACACAAGCAGCTGTGGCAATCGACTAATGAAAAGTTAGGAATATTGACGTTTAAGAATTGTCCTAGTACAATACGAACTCAATTCGATACGTGATACTTCGTATAACATCATATCAATGTGATCACTCGATAACGTGTAAAAGTTCCTCACTCGTTCACTGAAGACGTAATTCGGCCCCTGGTCATAAACGATAGGACTATGAACATGTCTAGAAAAATTCCAATGGAGTCGCTATCAGTAAACAAAATGTTTTTGTATAGCAACTTGCTTGCCAGTACTTGCCCGTGTAGCCTCAGGGTTAAATCCATGTCCATGCATGACATATCTATACAAATCAGTTTGTAGATTGTATTGTAATTTGGATTATGGACATTATTAATGGCCAGTGGAAGCGGGATGTCACGAACGAACAAAAGATCGGTTTTGGAAAAACCATTCATGTAAATGGGGATTTTTACCAAATTGTCAAACTCAAAACTCACAGCCAAAATTTTGGGTTAATGACATTTGTGCGTTCTTTTTTTCTAACTAGTTAACCTTCATCGTTCTTTTAATAAGAAAAAGTTACTTTGAGTTTTCATTTTGGGGTTAGATTGTGTTTGCTTTTCGTCTTCCGATTTGAAATTGTTTTCAATTTTATAATAATTAATTATAAATTTAATTGTTTTATTATTGAATTTGATATTTGGAATTGTTTTCTGAATAGTTCACTTTTCATCGAAATTTTATTCATCCGCTTGGGTTAATTTTTTAATAAAGAAATGTGTGGCTCATAAAAAATTAACAAAAAAAGAAATTACAAATGTTTTGTATTGCGATTCAATTTCATGCAAAAATGAAGTTGATAGTTATTTAATTTGTAGGAACCATGCATTTTTGGTAGTGAATTATTTATCAATAAATTTAACGCAATCAAAATTTTGTCTTTCGTTTATTATTTCTTATTTTTTCGATTTTTTTTCAACCCCTTCCCATTTTATTAACTTTGATCGTTCTTTAAAAAAAAGTAACTTTTTTAATTTTGCCATTGCCTTTTGTTTTTGACCATAGTTACAAAAAAGAACACGCCACTAAACCAATTAACGCCAAGCACTCAAACGTCATTAACCCAAAATTTTGATTTGACGTTTAGAAGCTATGAGACAGAGATATATTGCTTTTTTCTAAAAAGCCCTATTGACATAAACCTGGTGAGCCCGTGGCCTTAAATCCAACGACCTGTCTTTTTGTAGCGCCACCTACATATCAAACCGTTTTCTACTCAATCTCACCCAACTTCATTTGCCTACGTCGACTACGAAAAAGAGGAGAAAGTCGGTGATATGCCAAACTTTTTTCCTACGTCGACGACATCATTTAACACTTGGAAGTCGGTACGTACGTAGATTTTCTTTTGGGGTGCGATTTTCCATATTTGAATTAAAAAAGAAAGAAGAAAATTATATTTTTCTTACTATAAGTCCTTTTGTAATTAAACTAATTATTGTTATAATTCTAAGTGATATAAACTATATCTTCACCAGAAATACCATTTTCACTCAACCAAACTGCGTTTGGAAATTTATAAATCTGAACGCGAAATCAAAAATAGAGAATTTTTCACATCTCATTTTTGGAAATAAAAAAAAAAAGAAAAACTAAAAAGAAATTAAAAAGTGATTGCTGTGTGTGCTTGTTGTGTGTGAAAGGAGCGTGTTTAACCGGAAAGAAATTTTCCAATCTTTTTCTCCAAATTATTTTCGGGTTTTCTAGAAATAATGACAAATTAAGAACACAAACCTTTATACAATTTTTTTTTTCTTTAACAAAAATAAAAATCTTTTCCAGAAGAAGACACGCCAAGCTCAAACTGGATTTTACGGTAGCAGATAAATAGGCCGGATTTTTTGGATTTACAGTACAGTAAGTGTAAATTTTATTAGATAAAAAAAAAAAATATTGTACAACGTGCTCATTCACATAACCAACAAAAATAGCAATTTCGTCGACGTCGTAGGTAGTTTTGTCTATCATCTCTCCGACAGCCTACTTCTGTTTCGCCCCCTTTCAACTCTACTTGCACCTTCTCTGCCGCCTTCAATTTTATACTCTTTGATCTACATCTACGTATCCGTTTTTTTTTTTGATAGACTCGTTGGTCGTTGAGCGTAGAGTACAGATAGGGGATACGGGAGCATGGAGTCAAAATTAAAAAAAGTCCGAAAATGTCAAAAAATGTGTTCAAGCTTATGGGTATGGGCTATTAGTATCTCGCTTCCACTTGTGGCACACGAGTAGAAAATGTTCCACCTTTCATGCTCTTTCGGCATACGAACGACACGTCCACAAGTTTCCCCAACCCTACATCTGTGCCTCTGCATTTAACTTGTGGTTGCGGCGCTAGGTGCTGGCGTAGGGGCTATTGGCCGCGTTTTCTTCCATTGTTTTTTTGTTCCTCTTGTAAGAAAGTATTCTTCTTTCTCCTGCTCCAAGAGAGTGCAAATGGAATGTTGCACCCGCAGCTTGGCGCGGCTATTGAATACATGTGATTCACAAATCGGTTATCAAACAATTTTCTAAATTAGGTCATTAAGTGGACGGCCAAGTTCCAGTCGAGTAAATGGTATAGAAATGGATAGAGGATACTATACACGTATGCACACATCATCACAGGCAGGCACACTTAATCAGAACAGCGAGTACGTAAATATTTACCGGCTGTGTTTTCCGTTGTCAGTTCTGGCAGAGGATGGTTTGGTTGTGTTGATATTTTTAATTTTGAATTTGCGACTTCTTTTCCTCTGTTGACTGTTTGAGATGAGGATGACTGGCTTCGGCTTGATATTTTGTAAACCTGATTTTCTTGTAGTTAATAAAGTATTGGTATTTTTGTAGGCAATTCGATGGCCTGAAATGAAGCCCGTTGGAGAAATTCTTGATACCTACTCTATTTGCATTTATTTTTTGTGTTTCAATGCTTGTTTTCACTTGCGATATATTTTGTTGTAATCTTAAGTTTGTATTTGATGTATGTAGGTATGGATATTATGTAGATATGAACATTCAGTTACAAAAACTTTGTTTGCGTGTTTTGACTTGGTCTTATGTAATTGTTCGATTTTCTTATCACTCTCCATATATTAAACTTAACTATTTTAAGGTCCACTTAATTCAAAGATAATAATCAACACTGTAATGCTGCTTTATTTAAAAAAAACATTGTATGTTTTCTTATTTTTATTTTCCTCAGTGCAGGTTTTGTTGCTTATCAAATGCATTTGAACGACTAGCATTTTTATTAGAGCACACAAGCTTGCTGTTGTTACATTTGGCTTCTTTATTTTTCCTCCGTACCCGATTCATATGCCAACAATTCGTTGGTCATATAAAGAGGAAAAGTAGTAAAAGATTTGACGCTGGTCAAGGGTTTAATTTGAAATTTATTAGGATTTTTGTATGAACTAAAGTTCATACAATGCAGTCACGCTGCGCAGACAACACTTACTAACATTACACATTTTGAATGAAACAACAACAACTAAAGTGTTGTAAACATTGTAGCAAACTCCTTTTTTGCAAAGCCCAACAGCATAATCCGTCGTGTTACGAAGCGCCGTAGATTCCAAAAACTGAAAATGATTGAACTCTGCACCTAAGCTTCACGTTATCCATCTTTATAAGCAATGTTTGTATTTACACGCACAACACACTTTAAATAAAAGTGCACCAAACAAATCGTTTACCGACCGACGTTGATGAGTGGGTAGAATCGAGATGTTTTTATATCCGGTATTCGGGGAATCTCTTAATAACTTTTAAATTTGTATATACAAGAAGAAAAAAGCATTGTATAATAAAACCCAAACTATGTATGTAATAGATGCCTTCTTTTTGTATTCAACTTTGTTTTGTGTATAATTATTATTTTGAGACCTCAGGTCTTTTAAATGCAATGCACAGGACCAGATAGAGAGAATAAAAGGAAAGATTTTTGTTGGCACAGTGGATTGAGAATTTGATGTTAATTATCTCATGAAATTCCAAGGGTGGCATCCAGTTGAATCTGGGGAATATAGAAAAGAATGCTACCTAGACTGGGGCTCAAAACAAACGTCCAGGTTAGCAGTCAAACACTTTATGCACCGTGCCAATGCCACCCGCAATAAACAAGAGAATGAAATTAGTTTTTAAAATGGTTAATGAATTAATTGACATTCCTTAAAGAATGCATACAAGTTATTTTTTACAGTCTATTTCGTTTCACCCTGGGGAAAGTTAAAATCATTTGAACCCGCTAAGCGGTCCACTCAAAACACTGTTGTCAAGAAAACTGTTGAAATTGGCGTCTGCCCAGCGAATATACCGCCAAAATCTTACCTAACCCCCAAAAACAATTGTGGACTTATAACCCACTTCGTTTATAAATCGTTGTAGATTTTTAATCCACCGATGTGCGTTTAAAGTTCACAACTGATAGAATAGCAATTTGGATGAAAAACATACGCTCGCTTTCAAGGAAGCGAAAAAGTTTCAACAATAGTTTCTGAAAGCAGAAAGCGTTTTCTGAAAGTCATTTGAAAAAGTTTTCAGGATCTAGTCACACACTGGAAGTGTTTATTGTAAAATAATTTTCAGGAAAGCAAATTTATTTAAAACGCGTTCAAGAAATTACTTTCAGGTTGTAATTTCTATGAATGTTTTGCTTTCGGTTAGCCTTTTGTTAAACACACATCACAAAACTTACCATCTCTAGATGCATTTTTGGTTGTGTCCAATGTTTCAATACATTGATATCAGCAATGATTATTGATTAATGATTAAATATCAATTCGAAAACTTGTGTTGCAATTTTGCCCACATTCAAGACATTTTGAATTATTGGTCTTTTTTTACTTGCGATACACATAGGTACTATATGTTAAGTTATGGATTCGTAAAAAAAAATCGCACTCGAGATACTAATTTTCCTTAACATTACGATTATAGAGAACGCGAAAAAGTTTTTTATAATTTAGTAGAAAACTTGAAAAATCATTTTGTTTAAATTCAAAAATAACGGTTCCTTCCATACAAATGTTATTTATTATTTTTCGAATTATTTGTTTTGCGTTTACTATTTAAGCTTTGGTAAATATTCTGAAACCAATTTTACCAATAACGGTTAATAACGTTGACGTACCGATTTCAACCAAAATGTTCATACAAGAGCTCCTTTTTAATTCAACTAATTTTGCATATACACATTTTCAAAAAAAAAAAAATTTTTGGGTTTTTAAAAAAAATATTGGGATTTTTTTTTTTTAATTCAGTATCTTGAAAATGGGCTAGTGAATATTTTTTGTTTTGTTTTTTGTAAAATTAGATTATATTAAATACTAAATGTTAGCTACCAGATTTTATTTTTGAAAATGACCGAAAAATTTTACCTTTGAAAAATTAATTTTTAAAAAAACCGCTCCAACGATTTTTTATAGATTCATATTTATCAAACAAATCAGATGACATACTTGATTTTGAGCACAAACGACGCATATGAGTCAATACACATTCACATAAACGACAATTTGATAAATTTGGAACTCGGTTCAATTGACTATTTTTTGTTCAATGTACTTAAGAAGGAGAAAACCTAAAAACTGTTTACTCTCTTTACTTTGTTGTATTAAAGTCCAACTAGTTTAATGTTTTTGCTTTGTACCTAATCCCTTTATGTTTTGTTTAATTGTCACTAGCTGATAATGGTTTTGCAGCCGAGAACCTAAATACAAAGTTTAAAATTTAAAAATAAACTTTTTTTAATTTAGTTTTTCTTTTTTTAACTTTTTATTTCAAATAATTAATATGACCACAAACCTGGCTAGTAAATTTGTGAATAAATTGTGAATTAAATTGTATCAGAAGAATATAATAGCAACAGAAACAAATTTTTGTTTTATTTGAAGAATAAGTACTACATCAATATTTTTCAATAGTCAGTTAAACGTTAGATAGTACTTATTCTTCGAATAAAACAAAACATTTTTCCTGTTGCTATAGTATTTATTTCTCAGATAGTTTAACTGTTGATTGAAAAGTCGGCTGTAAAAATACAAAATTTTGATCTGAGATCTCATTTTTCCTATCCAAATGCTTAGGTACTTTTACTAAAATAGCTCAATACTTGAATCCAGTAAAATTATAAAAACAAGTTGACACTTTTATAACTTAGATTGTTTTGTTTAATAATTTAATTTATCAGATGTCTTCATGTAAAGTCCGTATGACTGTGTTCACATTGGACTGACTCCTCTGACTATTTTTGACTTCACAAAAGAAGACGTCAAAAAAAATGTATGAAAATTTTAAATTTTTTACACATTTTTGAATTTTTTTTTTTTGACGTTTTCCTTTGAAAATTCGGAGGAGTCAGTCCAATTTGAACACCGTCTATGATACTACATTTTTTCTTCATTTTTAATTCATTAAATAGGGGAGATCACACTCATCGACAAGTTCATCAACTCGTGTCGAAACATCACATAATTTGTAATGTGAACACAAGTTGAACGACTGTCGGAAGTTTTTCAAATTTTTTGATATTTTGCTCGGTCGAACGACCGCTGTAGCTAATGTGAACACTAGTTGAACAACTGAAATGTCTGAAAATTGGGATTTTATGTCACAGTACTACTCCGTTTTGATTCCAATCGAATTATTTTCAGTTGTTCCAAGACTAATTTGTGAAAAATTATGTGTGTGTGAGTAAATGATATTTATGTATATTTTGCATTTTCAGCTGAGTAAAATTAATTTGACAAGTTATCCGATGAAAGAGCTTATATGTATATATGTGTGTTCTGGGTCTACTCCTTTATAAAATCCCCAACAGAAAATAACTCCGAAAACACATTACTCGGAACAGCCAATCGAATTATTTTGGAGTAAGTGGAGTCTAAAAGGAGTAACTCCAAACCTCCAACCGAAAACGGCATTAGTGTTTCTTTTTAATTTTTTAAGTGAGATTCATAGAGAATGGGTTGAAATAGAAGTAAACCCACAAAAGGAAAGGAGAAAATTTGAATTTCCTTCGCTGAAACTGGTGCAAAAAATTAAATCTACGCCGTGTTTTGCTTTTTGAAAATTTATTTACAAATGAAGTTGATGAGGAGGCGGTCGTTGAATGTGAACGCTAGCAACACGACTCAGGTTGATCGATTTATCGATGAGTGTGAACCCCCCTAATCATGACTTATTGTCAGCAAAGAGGAAAAGAGAAATTAGTATTTTTTATGAAAAGAACGACACTATGTTTTGACAATTACAATGTCCACAAAAGTACACCAAAAACCTAGTGTTCTCATGAGCCAAGTGTATATTTTTTTGTAGTCACAGTGTACTTTGAAATAATTTCTAAAAGTCAAAAAAAGCTGCCAGAATTTGAAATATGTTTATTTTTAATACTTTTTTTGTGACTTTTTTTACATTAATGTGGTTATTGTGTACGCGCTCACTCATTTTTACTACAATTACAAAATCAAATTTGTTCGTATTAGATTAGGTATATTTATTAAAAAAAATAAAAAAACATTTAAATACATTTTGATTTACTGCACGTGGAGATAAGATAGGAACACAATGAATAGCATATCTGTCCCTTAAAATTAGAAGGTGATAACAGAGGTCATTTTTTTACTCTGTTATCATTTATATTTATACATAGTTTCATTTTTTAAAAGATTGTTTTCAATGTAGGCACAAGTAGAAATATAGGTTTTTGGCTGAAATATAACAAAAAAAAAAACAAAAATAATTAAACAAATAAAAAATGTTCATCGAAATGTGGCATTTTTACTTAAAGTATTGTGTTTTTTTTTTTTTACTTTGTTTCTATGTGCAATATATTTTCTTTTTTCATCATTACGATAGATCAGTAAATATTTGTTCAAGTGTTCAACACAAAAGCCACTTAAAAACAACATTATTTTAACTTCTTATTTCAGTTTTAATAAATTTTTAATTCATGGCATAGGTACTGATTTCACAATCACAATAAATTTAAACACGAAAATGAGATCGCAGACATTTTGCTCAGTCAAACAGTAAGCAAGCGAATCCATTTTTTTTCCTCAGTATTTAACAGCCAGACTGAGAATTTTCTTTGGGGAACTGAGAACATGGGCTATAAACCTTTTTCAATTCCACTGCCGATGATGTGAGATATGGAGTGATGAGGTCTTTCTAAATGTTGACTTACACATCCTCTTATACTTATTCAAAATAATACAAAATACAAATACAAGTCATACAAAATAATATCAAACTAAGCTGGTTGAACAGCAGATAGTTCTTTGAAATCTGTATTTTAAAATCCTTAAACACAAAGAGGATTGTTTGGCTAAAAGTTTCTTCCCACATTGTTTGTGTATCAATTTAATTTTGATACCATGACCATTGACTAAGCTAGATTGTGTAGTTGAAACCTACCAGACAATGACTAATGGAATAACACTCAATATTAATAGTCAAATGTTAGATTAAAACGAATTTTAAAAATAGATTATTTGCTTTATTAATATATGAACGATGTCTACACTTTACAAATATTCAGAAGTGTTCTTGTTAACAAACCCTTAGCTTACTCAGAATAATTTTTGATGGGATTAAAACAAAATCTATCTTTGTAGTCTTCCTGGGTTGTTAAACGAAAATGAAAGATTTTCTAGCTTTCTGATCGTACAAAAGTTTAACGATAACAGAAGAAAACAACCGAGTTATTAGGTTCCCTCGAGTATCATTAGTGCTTTAATAATTATTTGACCAATTCCATTTAATGCAGCAATTATATAAAAGTGTTTGCTTGAGAAAATTCGTCAGAAACGGCCATATTCATGGTTCGGATACCATTTAAAGAAAGTGATTGAACCAGTTTAAAAATAGAATATGATATGAAAAAGGACAGTAGATTTGTTGGTCCGAATACTGGCTTATTGAACAAGAGATTACAGTTCATAAAACTAAAACTGTTCCCTCCGAGTAACCACTTTTGATTCAATTCAAGTTATAAAGCAAAATTAAGTGAAGGTGCTGAAAACTTTACCTAAAATCCCTACAATCCCTAAGAAATAGACAAGTTTATCTTTATCTGTCAAGCTGTGTCGTCCACAACGGAAATTCAAAAATCTAATGATACAGACACTTAGCCCTAGATCATTGTGGAGCAATTAAAAAAAATACCCTTAAATACCTGTATTTACATATTTTCCATGAAACATTAAAGGTTCTACATGCAAAAATAGACGTTTAATTGGATTTCTTGAATTATTGATTGAAAATATCTTTTAACGGCCTTTAGTCCATAAAAATTGGTGCTTCATCCGAGTGATTTTGTTTGAAATCAACAGTTGATTAGTGAGGGCCTTGGAAATACCCTTTTTTTTAAAGATGAGTTCAACTTACATTCAAACAACTTTTAAAGCTGTTTTTCTGATACAAGCGTTGTGAATCCGTCTCTGAAAAATTGCGAATATAAGTATAACAGCTTTTATACTTATCGTTCTTCTACTTTCTAATTTGTTTTATTCGTTTTATGTAAAATCTTGAAAGTCTAATTCTCTCATTTCAATTCTTAGTGCTTCGTTAGTCCCACGAATTTTTAATTTGACATGGGTAAATTTACTTATATTTTGAAAATTTTTCATTTTGTTAAACATTTTCTATAAAAAGTTCACAATCGTATTCATTCTTTTCAATACAATAGTTTGCTGTGTTTGCTTTTATTAATTTTTTTTCTGTATTGATTATCTTTTTAGTGGTACTGTAACGACTTGGAACGAAAAAGGACTCTTCTTTTTTATAAGTAATGCAAGCAGCAGCGATGGATGAATCTAACGGTATGTTTAATAAAACAGATTCGCTTTAATAAATTTTTTTCTTCAACTGTCAATTATACTTTCAGTAGTGAACGAAACTGTTCAAACCCAGGAAACAACTCCAGCATTTAGCTATGATGATCTATTCCCGGCTTTACCCCAAAACACTTCGGCCCCAGTTATGGCAAGTCAAACAACCCCAGCAAGCATGCGTGTTGGAAGTTCTGTTGTGACTCAAGTATGTCTAACTAAAATTGAATTTCTTAGATCATCTACTCTAACAGTAAATGTTTGTCATTGTATTATTACAGATATTGCACGTGCCTGGTGAAGAGCGTAAATCCACCGAATCGGAAAAGTTTGGCGAAGGAGAATCTAAGCGTATATGTCAAAACATAACCAAGGAAACCGGAGCTAATATTGAGATATCGAGTGGTAAAAATCAATCGCTAACCTTTTTAATCAAAGGCAAGCCAAGTGAAGTACTCGATGCACGACGCAAAATTCTCATTCATTTCCAAACTCAAGCCAGCAAAACTATTGCTATCCCCAAGGAACACCATGGTCTTATCTTAGGCAAAAAGGGTGACCGTTTGCGTGAACTTGAGCGTTTAACAGCGACCAAAATAAATGTTCCCAATATTGGTGAAGAAAGTGACACCATTACTATTTCGGGTACAAAGGAGGGTATTGAGAAAGCCGAACATGAAATTTGTACAATGTCGCAGGAGTACTTCAAGCGAACATTTGAGCGAATTTCTGTTCCAAAAATCTACCATCCGTTTATTGTGGGACCAAGCAATGAAAATCTCATTAAATTGTGCGAGGAAACTGGGGCCAAGATCAATGTGCCTCCACAAAACGTTCAAAAGGATGAGATTGTTATAGCTGGTGAGAAAGACTGTGTAATGGCAGCCAAGGCTAAAGTTGAGCAAATTTACAAGGAGATGGAAAAGAAATGCTCTACTGTTAGCGTTGAGGTGGCCAAAGCACAACACCGCTACGTTATTGGTCCCAAGGGTTCGACAATTCAAGAGATCTTCCTACTAACAGGTGTATCTGTTGAAATGCCACCATCCGATTCACCCGTCGAAACGATCACGCTGCGTGGTCCCCAAAACGCCTTGGGTAATGCCCTAACCGTTGTCTATGAAAAAGCTAATTCGGTGAAATCCTTTGAAATGGATGCGCCAAATTGGATTCACAGGTACGTTATCGGCAAAAAGGGAGCCAACATGAAAGAGCTCGAAATTGATTGCCCCAATGTCAATGTTAACTACTTAGACAACAAGATCAAGCTCGAAGGCGATCCGGAACGCGTCGAAAGGGCCGTTGCTTACCTTGATAATATTATTAAAAACTATTTGGAAAACTATACCTTTGTTGTGATGACCGTGAACCCAAGCTACTACAAGCACATTATTGGCAAAGCTGGTGCCAATGTGAACCGCCTTAAGGACGAACTGAATGTAAACATTAATATTGAAGAACGCGAGGGCACAAACAACATCCGTATTGAGGGACCCAAAGATGGAGTTGCCCAAGCCCACCTCGAACTACAAGAAAAAATCGACAAGTTGGAAAACGAAAAGTCCAAGGACGTAATTATCGATCGTCGTCTGCATCGTTCGATTATTGGCTCTAAGGGTGAAAGGATTCGTGAAATTAAGGACCGCTATCGCCAGGTGACTATTGTGATTCCGTCACCAAACGAGAACACTGATATTGTTAAACTTCGTGGACCCAAAGACGAGGTTGACAAATGTTATAAGGACCTTATGAAGTTGGTCAAGGAGATTCAGGAGTCTTCGCATATCATCGAGGTGCCAATCTTTAAGCAATTCCATAAATTCATCATCGGCAAGGGAGGAGCAAACATTAAGAAAATCCGTGATGAAACTCAGACTAAGATCGATCTTCCTGATGAGGGTGATACAAACGAAGTCATCTTAATCACTGGCAAGAAGGAGAATGTTATCGAAGCTAGAGATCGCATTCAGAAAATCCAAAATGAATTATCGGACATTGTTACCGAAGACGTTCAGATATCGCCAAAATTCTATAACTCACTTATCGGAGCCGGCGGCAAGTTGATCTCTGCCATTATGGAGGAATGCGGTGGTGTTTCTATTAAGTTCCCAACCAGCGAATCGAAGAGCGATAAGGTGACTATCCGCGGTCCAAAAGACGATGTCGAGAAAGCCAAAAGTCAACTTTTGGAATTGGCCAGCGAACGCCAATTGGCTTCATTCACTGCTGAAGTACGTGCCAAACAACAACACCATAAATTCCTTATCGGCAAGAATGGAGCTTCAATTCGAAAGATTCGAGACTCAACTGGGGCTCGAATCATTTTCCCCAATAACGACGATGAAGACAAGGAAGTAATTACCATCATCGGAAAGGAGGACAGCGTGCAGGCTGCCAAGGAACAGCTAGAAGCAATAATCAAGGATATTGATCAGGTGTTTGAGGGTGAGATCGCCGTCGACCCCAAGTACCATAAACATTTCGTTGCCAAGCGGGGAGAAATTCTTCATCGCATTTCGGAAGAGTGCGGTGGCGTAATGATATCCTTCCCACGACCAGGAGTCGACAGCGACCGCGTCACGCTTAAAGGTGCCAAGGACTGCATTGAAGCAGCCAAACAACGAATTCAGGAGATTGCAGCCGACTTAGAGGCACAGGTAACTATTGAAGTCGTCATTCCACAAAGGTTGCATCGTACCATTATGGGCGCACGAGGTGCCAAGGTGCAAAATGTGACATCCGAGTACGATGTACAAATTAAGTTCCCTGACCGCGAAGCTACCGAACCAGTCGAAGGCATGTTCAATGGTGGTGACGAGGTGGTTCGTCATTGTGATATCATCAGAATCACAGGTCGTGTTGAGAAGTGCGACGCCGCAAAACAGGCATTGATAAACCTTATTCCTATTACGGAGGAGATAAGCGTACCCTTCGACCTCCACCGTTTGATAATCGGTCAGAAGGGAAGCAATGTTCGTGAATTTATGAGTCGCTATGACGTACACATCGAACTGGCACCACCTGAGTCTCAATTAGATCAGATCAAGATCACTGGTACTCCTAATCACGTTGCCGAAGCAAAAGAAGCATTGCTTGCAAAGGTTGAAGAACTCGAAGGCGATCGCAAGGATCGTGAACTACGTTCTTTCGAGCTCAAGATCGAAGTCGATCCAGTCTACCACCCGAAAATTATTGGACGCAAAGGTGCCGTCATCAACAAGCTTCGTGCTGATTACGACGTAAATATTTCGCTGCCAAAACGCGACGACGACAACCAGCACGTTATTTCAATTGTTGGTTATGAATCCAACGCCGAAGCCGCTCGCGATGCCATTTTAAAGATGGTCCATGATCTGGACGATCTATACAAGGAGATTGTTGAGATTGACCAACGGGTGCACTCGCACATTATCGGTCACCGTGGACGAAACATTCGCGCCATCATCGAAGACTTTAAGGTTGATGTTAGGTTCCCAACAGCCACCGACGCCAACAAGGATGCGGTCACAATTATTGGCAAGGAAGAGGATGTCGAAAACGCAAAGGAGCATATCCTCTCCGTCGCTGAGGAATACATTAGCAATTTTGTCGACACACTCCCACCACCGTCCAACACCGGTACAAATGCCATATTTGGCAATAATACCGCCACCGAAAATGGCTTCATCCTTAAGGATGCGCCGTGGGAACGTGGAAACAAAGGAGCAGCCCCAAATACTCAATCACAGGAAGATTTTCCTGACTTTGGTGCACCAGCTCCTGTTTCTTCAGCTTGGGGACCCAAGGGCTAAAAACTATATTCATCCCCTCCCCTCCTTTCCCAATCTCCTCAAACACACTAATATACACCACAACAAAAACAAAACCCGGTAAAAATATCGAAATTCGTTCTTTCCAAGAGTTCAAGAGTTCACTAGGTACTACAAAAGAAATGCCGGTCGGTTTTGCAAATCTCAAACATGATTTTTGTCCGTCTTGAATCCAGATACTCTGCCAACAGTTTGTCACGAAATTTAATGTTTTATAATTGTTTATTTTTCTTTTATTTTCAATTTTTGTGCAATTTTTTACGTTATATAAAAATTATGTTTTTCTTTCCCAAAAAAAAGTAATAAATCCCTAATCTATATTTTCTTCTTAGTTTGTCAATCTTAATGTTAAGTTAATAAAAAGAAAAAATATATTTCTTCATTAAGCTAAAAAAATTAATTTTATCTAAACGAAATTTATATACGAAAACAGAAGTTTAGTAATGTAATTTAAAAAAATGATATACAATTTATTATATATAATATATACAAATATATATAAAAACAAAACTTTTTCTATTAAAACAAAAGTATAAAGTTAAAACAAAATACAATAATATTCTACAATTTTATTTTTCATGCTCCTGCGAGGTTACGTCAAAAATCGATTGGTTTTCCTTCTTCGTGTTTTTTTTTTTTTTTTTAAGAGGAGAAAAAAAGTGAAAGAAAGTAATTGATAAAAATTCGTTATAATGTAAAATATCTATTTTCCTATTCCGAAAGTGAGAGTATGAGAAAAAAATTAAAAACAACATAAAACAAATGAAAAAAAAAAAAACTACTAAATTAAAAAAAAAAAAGAGGAAGAATACAATGAAATGAAATGAAAAAAATTAATACTACAAAAATTATATAATAATAAAAAATTCTTTGTTTAAAACAAAATAAAACTATTATATAAATATATATCAATAATTAAATAATTATTATCATTTTGATTGTGACTGCAAAAAGACATTTGTTATGAGGACAATTCAACAGATTTTTTATATCAATAAAATAAAATGGAAAAATTAAAGATAAAAACTATTTTCATGGTTGATTATGGTTTTTTACACGATATAGGGATGAGCAATGTTTTAAAAGTTCAATAATTATAGCATGTGTTTTGTTTGCAATTTGAGTTGAAACTGGAAAGGAAATTCAGAGATCGTAGATAATTGTGTCAGGGAATTAAAGAAAATTTTAAAGTGGTCAGTGGCCTGATTAGGGAATACGAAGCGAATCGTTTGAGGTGGCTAAAATGAGATTTGGTATTACTGCTTTCGATTTCGTCGCTGTCGTTTTACATTCGCCCTATTTTTGAAATCGAAAGCGAATGCGAAAAGACATTGCAATTTTTAATACGACAATTTCCGATAGGTTTTTTTCTAACGGATTGGTGTATTGACACGATCGAAAGTGGTATTTTGTTGTTTTCATTAAAATAAACAAAAACACTATTTTTTTTTTATAAAAACAAAGTAAAGAAATAAACAGTAAAATTTTGCTTGATAAACTTGCAGGAACCAAAAAAGTCAGCAACACACAAACCAGCAACAATTTTCCACGCTCATTGAATTTACAGGGGAAAATGAATAGGTATAGCTTAAGGAGCAGTCAGTCAATGCGCCACACATCGCAACTTTGGGAAAATATCACTGCAATATGGTCACAGGCCTCCTACACAAAATGCATTGAATGTTTTCTTTTGTGAAATAAAGGAAAGCCCAAAGAACAAAATAAACAAAAAGACTAGAAGGTTCAAGCGGTGAAGAAGAAATTTGCAAGAATTTCTTTTAACTCACAGATTCGAGGATTTTTATATTTCCTTAACTTAGCGTTTTATGCAAAGAATTAAAACACACTACTTTGATTTTAATTTTGTTTTTATACTTAATTTTAAAGCCAAAGACAACAAAACAAGTTGTAATCTCACAATGCATGCAATAAAAAAATATTTCCTGGAAACCAGCTGTCAATTATCTGGAAATATTGGAAGTATAATTTACGACTCGCTTCGAATTCGATAATTTATCAATACGAAGCGAGTCGAAAAGGAGATATCGAATTGAAAACGATTCGCTTCGTATTCCCTAATCAGGCCACGGGTAAATTTTCCTTAGGAAGTGACAATTTATAATAGTTCTGCTTATATTTATCCCTCTGCCTGTGTCATATTTGGGGCATCCTACAGTTTTTTTTTTTTTTCAATCCGTGCCAAGCGGTTTTTTATGACCAAAAATTGTAGGCGATTTATACAGATGTGCGGTAAACATTGGGTAATCCTAAAACAGCGTATGTATATCCCACTTTATGACTGCTCTGAAACCGGAAATAAAAAGGGGCTATCTGAAAGGGTTTTTTAATACCATGACTACAAATGGATGAATTCGATTTTCTTTTGCAGGAATTTTCTACACTATTGGGGCTATCGGGAATTGTGTTTCCCATGAAAATTTTCCCATATTCGAAAAATAGGTATCGTGAACCTCTTTCGAAATTAGGGAAGAATTCCGAGAGAGAAAAATACCTATTCCGAACAATTTTTGTATGGGAAATTTGTTGCTTTTTCCCTCAGAATATTCCCCTGTCATTTTACGTGGGAATTATAACAATTTTGATTCGTAAACTTTAGCGAACTTAAGCTTGTTTGTAATATTTTGTTCAAACCAGGGACTTGTGCTGAGCTATGCAACCTATCAAATCCTCGTCGTTGAGTGTTCTTTCGATTGTTCTGCTGTTTAGTGCTATGCCATGGATTTGATTCACTTCATCCACAATTGAAGCTGATGTCAAAGACGGACTTTTCTTTGCATAAACAGCGATTATACGATGATCAGCAGAACTTATCTTTTTTGGAGACGGGTTTTTTCGGATGGCGTTGGTCGTATTATGAGTTTCACATAATTTGATGGCATTAAACAATAATTTTCTTGCTCGTCCCATATTATCTTCGATTTCGTGAACTGTTTTCCAGCAATTTTGTATCATAATGATGATTTTTTTAAACTCAGGTGTACAAGATTGTTGCCAGCCCATCTAGTCAAATCATATTCAAATATTTTGCAAATAAATCCTTTAGAACAACTTGCTTTGAATTGTCGATTACTTTTTTCTTAAAATATGACCAAAAATACAGTTATTTTATACTATAAACACAATTTTAACCCCATGTGCTTATTCTGTGGCCACGGAAAAATAAGCAATCGCACACTTCTCATATATAATCAATACACAAACATGTGTAAATAACGGTAAATTTCCAGGGATAATTGGGGATGCAGTCTAGATTCTCTGTCCACCACTGTATATTATTATAGCCCGTCTAGAATGGTTCTTCCATACGAAAAAAAATTATAAAAACCAATATTGTCAAAGTTTAACTGCGCTTCAGTTTTTTAGCTGAATATCAACATATATGTACAGTACATACATTCAATGAATCGAAAAATTGCTTTTCTATTTCTTTCCTTTTGATTTATGTAGTATCAAAAACATAAATATAGCGAAATTACTTCCGAACATCAGGCAACTTCAGAATTGGACCGATTGGGGAGCCATACATACTTGACTGCATGAAAAACCAAAACACATATTAATTTTAATAAGAAATAAATAATACAAAAACATAGTTGAATAATGTTTGGTGCGAAATTTTATGTTTAGGTTTATTGTTTTTAAAGGGCAAACTAATCGAAAAATAGCCTTACTACGTCTTCACAAGGCCAAATGATGTAATTATGTTGCAAATTTCCCAATTAGATCCGAAATTACCTCATTTCCGATTCAAATTCTCGTTTCCAAATGAGCTAATGTCAACCAAATTTGCACGAAATTAGCGGTCTCTTTTTATGTCATAAACTTTATTGCTGTTTTTAAGTTCGTGAATGATATACATATGAATGAATTGGTTTCCATTTAATGATAGCAAATCAAAAACCGAACTTTTTTTCCGGATTATCCTGCTTAAAATAAAACCTGACAATTAATCTCAATACAATTAACCGAAAAATCGATCATGTTTGATGCTTTGGGTGTATTGATTGATAAATCGACTTTTTTTGAATTTCTTTGTAATATTTTATCTTTTATGATGTGTTTAATAACGTCACAAATGCATTTAAATATATATAAATATAGTGGGAGGGAAACTTTCAGACTTTTGACTTCGAAAAATAAGCAACGAATAACAATAGCAAATTCTTTTTTTATAAATCTTTATTTGAATTCACTTTATCAGAAAAACTGAAAGAAAAACAAGAAATAATTACTTTTATACATCGTGCAAGGGTATGTCTTTAGTTAGTTGCTTATATTTAAGAACTGTGGCTGCGTGTTTGTTAACACAACCTTGGCGAAATACTGAATTCAATTTATTTCCGATTTTTGGATAAAAACACGAATTGGTTAGTAAATCGAATGCAGTCATGTGGGATAGAAAAAAATGCCTTCGACTTTTGGGTAGTTCATATTTACATCGATTCAAATCCTCGGTGTTCGTAAGCTGTTTTTTGAATTTTTTCGGAGTAATTTTCAAATCGGTATCAATAATTAACCTGCGCCGCTTAATAATTATTGGGTTTTTTAATTTGTTAGGGATTCGATAGCTTTCTACTAATTTTCCATTTTTGGCCAACTGCAGCGGATGAAGGCTAGTAGTATTGGCTAATGGCTTTTGTCCATTACTATAGCGAATGTAGGTTCTTTTGGGTGTGATACATTTTCGCCATTTGGTCACAGACCCAGGTGTGTTAATGCGTCTGACAAGAAACGATTGATTTGGTGTCCCACAATCAAATGAATTTGGTTCTTTTGTTTGATGAAGACTGGGCGGGCTTCCAAAACTAGAGAGGTTTGATATATTTCTTAGAACCCGTGGACTAGAAGTTTTTCTCAAAGGTGTTTTTGATCTCACGATCTTTGCAAGACTTTTAGGAGTGTTGGGGGTGTTAAATCTATGCAAGCGCACTATTTTCAGTTGTGTTACTTTTGGATATACAGGTAGAGCAATAGTTTCATGAGCGTTTTGTAGCGGAGCTCGTCGAACAATATCAGGCGAAGGAAAGTTATTTATTGAAATGCAAGTATCATTGTTAGCCTGTGTTGTGGGAATTATTCTTGCTATTTTATCCGGCACTTTTCTTTGATTAGATCTGCGGAAAGGTTTGATTGTTAGTTCCGTGGGTATATTCATTTTAGACGAGCGTTCCTTCAAGGGACGCGAACATGATTCAATCGAGCTGCTTATGTTCTCCTTGCATGGCTTTAATATCTGCGTTGGTGTACTATTGGCAAGCGGAACTTGTTGAGAAATAAATAGTTTTTTAAAAAAGTCATCACTTGAATTGCACTTTTCGAGTGGATTTCCAGATCCAAAGAAATCCCGTTTGCAGCACCGCCTTGATACCACAGCATTCTGAAGGACAATTCGTTTGTTTATAATTACCGGTACAAACAACTCACTTTCATATCCCAAACAATCGGCTAGAATAACTTTACTTCCAGAAATAAGTTTTAACTTTATTTCTAGAGTCATTTTACCTATTTAAATCTTATTATTATGATAAATTTTGTTTACTTTTTACTTTCTTCTTAATCTAACAACTTTTTTTGAAAACAAAAAAATACCAGCGCAGCGCAACAACAGCGCCCCTACCTTCTAGAGATGTCTAAATTATTGGAGTTCTATATGAGCAAGTGGGCAAATGCACAACACAAATCGAAAGTCCCCTTTCACACAGGGAGATTATTTTGACTTTTTACTTTAATTGCCTAGTACCTTTCACAAAAATAAACAAAATTGCCAGAGATTTTGTTTGTTTTCATATAAAGTCTATTGGCTGAACGCACATTAAGACAATAAGACAAAGAATGTGAAAAAATCTCCTCAAACATTGACCCTTCTCGCCTACAAATTCCCAGTTTCTTGGCAACTCAGTTCGTTGGTGTGGGTACCGCACCGAATTTTTCGCAAGTGGCGGGGAAACATATGAATTAATTTTGACTGACGAATGTTTCTTCGCCACAACGAATGTTTCGCATTGGTTTGGGAGAGCCTTTAGACTTTCGGTGTTATCATCGGTGTATGTTGTTCGTTGCTGTTCGTACGCGGAACAACGACAATTTAAATGATAAAACCGAACCACGAACTAAGAACAAATGAAGAACGTGCAAAGTAAGTAAGTAAGTGCAAATTCAAATCAGGTCAGAAATTTCGGTGTTCGTTGTTACCCTGACAACTTGTGTTTAAATGCGAAAACTGTTTAAATAAACATTTTTTTGGAGTGTCGTGCAACTTGTAGGGACATTTTCGAAGCTTTTTTAATTACTGAATGGCAAAAGAAGCCTAGTTATATAAATAAACAATTTTGTAAATAGAGTTTAACTTTCTAATGTAAATGCTTTCTTCGTTGTTCGTTGTTGAGAGAAGAACGAACACCGAACAACGGACAACGAATGAAGAACGAAAGTCTAAAGCCAGCTTTATGACATTTGAGTATAACCCATGGTCAAACACAATGAACAGGCCTATTTCAGCTGTGATGTTTGGTGAGAAAATTGGAGAGATGGGACGCAACGACGAACGCTTCCTAACACGTGCTTTAAAACGTCAATTTGACAAGTAACAAAGAAACAAGTAAAGTAGTAAAAAAATATTTTTTTATAACTAATTCCTAGTTTTCTTTAATTTTTTGGAATTTATTTGAATACAAATGGATAACGATAACGAATTGGAAATGGATATTGTTGAGCCCGACGATGGTGAAGGTGATGAAGAAATGGACAACGAGGGAAGTGATGATGAAGAGGCTGCAAAGAAACCCAAAGAAGTTTATTTACCGGGCAAAACCCTAGAAGAAGGAGAAGAGCTAGTATGTGATGAATCAGCTTATGTGATGTTACACCAAGCTTCCACTGGTGCTCCATGTCTTAGTTTTGACATCATTCCTGATGAACTGGGCGAGTCTCGCGAAAAATACCCTCTTACTGCCTACATGGTAGCTGGCACCCAAGCATCGCGTACACATGTCAACAATCTTATTGTCATGAAAATGAACAATCTCCACAAAACTCAGGAGGACGACGAGGAAGAAGAAGAAAAAGACGACGAAGAATTGGAGGACTCAGAGGATGAAGATCTCGGCAACGAAGTAGCCAAAAAGCCCCAAATGACTTGTGCTTTAATTAAACACCAAGGATGTGTCAACAGAGTCCGAGCAAGTAAACTTGGGAATAGTGTTTTTGCTGCTTCCTGGAGCGAACTGGGCCGAGTTAATATTTGGGACCTAACAAAGCAATTACAAGCCATCGAAGATGATCAGCTATTAAAACAATACGAACAAGAACTGGCTAGTGCTGGCGTGAAGCCCATATTTACATTTACCGGTCATCAGCAGGAAGGTTTTGCTATGGATTGGAGTCCAGTAGCTCAAGGAGTTTTGGCAACTGGAGATTGCAAGTGAGTTTATTTCTTTTTCAAATGGGTATTTTTTATTTCTGCAATTAATACAATTTGATTTGAATTGAAATTTTATCCTAAATTTCAGGCGCGACATACATATTTGGTCGCCATTGGAAGGAGGTTCGTGGAAGGTTGACCAGCGTCCACTGGTCGGTCATATAGAATCTGTTGAGGACTTACAGTGGAGTCCCAATGAGAAGAGTGTGCTGGCATCGTGTTCTGTTGACAAGACTATTCGGATATGGGATTGTCGCGCAGCACCACAAAAGGCTTGCATGCTCACTTGTGAAAATGCACATGAAAGTGATATAAACGTTATTTCATGGAACCGTACAGAACCCTTTATTGCTAGTGGCGGTGATGATGGATTCCTTCACATATGGGACTTAAGACAATTCCAAACGAAAAAACCGATTGCTACATTTAAACACCATACCGATCATATTACCACTCTTGAATGGAATCCCAAAGACGCCACTGTTCTGGCATCAGGAGGGGACGATGATCAAATTGCCCTATGGGATTTGGCCGTTGAGAAAGATCAAGACCAAGGAACAGAAGAGTCTAAAAACGACGAAGAAATTAGCAAGCTTCCTCCACAATTGTTGTTTATCCACCAAGGTCAAAAGGAAATCAAAGAACTTCATTGGCATCCGCAATTACCTGGTGTTATCTTATCGACTGCACATAGTGGATTCAATATATTTAGAACGATAAGTGTTTAAAATATTTTTTTTTTAAATATAATCAAAAATTAGGTATTTTTGTTAAATACATACTACTTTCAAAGTTGAATTTGTTTATGACTTTTGTTACTGTTCTAGGAATGGTCTGAATGTTCACTAATATTATCATCATCTCTTTCCTCTGCCTCTAAAAGCATATCAGTGTTAATCAAGTGACGCATTGTAGGCCTGCCATGGGGACAGTTCTGAAATGAAAAACAAAAATATGCTCGTAGAATGTAAAATGAAAGAAAATGCATTAAAAAAAAGAGAAAGCACATAAATATATGAAAAATTGCGTCAATATTTGCAAAAATGCATATTTAACAGATATTTCTAATTATTGCTCTTGAAAAAAATCTTACCCACGGTTGCTCGATTTCCCCCATATGATTTATCAATGTGCGCATTGTCGATGTGTTTAAAGCCTTACCAATCATCACTGACTTTCTGCATGCTCGAGATGCAAACATGGCTCTTATTCGAGATGGTCGGCATACTGAACCTTTGGGCGCATCCTTAAGCATAAATATCAATTCATCAATATCGTCTTTGCCAAAATCCCATTTCTTACTGTAAGGCTTGCCAAGTAGTTTAACTCTGCTTGTTGCTGGGCCTAGGAAAATATAAATCAAATAAAATTCTTAAAAATGAAAACAAATGTATGTATGCACCATTTTCGTCAATTTCAAATTTAAATCCATTTTTTTCAAATACATCCAAATTATCAATCAGCACCATTTCATTATCAGCTGTTATTTCCAGCTTCTGGGGGACTGTGAGTTTCTGATATTGCAGTACTGTGGATTCCTGTAACTGTTCAAAGTTGTACTTCTCATCAGATGCGTGTTGATCAACAATTAACAAGTCCGAACCAAGGCGCACTATTATGAATCCCAAATTAAATTGACCTATTATTTCCATTTGAGCGAACATTTCTTTTGAGATTTCAAGTTGTAGTTCCTCTTCAGCCGATTTATTTTGATTTGGATCGATTGTACTTTTGAATCTTAATCTATTCAATTTAGCCTTCACGTTTTCAATCTCTGATTCTGTTTCGAGCTGCACAGCTGCTCTTATTTCATCGAGTGATGTTTGAATTTTAGAACAAGGAAGAAAAGGCATTTCAAGATCTTCATTGCTGTCATCAAGTACAACAGTTTTATTTTCAATTATTTCTCTGAAGTCTTCTTTTTCTTCTTGATTTTCTTCATCGGAGCTTATGGCATTGGGTTTGTATTCAAAAAAATTTATATTTGGGATGGATATTGTTTTGCAATCAATTGTTTCAATTAGTTCATCCTCAACTTTAACACTGTCGTTTTGTACTAAGATGTCAAACTCTAAAAACAAATTAAAAATGTTGCGTAAAGTTACAAGTAACCGCGAATACCACTAAATGCTTTACGTCCTATCCGCCTATTTAAAGCTGGCTGATTTCATCTAAATAGAACTTACCTTTTGATTCTTTTTTTAATCTGTCGCCATCAAAAATGCTCACATCACAATCCTTATCCGAATCAGAATCCGATTTGTAACTGGCTACGGAATTGTTAATTTGTTGTTGCTTGAGAGAATCATCATTCGTTAGGTATTCCTGAATCTTTTTCATCTTAGCAGTTCTAATTGCAATTTCATTTACAGGTTTCCTTTTACAACTTTTGTTCGTCAATGGCCCTGTAGTATCCCCATTCGCTTTCCACTGCGCCAAAACTTGAAGGAATGCGGGTTTGTTGCATGCAACTTTATCTTCACTACCGCTATCATTTTCAGTTGTACAGTCATTTGTTTTTAACTTGAACAGATTATCAATTGTGGTGTTTTTCAATTTGTAGGTTGAGGGTATATTACCAAATGTACTAAGTAGAGCTTTCTTTATTGCCAGCAAAAGAATTTTTTCATTATTCACAAGTAACTGACGCTTGTCTGGTGTCAAATTAATATCCACCTGTGATCGTTCTGTTAGAACATTGAGGAAGATAAAAGGATATTGTTGTAAATTGTAGCGATGGTAAATTTGATTTACCACTTTAGCAACCTTAAATAATACACACAAATTAGTTTGTTTTGCAATAATTTTTGAAGATACTTACATTATGTGGATCACACGGCCTTGAGTTGACAAAATAATACTGTCTATCTTTGGAGCCTCTTCCTTTTCCATGCTCACAACTCGATATCCATCCGTCTAATTCGAATTGTTTAGAATTAATCTGCTCGATATCTTCTTCAGTTATTTGAAAGTTTGAATCGGTTTCATTAAGATCAGCAAGATTTTCGATGGTGATCTTTTCTTCAAAGGGCGACTTTATCTTAACCAGATCACTTACTTGTTTTGCTCCAAAAATTGCTTGAATATTGTCGAGATAGTTTTGAGATCCATGAGTTGCAAGTATTGCTGATTTAATTCCCTTGGCATTGAAATTCGTGCAGATAATACGAACACCTTTAGATACTAGGCAATAGGCTTGTACAATTTGGCACATTTTTGAGAACTCTTTCTTTATATTTCGGATAAATTCACGCTTTCGTACAGGAAGTGTAGAAAATAAATTACCAAGGGTTACAGTAGTGCCGACTTGCCTAGCGCATGGAGTTTTCTTCTTTATTCGACCTTCATGATCAAGTTCCACGCGTAGTCCTTAGTAAAAAAGAAGAAGATAATATTTGAATGTTAAAGAAATAAAAGGAAATTATAAATTATAGTTGATAATGTTAGCTTTTTTTTTAAAAAAATATTACCGATAAATAATGAGTTACAATTGCGGTTTAATTGCTCAATTTTACAATAATACCAAAGGTTTTTCAGACAGACAAGTTTTCAAGTTATTCTGATGTGAGAGTTAAAATATTCAAAACATTTTATTTAGTTTTCAAAAATTCCCTAGGCGAAATAAATCCCTCAAACATGAATACAAATGTTTTTATAAAATTCCTGTTTGTTCCAGTTTTGAGGATTTAAAGTTACCAATCTATTTACTACGGACTAGCCATCTACAGTAAATGTCCAAAGACATCATTGCAATTAATCACACCACCATCGCGAAGTTGAGTCAGAACCGCTCTAAGCATTCAGAAGAACACCCATCAAAAATGTATTAACAGACGCCAGACTTCCTTCAATTACCGATTGGATTGAATTCCAACCCACTTTCATTCTTCTCAACTCCTACAAAAAATCACCTATTCAACCAACCATCCCAAAAATCCTACGGAGAACCAGACACCAAATCTAGTTTTAAAACCAGTTCAAACCAACTCAGTAAAGTCTTCAATTTTTCCACCATGGAAATTAAAAATTGACTCTATAAACACAGACCTACAAAGTTTCCTTAAAACAACAACAAGTAATGAGATCTACCGGAAAATGTTTATGGAAATGGAGTCAAATCTAAGAAGAACAGAATGGAATTTCCTCTACAGTTATGGTTCTAAAAGTAAGCACGGGATTTCTTTTGCTGAAGTTTTGGTTGAGAATTCGGAAAGACAAAAACCAAAGGCTTCCTAACAAGTTCTACATCCATCTTTACTGCGGAAGTCTTCGAAATTCTGAAAGCTACAACCTTTGCTCAAAGAATTTCAAGCTCAAAAAACTATATACCTGACAAATATACCCCAAAATATGCTAAGGTGATACATAAGACTAAAGTGGCAGACTCGGTCACTGCAACATCACCCACAGACACTATTATAACAAAAGAACAACAACCACTCTGACACCTTTGTAACAAAAACATTCCCCTCACCATTAATCATTTCACCATCGATTGCATACATGTGAAACCCCTATCCAAAAAATCAACATAAAAAACACTCTTTTTACCGTTCCCACTGAACAAAACATTACTGATGTTCTTAAAATATCAACTTTAATTAAACTTCAAACGCTAATTTAACTATTATATAAGTATAAATATATTTAAGTAAGATTAAAAACCCTTTTATATTACACTCAAATAAACTATCCTTATCGGCAGGAGGTCTTGGTAGCTAGTGCCGAAAAATTATTAAATAAATAAATAATTAAATAAATAAAAATAAGAGTGAAATAAACAACCGTGAAGCACAAAAATAACAAAACGATAGCAAACAATTTTTAAGGGCATAGTTTGAATTATTTACATTAAAAAAAGTTCGTATGTACCACCAAAAAACCTGATGTCTATTAGTACCTGAACATGGAGATTTTTGTATGTGGGTGTCTTGGGAGTAAAAATTTGCAAACAAGGAACCAAAAACGGACCAACGCTACTCAACGCATTTGAATATATATAAAAAGTACATTCATTGGATTAGAGGATACCTACACCCTAAAATAAGAAAAAACAAAAGCTACCTATATTTTATTGGAAGACAATATGAGAATTAAGATCAACTTTTCTTTAAGGTAGGTAGAATTTAGTAAAATTAAGTTTTTTTTTTTAAGTAGGTAAATAAGTAAAATAGGAGGAAACAAATTTTACCAAACTACCTATACAAAAAAAAATATTCTCAATCTAGGCTTGTACGAACTTACCAACACTTGTTGAACTATGCCTAGTAACAATGGTCATATCCGAAAGAGAACAAAGTGAACTAAGAGCTTCTCCGCGAAAACCAAATGTTTCGACACCTTGCAAATCGACAAACTCTTGCAATTTGGATGTATGATATTTTGCAGCTGAAATCATATATGAATCACAAATTATGCAATTATTGGAACTTGTTTACTTTGTCTTACTCATAGCTTCAATATTGGATTCCTCAACACCGGATCCATTATCTACTACATCAACAGAATCAAGTCCTTGATTATGAAGTTTTATCTCAATGATTGTTGCTCCAGCATCTATAGAATTCTCTAGTAATTCCTTAACAGCAACTGCCAGACTAAGAACAACCTAATTATAATTTGATTTTAGATAGGTAGTTTATGATTGGAAGAATTCAAATGAAACCTGTCCGGAACATAGCTGATGAACTGTATCCTTTAAAATAGCTTTGATGGATTTTGATTCTTCTTTTGTGACTTCAGGTTCATTATGCATTGTAATACCATTGTCAGTCATTTTAAGTTATTAACTTAAATTTTATTTATTTATTAAAACAATTACGATTTATATTTTTGTTATTTGTTGTAACAACAAAAAAACAAATAAACAAATTTGTGCGTTTCTACAAAACTACACCGGCACGCTGACAGCTTGAATTTTGCGGGCAATGGGTTTGTTCGTGTTTCCTTACACAGTAAGTACTGAACACAACCCAAACCACTTCAAAATACTACTTTGGTTGGATATTGGCTATTCTTCAGTTGAAAGCTCCATTTTGCATTATAATAAAAAAGATTGTAGAGAATTTGGGATCATTAAAATGTTTTGGGTCACCAGAACTTCAAGAAGCAAATTTTTTATACTTTTAGGGCAAGTCTCTGTTCATAGGTAGATTTTAATTGCCATTACAACTGCTATTTCTAGATTTACATTTATTAATTTTTGAATTGGCGAGATTCGGAGGTACGGCTGAAGTTAAACAAATGTTCCTTCAGTCCTGGACGATTTTTAGTTTCAGCACTGGGAAAATTGGTCAATGCAAAAACGGACTAAGCTTTTGATCACTAGACTAAATTTTTACATTTTCACTATAGATCCACCTCATTTTTGTCAAAAACCGACCACTAAACCGAGACAGCTCTATTCTGCCGTTGTGAGGCTCACAAGTCGCAATTTTTGTGACTTTGTTTTTTTATAAGGCGGTCACAATTTCGTAATTTGTGGAGGCCATCATAAGAAACCTCACAAGGAGCAGATCCTAATTTTTAAGATTTTATGAGACGAGTTCACCATGAGTTATGAGGTTATTGTGACTTGTGAGGCATCAGTGAGGTTGCCAGAAAAACAAACACACAAAAAAATGTAACCTGCAAGCCTCAAAACGTTAGAATAGGGCACATATTTCACAGTACACGAACAAACCTTAAAAACATCCTAGGCCTCAACAATATGAACAGACCTTTTATTTTACTTACACCAAACAAACAAACGTTCCAACATACATATATTTTGTTAGATGTGTATGTGTATTACATCCTCATCAGAATTAGTTCTCCTGCGGAAGAAAATTGGGATTTGACCTTGAGCATTCCCAGTCTTCATCAATGAAAAGGAGCTCTTATAGCTCATAAATCTAAAAATCAAAGATAATCAAATATGTATGTACTATTGATTTTTTTTTTGGTCGAAATACATTTTACATTTTTTTGTAGTCAAATGGTAGGAACCTACTACCTTTTTACATACTATGTAGGTATATTTTTGAAAAAAATCGATGAATATTGAAAGCAAACTTCTATTAAAGTAGACACATTTTCTAACGGAAACATAAACAACCCCATAGTTACCGTACTTTTAAATTTTTTCAATTCGACCGCTGCCTGCTCCGGACCCGATACTTTCTAACCGAATCATGATACTGAAACAAGTCTCGCTTGATTTGCCATTCCCGTCAACCTTGGGTGGAATTCTTATTTGTTGACCCTTCCTGTTTGCCGTGCGATTTTTCAAATAGAATTGGTACAGCAAAATAATACGAACATAACACGAAAGAATCATACATAGTTATGATTAAAAAAGAGCAAATAGTATGACCAAAACAACGTTTATTTAGTTTCTTAACTAGGACTTACATAACTACACAAATATCTTTAGAAATTTTTATTTTTAATAGTGGCATCCTTTCCATCGAATGTAATGCAATCATAATAGAACTTTCTATTCACCCTGCATTGTATTCCGCATTTGGTACCCATACAATTTTCGCACTCGAACCAACATCCAGGGCATTCTTCGTTCATGCAATCGCAAACGTCTGATTTATTGTGTTTTACTCGTCCATATTCATCGTATAGACTGTTCTTTGTTGATGTGGTTCCAGGCTTGCGACGAAGCTTACGTTTTTCACGATTGGACTTAATTGGATCAAAGTGTTCCAGAAATTTTAGTTCATCTGTTTTGCCGCGTAGTTTTCTTTCGGTGTGTGACCTTTTCTTTCTCTCGCGAAGGGATCTTCTAGAACCCTCCATATAATCTTGGTCTTCCTCGTAAGGCATATTATAGTGGGAACTAATAGTTAGGCTGTTTTTTTACTGGTGGTGTTAAAAGAATTAATAAAAACGATTTTGATCTTTGATGAAACAAAAATGTTTTGTATAAAAATAAACTAAAAAATATGGCCGTCGGGTAATGTCAGTGTCAGGTTGAGAGGTCAGTTCAGCGGTTGGAAAGTAGGAAACTAAACTTTGCAAATATTGGGTGTGTTTAAGTTTGTGTACTCCAGTTATGGAGGGCTTTTTTGTGAACTGTTTATAGCCTTTTCAAACCTAGCCATAAACAGGGTTTTTGGCACCTCTATATCAAACATATACAGGTTTTAATTAGCAAATTTATTTTTAATAAAGTATTTCAATTGGTTTGACACCAGCTGCTACTTGCGTGCTTTAACAAAATAGACTTGGAGAAGGGCCGCGAAGCGTAGATTTCATGAAAAGTCCACTTTAAAAAATATTTCCTGGCATAGACATTATGAACTTTGTTACTTATGTGCGTGTCAGGAGAGCTACTTATTCAAATTGATTCGGTTATATGAGAGAGCAGATTGGTTCTCAAAACAATGCTCGTGTGGCCTCTCTGGGTTCTTTTTTTAGCGTTAAATTGTGTACAAACTATAAAAAAAAAGTTGGAATCATTTTTGAAAAAAAATATATGGAAACATTTGAACAGCTGTGACGTATTTCTGTCAATTGTCGGTGAATGTAGTACACCACATCCAGACTTCGTCTGCATTACCACGGCAGAACCATAGAGTAAGTATACTACCTAGAGGCCCGACTCGTACCCCCCTTGCCTTAAACACCCGCAAAATTTATTTGAGGTGAGTAAGAGAAAACTCTCTTAATCTACTCTTTTTTTCCTATCCGTGAATCCATGTGAGTGGTGGATTAAAAAACAAAATGGCGAAATTTGCTCAAACTGACAGGTATGTTTTTTTTGTTGTTTTCATTTTGTCAAAAATCTGACAGTTCTAAGTAAAATAAATTATGTGAAATCTAAAATCATGTAAAGTTTTTATTTTAATATCAATAAAAGTTTATTTACTTGTATAAAAGAATATTTTTAATGTCATTAAAAAGTTTGTTGTGTTTATTTCTAGCTGCGGTACAATGTGAAAAAAGATTTTCATTTGGTTCCCTAAGACCATCTTCGATTCTGAAGAAGCATTCCAAGCGAAGAAATGCGATGTCGCAGCTATTATTCAGTCACACTCGAAGGGACGAAAACAACGCAAGCTGTATCTTAAACTTCGTGAGAACACAATTATACTGCAATCATATTGCCGACGGTTTTTGGCGATTCAAGCTGCCAAAAGAAGACCAGAGGCTGCTGTTAAGATTCGAGCATTCATTAAAGGCTTCATCACCAGAGAAGATCCACCAAATGGTGTGAATGAAAAGTTCATTGCCAATGCAAAGAGATAGTGGCTTATAAGATTATCAAAGGAGTTACCAACAAAAGTGCTGGACATGAGTTGGCCTTCCGCAGCCAAAACATTGTCAGGAAGCCTCTACATACCTACATATGGTGCATCGGCTTCACTTAACAAGAAATTATAGTCAGCAGCTGAGTAATGAGAAGAAGCAATTTGAACTCAAAAGTCACAGCTGAAAAGGTCTTTAAAGGTCAGTTTTTTGTTAAATTAATTTATTTCCCTTCTAAATAAAGTGTGTTTTCCATATACCTACCTAGATAAAAAGAAAAATTACCCGCAAAGTATTGCCAAATGGTTCGAAAAAGACCACATTTCCAAGGAACACTCGGCGCAAGTTAGTAATTTTCTGACAACAGCATTAGGTTCTGAAGAACTTAAATATTCCTCACCTTGCGTCAAATACGATCGACATGGCTATAAGCCAAGAGGTCGATTCATCCTCCTCATCAACAAAGCTATCTACCTTCTTGACGCAACAAACAAAAGCATCGACTGCCATTGGCCAAAATTGATTTTGTGCTAACGAATCACAGTGATCATCTGATGTTGGTACGAATTCCATTAGACTAAAAGAAAGACAGGGGTGATCTTATTCTAGAGATTCCTGCAATTATTGAGTGCTGCACGTACATCATTCATACAGTTGGCACAGCAAACATAATCAGTAGTGTGAATAGAGATTCGTAAGTTAAAAAGTTCTTTTTCTTGAAATAACAAATAGAATATATCTTAAAATTTGTAGAAATTTAATGGAATTGTCAGATAAACCACTTCGTAATTCCAAAACTATCTACTTCATTGGGAAATAATTTTTCCAATTAAAAATGCTTTTGGTGACACTTAGTAGACTTAATTTGAAACAGTTTTGATAGTACAGTTACAGTTTTGATTTTTTTAGTTTATAGGTTCTACTTTTTTCTTAACTTTTCTTGGTATGGAGGTATTCCGCCTTATCGGCAATTCCGGGAGAGATTGTTCTACTCCCGATTTTCATTTTTCCCTGGATTCGAATACTCCTTTCGTCAATCTCCCCCGGAAATTACTTCGAATCAGTTTCGAAATACTTTGAGTGAATTTATATTCTGAAATTATTTGTCTGTCAAAGTTTGAAAATTATTTTATGAAATCAAATTAAATATTTGAAGTATTTGTGGTGATTAAGATTAAGAAGTATTAACAAAAATAACTCTTGGAATACATATACCACATACCAAATATTTGTATTTCAAGAGTGATTTTTTTCAATAAGCATTTTATGTACAAATTGTTGATGCTGGTTTTGAAAGTATCAAACGCTGATTACAAAAAAGTATCAACCACCTTTTTTGGTTAACCAGTTCCAAAGATACACCCCAATCCATTTTAAGATTTTACTTTTCCAAGTGGACAGCGAAAAGCTTTTAAGGAATATCTTTGGAACGGGTTCTCCAATAAAGGTGGTTGATACCTTTCTTGAATCAGCACTTCCTACTCTCAAAAGAAGCATCAACAATTTTTCCAAAGAAGAAGTATTAACAAAAATAACTCTTGGAATACGTATACCACATACCAAATATTTGTATTTCAAGAGTGATTTTTTTCAATAAGCATTTTATGTAAAAATTGTTGATGCTGGTTTTGAAAGTATCAAACGCTGATTACAAAAAAGTATCAACCACCTTTTTTGGTTAACCAGTTCCAAAGATACACCCCAATCCATTTTAAGATTTTACTTTTCCAAGTGGACAGCGAAAAGCTTTTAAGGTATATCTTTGGAACGGGTTCTCCAATAAAGGTGGTTGATACCTTTCTTGAATCAGCACTTCCTACTCTCAAAAGAAGCATCAACAATTTTTCCAAAGAAGAAGTATTAACAAAAATAACTCTTGGAATACGTATACCACATACCAAATATTTGTATTTCAAGAGTGATTTTTTTCAATAAGCATTTTATGTAAAAATAGTTGATGCTGGTTTTGAAAGTATCAAACGCTGATTACAAAAAAGTATCAACCACCTTTTTTGGTTAACCAGTTCCAAAGATACACCCCAATCCATTTTAAGATTTTACTTTTCCAAGTGGACAGCGAAAAGCTTTTAAGGTATATCTTTGGAACGGGTTCTCCAATAAAGGTGGTTGATACCTTTCTTGAATCAGCACTTCCTACTCTCAAAAGAAGCATCAACAATTTTTCCAAAGAAGAAGTATTAACAAAAATAACTCTTGGAATACGTATACCACATACCAAATATTTGTATTTCAAGAGTGATTTTTTTCAATAAGCATTTTATGTAAAAATTGTTGATGCTGGTTTTGAAAGTATCAAACGCTGATTACAAAAAAGTATCAACCACCTTTTTTGGTTAACCAGTTCCAAAGATACACCCCAATCCATTTTAAGATTTTACTTTTCCAAGTGGACAGCGAAAAGCTTTTAAGGTATATCTTTGGAACGGGTTCTCCAATAAAGGTGGTTGATACCTTTCTTGAATCAGCACTTCCTACTCTCAAAAGAAGCATCAACAATTTTTCCAAAGAAGAAGTATTAACAAAAATAACTCTTGGAATACGTATACCACATACCAAATATTTGTATTTCAAGAGTGATTTTTTTCAATAAGCATTTTATGTAAAAATTGTTGATGCTGGTTTTGAAAGTATCAAACGCTGATTACAAAAAAGTATCAACCACCTTTTTTGGTTAACCAGTTCCAAAGATACACCCCAATCCATTTTAAGATTTTACTTTTCCAAGTGGACAGCGAAAAGCTTTTAAGGTATATCTTTGGAACGGGTTCTCCAATAAAGGTGGTTGATACCTTTCTTGAATCAGCACTTCCTACTCTCAAAAGAAGCATCAACAATTTTTCCAAAGAAGAAGTATTAACAAAAATAACTCTTGGAATACGTATACCACATACCAAATATTTGTATTTCAAGAGTGATTTTTTTCAATAAGCATTTTATGTAAAAATTGTTGATGCTGGTTTTGAAAGTATCAAACGCTGATTACAAAAAAGTATCAACCACCTTTTTTGGTTAACCAGTTCCAAAGATACACCCCAATCCATTTTAAGATTTTACTTTTCCAAGTGGACAGCGAAAAGCTTTTAAGGAATATCTTTGGAACGGGTTCTCCAATAAAGGTGGTTGATACCTTTCTTGAATCAGCACTTCCTACTCTCAAAAGAAGCATCAACAATTTTTCCAAAGAAGAAGTATTAACAAAAATAACTCTTGGAATACGTATACCACATACCAAATATTTGTATTTCAAGAGTGATATTTTTCAATAAGCATTTTATGTAAAAATTGTTGATGCTGGTTTTGAAAGTATCAAACGCTGATTACAAAAAAGTATCAACCACCTTTTTTGGTTAACCAGTTCCAAAGATACACCCCAATCCATTTTAAGATTTTACTTTTCCAAGTGGACAGCGAAAAGCTTTTAAGGTATATCTTTGGAACGGGTTCTCCAATAAAGGTGGTTGATACCTTTCTTGAATCAGCACTTCCTACTCTCAAAAGAAGCATCAACAATTTTTCCAAAGAAGAAGTATTAACAAAAATAACTCTTGGAATACGTATACCACATACCAAATATTTGTATTTCAAGAGTGATTTTTTTCAATAAGCATTTTATGTAAAAATTGTTGATGCTGGTTTTGAAAGTATCAAACGCTGATTACAAAAAAGTATCAACCACCTTTTTTGGTTAACCAGTTCCAAAGATACACCCCAATCCATTTTAAGATTTTACTTTTCCAAGTGGACAGCGAAAAGCTTTTAAGGTATATCTTTGGAACGGGTTCTCCAATAAAGGTGGTTGATACCTTTCTTGAATCAGCACTTCCTACTCTCAAAAGAAGCATCAACAATTTTTCCAAAGAAGAAGTATTAACAAAAATAACTCTTGGAATACGTATACCACATACCAAATATTTGTATTTCAAGAGTGATTTTTTTCAATAAGCATTTTATGTAAAAATTGTTGATGCTGGTTTTGAAAGTATCAAACGCTGATTACAAAAAAGTATCAACCACCTTTTTTGGTTAACCAGTTCCAAAGATACACCCCAATCCATTTTAAGATTTTACTTTTCCAAGTGGACAGCGAAAAGCTTTTAAGGTATATCTTTGGAACGGGTTCTCCAATAAAGGTGGTTGATACCTTTCTTGAATCAGCACTTCCTACTCTCAAAAGAAGCATCAACAATTTTTCCAAAGAAGAAGTATTAACAAAAATAACTCTTGGAATACGTATACCACATACCAAATATTTGTATTTCAAGAGTGATTTTTTTCAATAAGCATTTTATGTAAAAATTGTTGATGCTGGTTTTGAAAGTATCAAACGCTGATTACAAAAAAGTATCAACCACCTTTTTTGGTTAACCAGTTCCAAAGATACACCCCAATCCATTTTAAGATTTTACTTTTCCAAGTGGACAGCGAAAAGCTTTTAAGGTATATCTTTGGAACGGGTTCTCCAATAAAGGTGGTTGATACCTTTCTTGAATCAGCACTTCCTACTCTCAAAAGAAGCATCAACAATTTTTCCAAAGAAGAAGTATTAACAAAAATAACTCTTGGAATACGTATACCACATACCAAATATTTGTATTTCAAGAGTGATTTTTTTCAATAAGCATTTTATGTAAAAATTGTTGATGCTGGTTTTGAAAGTATCAAACGCTGATTACAAAAAAGTATCAACCACCTTTTTTGGTTAACCAGTTCCAAAGATACACCCCAATCCATTTTAAGATTTTACTTTTCCAAGTGGACAGCGAAAAGCTTTTAAGGAATATCTTTGGAACGGGTTCTCCAATAAAGGTGGTTGATACCTTTCTTGAATCAGCACTTCCTACTCTCAAAAGAAGCATCAACAATTTTTCCAAAGAAGAAGTATTAACAAAAATAACTCTTGGAATACGTATACCACATACCAAATATTTGTATTTCAAGAGTGATATTTTTCAATAAGCATTTTATGTAAAAATTGTTGATGCTGGTTTTGAAAGTATCAAACGCTGATTACAAAAAAGTATCAACCACCTTTTTTGGTTAACCAGTTCCAAAGATACACCCCAATCCATTTTAAGATTTTACTTTTCCAAGTGGACAGCGAAAAGCTTTTAAGGTATATCTTTGGAACGGGTTCTCCAATAAAGGTGGTTGATACCTTTCTTGAATCAGCACTTCCTACTCTCAAAAGAAGCATCAACAATTTTTCCAAAGAAGAAGTATTAACAAAAATAACTCTTGGAATACGTATACCACATACCAAATATTTGTATTTCAAGAGTGATTTTTTTCAATAAGCATTTTATGTAAAAATTGTTGATGCTGGTTTTGAAAGTATCAAACGCTGATTACAAAAAAGTATCAACCACCTTTTTTGGTTAACCAGTTCCAAAGATACACCCCAATCCATTTTAAGATTTTACTTTTCCAAGTGGACAGCGAAAAGCTTTTAAGGTATATCTTTGGAACGGGTTCTCCAATAAAGGTGGTTGATACCTTTCTTGAATCAGCACTTCCTACTCTCAAAAGAAGCATCAACAATTTTTCCAAAGAAGAAGTATTAACAAAAATAACTCTTGGAATACGTATACCACATACCAAATAAGTGTATTTCAAGAGTGATTTTTTTCAATAAGCATTTTATGTAAAAATTGTTGATGCTGGTTTTGAAAGTATCAAACGCTGATTACAAAAAAGTATCAACCACCTTTTTTGGTTAACCAGTTCCAAAGATACACCCCAATCCATTTTAAGATTTTACTTTTCCAAGTGGACAGCGAAAAGCTTTTAAGGTATATCTTTGGAACGGGTTCTCCAATAAAGGTGGTTGATACCTTTCTTGAATCAGCACTTCCTACTCTCAAAAGAAGCATCAACAATTTTTCCAAAGAAGAAGTATTAACAAAAATAACTCTTGGAATACGTATACCACATTCCAAATAAGTGTATTTCAAGAGTGATTTTTTTCAATAAGCATTTTATGTAAAAACTGTTAATGCTAGTTTTGAAAGCATCAAGCACTGATTACAAAAAGATATCAATAGCCTTTATTCGACAACCTGTTAAAAAGATACAGTCCAAAAGCTTTTCGGTTTATACTTTTTTTTCCTTTTGTTACCATTATTTATTTATTGAATATTACAATTTTTCAATATGTGGCTGTAACTACATTTTTGTTTTATTGCAGACAATTCCGCGGGCTGATCCTGGTCATTGTGAAGTTCCCCAATGCAACTCTTATAGAAAGGGTGAAATTTCTATGTTTTGGCTTCTAACTAATCTAAACTATTTTATTCAAATCTAAGTATTTTATGGGTATATATTTTTATTTTTGTTACAAGTAATTTATATTCATAAGTTTATTATTTTATAACTTAATAATTGTAAATTTAATACTTTTTTAAATAAATGGAATGAAAATACTATGAAATTATTTCTTAGATTTCTATTAAATACGATTTTAAAACCTTTAGAATGGAAGTATAATTTGAACTTGCCTTTTTTACATGAAGGCTTCCTCGGATCTATCAATCTTAATTCCTTCTGCTTTTATTTGATTCTCAAAGTTTTAGTAGATCATTTTAAAAAAAAACAAAGAAAACAATGTATTCTCGGCCGAGATTTTGTTTTGATTGAATTCTGAGTATGAGTCTTAAATTAGGTCGTGGTAGTAAAAAATACAATCAACTTAAATATAGAGAAACATTTCAAAAAAAATTTCATATTTCAATTGATTATAATGATCAATACGAGTACTTAAATTAAGACTGAGTACCATTTCAATCAACTAAATCAAGAGTGTGGTTTGGAAATAATAGCGTTTTATAACTAGCACTTACAAGTATTTTGTATGTTTTTTTCTTCAAAATGTTAAAAGCGTTCTTATAAAATGCTACTATTTCCAAACCACTATCTTGATTAAGTTGATTGAAATGGTTCTCAGTCTTAATTTAAGTACTCGTATTAATCATTATAATCAATTTTAATACAGGGGCCTTACTCTGTAATTCGATTCTAAAGTCAAATCGTTCGAATTCGGAAAATATGTACTGTGTAATTTGAAAATCGGATATTGAAATCCGAATTTTATTTATCTAGATACATTTGTTCGAAAATCGGAAATTTCGTACTTGACAACTATATTTTCGTTGCTTAATACATTCGAATTTCAGAAATTTCATTCGATATCGATTTGTCATCCGGAAAGGCTTTGATGAAAGCTAAACTGGTGTGTATTTAAAAAAAAAATATGTAAACAATATTTTTTTGATAAAATGCCAGACCAGTGAATAAATAGATCTTGACCTATATGTATTTGATCTTTAACTCTCTGTTGTTTATTGTTGTTTCGCAATAAACACTCCTTTACTCTTATCATAAGAATGGATCATTCAAACGAATTTAACTTCCCTAAAAAAACAGCAATGCACCGCGATAATATTACTCAAAGTCCCAAAAGTTTTTACAATGAAATTTCTGAAATATATAAATGTAGTAAAAGTCTAGAAAATGCGTTTGCCAATTTAGTCTTTAAATAAAATGTAACCCAAGTTAAAAAGAGAAAAAAAAACGTTAAAAACAAAAAAGTTGAAAACAAAGAAAAAGGATGGTGAAATGACGGGCAAAGGGATTCTCCACCAGGAATCTTTTTGACAAGCGCAAGCCACTGAACATTGCATAAATGAAGAGATAATCAATAATTCACTGGCAACACCTTGGGATAAATTTTTATTTGGTGGAAAGTCTGAAAGTGAAATGGTATCTCATTTAGAGAATTTGTAGAGAGATGGTTAGAAGTTATTTTTTTTTTATTTATATTTCAAATGGTTCACATATTCCAGGTGGTTGAGTATAGCGCAAGGAAGATGCTTGATGGGAATGGAAACAGTTTATTCAGATAACATAAGTAACAATATGTAGTAGCCCGTAGCGTAATGGTAAGTGCGTTCGACTGTGACGCTGGAGGGGTGGGTTCGCTTCCCAGCCTCGTACACCTAAAAACTAAAAAAGTGTCTTACAGGGCTACTGCCTCTTGCGAGGAATAGACAAATCCTCCAAGAGTATCACTTGTCACGAATAAGCGCTTCTCGTCTAGCCGTTCGGATTCGGCATAAAATTGTAGGTTCCCTCCATTCCTGTCGACAGGCGCGGACAGGAATGGTTGCGAGTTGTTAGTCACTAGGCCCTGGTTCTTCATGAGCCGTTGTGCCACCCAATTTATTTATTTATTTTAAGTAACAATATATATTAACACCCGTATTCATAAAGAAAAAATAGTTATTTTAGCTCCCGTGTTTAGGAAAACTACACGATGGAATACAAATTTTCTGGGCTCAAACTAAAGGCAATTGCTAACTGCTCCATTTGAGGCCGGAACATTGAGATTCCATGGTGTAGTTTTCCTAAACACGGGAGCTAAAATAACTATTTTTTCTGTATGAATAAGGGTGTAAGTATTTTTTTTTTGCATTAAGAAAATAAGAATAATCTTCTAGCACAAGGAAATCTCCGGATAAAAGCACAACATTTATTTGAGGACGCTTGCGGACGAACAATATAAAACAGCAACAATTTCAATTTAATTTAACAAATTTAATTTATCAACGAATAAATTTAAATAATAAGAAAACGAGCTATTTGACTTTTTTTTTTGAATTTAGAATGTAATTTTTGACAAAAAAACAGCTTGAGTCTCGAAACATTTATTCGAAAGTTGCAAAAGTTTGAAATGAAAACATTTAGTTTAAAATTAATTAATATTTAAATAGGAAGGTTGTTTTCTATGCAAGTCTTCAGACTTGATTGTTCTGAAACTTCGCTGTCGCACGTTTCATATTCTTCTTCTGATTGAGAAGCGAAGAGTAATTGGACATTTCATCATCTTTCTGGTAAGGTTCTTGATTTTTTGAATTAGTTTTCAGTGGGGTTGGATCGGTTTTCTTAAGTTCTTCATGCGATTGGTCTATAAAGCATCTCAGAAATTCGTATAATAATTTTTTCCAATAAACAAAAATGATACTCTAACGTTAAGCAAACCATAATTTTCTGTATACATCAAACTATTTAAATGACTGTTTTTATGTTAATCGAGATTTTCTGCATGCATTTGGTGCAATATGAATCGATTCCAATTCTAAAAAAAAGAAATTGAAAATTAAAATAAAATAAAATACTGAAATAATTATTTGGCCACCTGGATTAAGCTTACAAGATTGACATTCGAGGATCGGTCAGATAGAATCAAACCCAATGCCGAAGCTTCGGGTACAGTACGAAATGAACGAAGAAAGTTACTGGCTTGACATGGTGATGCAGCTAAAAAAGAAACAAGATAAGTTATTTTAAACAAAGTTACTCCTATTTTTTTACTCACCCCTTGATTTATCAAGCATGTGAAAAAGATAACCCAATGCACAAGACAAGCAAAACTCCTTAGCACATGAATGAATTAACAGGCGCTTCCTTGATGGCTCAATGAAATATAGAATCTGAAGCATTGAATTGCAATACGAATTAGGCAGTGTGACTTCCAGGCCAGCAAAACATGTTTGATTGTATTGCTCGAATTCGAAGTCTTGAGTTCCAAGCTTTGTGTACTTCATATCCACTTTTCTATATCGTCTTGGTATAATTTTTACTCCATTTTCGGTAGTCTTATTTGAATTCTGGATTCCATTTCCATTATTTGAGCCAACGCCATTCGTTTACATCACGTATGGTATTTGATTTCGTCTATCAAGGCGGGGATTTGGAGAATAGCCAATACGTCCCTGCATTTTCATTGTTGCTAAAATATCCTGATCTATGGGCTCGGGTCGCCTGTACTGATAGCGTAGCAGTTCCTCAGACCAATCACTGAACCAACTTGTGCCGGTGACCAAATGGGGCAAAACAATTGACGATAGCGGGAAATTTGTATCGGTTATCGGAACCATATGCAGCTGGATCAGCAAACTCAGTATAGCGGGAATATCCATTGAACTGTCGTTGCGGACTGTTAACCGACGCAAGAATATGTCCCCAGATTGATGACCAAACGAATTGCCTGCGATGCTGAACGATTCAAGAAATTTGATGAGGCCCCTCTACCGGTTAGAATTGTTAGCCTCTGTTTCTTGGAACACATATAGAAGCCAATCGACCGACCAAATGTCCAAGGATTTGTTATTTAATCCAAAAAAAGCGCACGGAAAAAAAAGATCGATTCGAAAGTCGGGGATCCAAAAACTAGACCAAAATACGTGTTCCGGGACATTTTATTGCTGAATCTTTTGGTGGGAATATTTTCGCGAAAAAAATAAGCAACATTTAAGTTTTTCCGGCTAGTTTTATCGACAATAAATAAAAATACCGACGAAATTTAAAAAATTTATAAAAATTTGTTTTGTTGTCGAAGACATTGCAACAAAAACAAATGTCAGAAAAACCACCACTCGGTTCTCAGTTTTGCTCAGCAGCTGTAGTGGGGGAAGTGAAAATTAAAGGTACGTACGCATTAAATTTCAAGGGTTTGGTTCTACTTTTTGATTACATTTTCTTTGTTTTCAACGTAAATAGTCATAAATAATACCGGATTTGTATGCCAGAAGCAATAAAAGGCTATATTAAATAAAGTTGTTGTTCATAAACATTTAGAAACATCAATTTAATTGACAAAAAATTTAATTTTTCAATTTTTGAAATTAACGGATTCCCTTTTTTGAATACCTGATTCACCAATTGAGCACATGACCACGTTTGAGCAAATGCCCTAATGCATACATACAAAGCTCGTTTTGTCCCATTTAAAATGCATTGCAACTGCACACATCCTTACTGAATAGGGCATAAATCCTCTCAATTCAGCTTGTAGGGTGAAAGAGCATGGACCCCTTAAGTCGGTTCTCTAGGTAGTATTTTCTCTATGGGCAGAACTGTCACTTTTTGGGTAATTGGGCGCATACTGAACTGGACATGGGATATGACTGGCAGGATTAAAAAAAACCAATGCGAAACATTCGTTGCGGCGAAGAAACATTCGTCAGTCAAAATTAATTCATATGTTTCTCCTCCGCGTTGGTGTGGGCACTCTCATACATGCGAATGTTTCTTCGCCTCGTTGAGAGGTTTTCCTCCCAGTGTGATTGTTCTAGTACAATATCGATCACTTAAAAAAAAAATCAAACAGACTTATTTTTTATTGCGCATATTTGTCTGACAGTTGTCCGGAATTTTTGGTAAGGACTTTTCTCATTTCGATTTGAAATATCACGAAATCACGATAAAAAAAATCATTTCATCGACTTATTTCTCAAAATCTAACTATAAAATACAACTCAATCTGGTAAGTTCTTCAAACTACTTTACCATTTCCTTAAGAGCCAATCCTTTGATTTATTTTATAAAATGACCTAATTCTCTCATAACCTCATGTAATCGGTACTTCTATTCAATCAACTAAAACATATTTTGTGATTTAAATAATAAAGTGTGTATTTTGGTGATATCTTTTTAATTGCCTAGTGATTCAAGCATGTTTCCGCGTGTGCTGCAGCATATCAACAAGCTGCGTTATGCAAAAACTCGTATATCAAACAATTTGAGACTCTCTTCTACCAACGTAGCCCAAGATGGCCAACCACAAGTCAAGAGTACCACTACTAATTCCACGCCAGAAATTATTAATTTGGTCGACCGACAATATTCACTCGGAAAAGAATACGAAGATTTTAAGTGTATTCGAGCGGAAAGCATTCCAGAGTTTGGAATCATCAGCTATACATTCAAGCACAACAAATCTGGAACCGAATTGTGGTATTTGAATCGAAACGATTCGAACAATGTTTTTTCTGTGAATTTTAGGACAACTCCTTTCGATTCGACTGGTCTACCACATATCCTGGAACACAATGTCTTATGTGGCTCACAAAAGTATCCGGTTCGTGATCCTTTCTTTAAGATGCTCAATCGATCGGTGGCCACTTTTATGAATGCAATGACAGGACCCGACTACACTATCTATCCCTTTTCTTCAATGAACGAAATCGATTTTAGGAACTTGCAACGTATCTATTTGGATGCAGTTTTCAGGTGAGTGTCTACTATGACTAATTGGTTATTTTAAGGGTTTTTACTTGTATGCATAACTTTCTGTTTCTATTGTCACCATTATTCGAATCCCAGTCTGCGATTGGGTACCAATTATATATTTACTAATTTGAATTCTTATATGTACCTACTTTCTGGTTTGGTATCGTTTTATCCCACCTAGCTTTTTGCAGGGTTCATATCGTTTACATAAGCTATGTTTTTACTTGTGATATACATACGTAGTATAGGGCAAGTTAAGGATTCGTGCAAAAAAAATGGAGATAATAATTTTCCCTAACATTACGATGATAAAGAACCCGACAAAAAGTGGGTCTCGCAATACTGTCTGTCTGCACCTCGACCTGCAGCTTAAACGGCTGAAGCGATTTTCTTCAAACTTTGGACTTGAGGTTTTTATGGGATTCCCTAGAGGGGAAATTGAAATTTTTTTTTAGCTCAAAAAATAACGGTACCTGCCATACAACCAATAGACAAAAATTGATTTATTTCAAAAACGGCCCAAACGATTTTGAAAAAAAAATACGAGCTACTATAATTACTAAAATTAATATTTTGAAAAAAAAAAAAAAAATGTAACGGTTATTAGGTACCTGTCATAGAACCGATTTTTTGGTTTTCAAATTCCTCGTTAAGGGCTTCACCCATTTCAACCAAATTTTTTATGTAAGAGATCATTTACAATTTTAACAATTTTGAATATAAAATTTTTTGAAAAAATAATTTTTGGATTTTTAAAAAAATATTGAAATTTTTTTTTGAAAATTCAATATCTTGAAAAATGGTCAATAAATATTTTCTTAATTTTTGTGTAAAATTGTATTTTATTTATTTCTAAAAGTTGGCATACCAAATTTTGTTTTTAAAAATGTTCAAGAATTTTTATATATAAAAAAATATTTTTTAAGAAAACCGCACTATCTGTTTTATCTATTTAAATAACAAATTTATTGTAATTTACAGTGTTGGAGAGAGAATTAGTACACTATGCTTTTTTTAGTTAACATAGCCTTAAATACCAGTTGGCAAAAGCCTTTCTTAAAAATTTCACATTATTGCAATCTAGACTTCGTCACCCTATTATCCCTGGAAATGAACCGTTATTTACACATGTTTATTAGTATTAATGTAATACATGTATACAGTATTAATTCCGTATGAGAAGTGTGCGATTGCAAAAATTTCCGTGGCCAGAGAATTAGCACAAACAGTCAGATTTTAAGAAAAAAAAGTAATCAACAATTGAAAGCAAGTTGTTTTAAAGGATTTGTTTGCAAATTACTTGAATATTTTTTGACTAGATATGCTGGCAACAATCTTGTACACCTGAGTTTAAAAAAATCATCATCATGATAAAAAATAACGAGAAAAAAGTTCACGAAATCGGAAATAATGTGGGACGAGCAAGAAAATTAGTGTATAATGCAAAATAAATCAAATTTTATGAAACTCATAATACGACCAACGCCATCCGAAGTAACCCGCCTCAAAAAAAAGATAAGTTCTGCTGATGATCGTATAATCGCTGCTTATGCAAAGAAAAGTCCGATTTTGATATCAGCTCAAATTCAGGATGAAATGAATCACGTCCATGGCATAGCAGTAAGCAGCAGAACAATCGAAAGAACACTCAACCACAAGGATTTGATAGGTTGCATAGCTAAGCACAATTCCCTGGTTTCAAAAAAATATTACAGCCAGGCTTAAGTTCGCTAAAGTTTACGAATCAGAGAATTTACTCACACACACATAATATTTCGCAAATTAGGCTTGAAACAAAAGAAAATAATTCGATTGGAATCAAAAAGGAGTTGTACTATTCCGAAATCCAATCGAAACCGATATAATTAACAACTTAGCCAAGAAATAATCGGAATCTAGTTTTATTTTCCGTTTTATTATATTTTATATTTCCTACTTCTTACTATTTGACCTGGATTGTAGCTAGTTTAGAGGGCTGTTGGTCAATCTATGAAAGCATTATTATGTATATAATGGTGTAAGCAATAGCAACTACAATAGAGCTTGATTGTTTATATTATATATCTTTGTATATGACGGCAACTTTATGGGATTCTATTTTATTTGATTATTTTATCTAGGTACTATTATTTTTATTTAAATGAATTGAACCACCAATATAAAGAAGGAAATAAACGACACAATTTCCAAAAATTACTTTTTGATGCATATGTCTTCTGTAAGGGTAGACGCATATGTTAGGCCTAAGAATGCAACAAAAACCATTTTCACTACCGAGATATACTTGATTTTATAAAGCATAAAGCCTTAAGAAAAAAACAAATCTGGATTTATATCCTTCTTAGAACTAATTTGTTTTACTTATATATGTAGGTGCAAAAATATTTGTTTGCTCCAGAAAAGCAACGTTACCCCAGAAATGTCAACCAAAAAAGCTTATTCGGATAAAATTCCCATAAACCACAAAAAAATGGAAGACATTCGAAAAATCGTCGAATATATAGAAGAGGATAAGAAATAGTTCTACCTGAACATATTGACTTTATTGGCCTGGCCTTCTACAGCCACTGAAGCTGCTTAAGAGGAAGACAACTAAAAACTGTCATAACAAATGTTGTTTTTTAAGTTTGAACACTTTTTTTTTAATTACAAAATTTTATTTACTTTAAATTCAGCTTTTTTTTGCAATTTCAAATTTTCAGTTGTAAGAAGGAAATAACTCCAAATCTTTTGCATATGATTCAAATAATAGTCCTCTTTAAATCATCTATAGGTCAAAAATCCAGGAAATGAAAATTGTACAAGATATTAAGATTTGTTCGTCTCCTGAAAATTAGGTCGAATGGATTTATTCCCTTCTTTAAATTGGTGGTTCAATTGCTTCGTAAGACTTAGAATAGAATCCATCAAAGTCTATATTAAAGCTTTTTTACTTTTCCAAATTAACAGTGTTTCTATGTTTCGGGTTTTTGAATCAGCAGAAAGTTTTAGATACTCTTCATTCGTGTCGACTAACAGGCACACAGGAATAGTGGGAGTAGTAAGTCACTTGGCTCTGCTTCTTCATGAGATATTGCGCCACAAACAAAAATTTGCCAATGTTTGCTTTCAAATAAATTTCTAATTTTGGGATCATACAATAGCAGATTTTTAATTTTTTTTTATATATTCTGTCTCAAAATTTGTAACTTAGTCCAGTCAAATCGTCACCTGGAGCAAGATACATACATTACAGGTAATATCACTAGGCTGTTCATTTTTGCTCAGTTCTGCGGATGTTGTCAAAATCAATAGTAAAAAAATTGAATTTCAAACAATCACCAAAAATTTGTTTTTGTTTACTGTGTACTTACACAAAGGGCAGCCATCTTGAAATTTGAGAAGTTGCGCCTGATAATACCTTAGATATGTGTACTGTGACCTGGAGTGGAGTGCCAGTTTCAGCAAAAAAATATAGAAGTTTTCTTCTCACTTGTCTTTTACGATTTAGGGGTCGCGGAATCCGAATTTCAACTTTGCTATTTCCTACGGATATGGCTTCACAGCGAAAATCGCAAAAAACCTCAAAATTTTCGACCTTTTTTCAGTTTTTTGCCAAAAAGTCAACAAAATATACAGTTTTTGGATAAAATTACCTTCTAAGATTTATAGAACATAAAATTTCCTACAAAAATGGCCTACGACTTTTTTTTGTAGAATTAACGGTTTGGCGACTAGAGTACGGTGAAAAAAGACCAACATTTCGTACTTTTTAGAAAACACAGTTCTCTCGTTAGATTTTTGCTTGTAACTCAAAAACCATGCCTGTAATTGTAAAAAACCTAATCATCTGCTTAAACAACATTAAATTCTTTACAAGTTAGATACCTTCATGACATAAATTAGCGAAAAAATGCACCGGCTAGAGCGTGGTGAAATTATATGTCATATTTCAGGAAGCCACCAATAGGCTATTGATTATCTCTTATAGAACGAAAATATCATTCAATGGCTCATTGAAGATGAGAAAACCATGGAGCGTTTTAAAAAGACAGGGTGCAATTTTGAGAAGGGTGAGTAACTGCTCCCCTTTTGGTTTTTTGCATATAACTTGAAAACCAAGCTAAATTTTGAGAAAATTCCGAAAACATTTTTTGTAGAGAATAAAATTTACTATAGAATTGGCCTATTCAAAAAATTTTAAATACATTTTTAATGTGTTAAAATAAAAATAAAATTTAAAAAAATCGATTTTTTTGTTTTTTCTTTTAATTATGTGCCTATAACTCTTTTTCCAACAGAAACAGGTATAGAAATTAGTCCACATAAAAGAAAGATAATACAATTTTATTTAAAGTGACGTATTTTAAAAAGTGTTTTTAACAAAAAATCAACCAAGATACGGTCGCTCAAAGTAAGCCATTTTATAATTTTTTATAACGTTTACCTCGACATTATTTTAATTCTTATTTTGTACAACAAAACTTAAATGTATTTAATGAAATGAGAATCATAAATTAATTTATTGATAATTAATGATTGTTTTTACAGCTTTCAACATATCTTTTGGTTCTTAAGTAATGTGAAAATCATGCAAGAAAATTAATTCATACAAAAATTAAATACAGTTTCTGATTTCTAGATTTGATTTAATTAAATTATGGCTTTATTAGTAAGAGCAAACATTCCCATTAATTATAGAAAACAACGTTGATCAAGTGATTGCCTCGGCTCGCTTCGCAGTAGCCCATTCTGTAACTACAATTTTCAAAGACCCTGTTGATCGTTTCGGGCTGTAGCTCACGGATTGCCTCGATGATATTTGCCTTAAGTGCTTGAATCGTTTCCGGATTGTTATAACATCGGCTCTTCACGGTTCCCAACAAAAGTCCAAAGGGGTCAAATCGCTGCTCCAAGACGGCCAATTGACTACGCCAAGACAACTGACAATACGATTTGGGAATTTGGTGCGCAAAAGATCGATTGTGGCATGTATGGCGTGCCATCCTGCATGTCGGTTAACATGGCTCTGTAACGCCCACCGTTGACCCCAACGTTGTTACCAGCCACATTTTCGAAGAAAAATGGTCCAATGATGCCACCACTCTACAATCTGCAACAAACTGTCACTCTCTGTGGATGAATTTGGCCTCACTAACGTGAGGGTTTTACGAGCCCCAGATGCCGCAATTTTGTTTGTAAACGTGGGCGCCGAGATGAAAATGCACCTCATCAGAAAAGATGATTCTTCTCCTGAAATCGTTGTTCAATTCAAGCTGCTCTAAGGCCCATATTTTCCTACGTTGTTCAAGCGTAAAGCGACTGATTTCGTTCTGCGGATGTATGATACTGACTTTCTGTCAAAATTTCGAGGGGTAAACAGCTCTCAGTGTCAAAATGACCTATGATTTAAAAAGAAACCACTAGATGGCCCACTCTTTATACTTACTTACTTACTTTAGATGGCGCTCACAGCCCAGGGTAGGCTTCGGCCTCAACTTAAAAAAATGTATTTAAATTTTTTTCGAGTAGATTTAAAACAAAATTATTCCTTGAACCAAAAATAACCGTACCTAGCATACTGCTGTTAAAAGCCCGTTTAGGATTTCGATAGAAATTTTTATTACAACGATATAAAATTAAATATTAGCCTGGCTTCTATATCCGGTTTTATCTCCACTTGAATATAATTTTCGTGTAGACAACAACAATTCAGAATTAAAAAAAAAAAAACACCTATGTTAATTCCTTAAACAAGACCTTCCATGAAGATGCCAATTGTTTGTAACAAAGGGATCCGCCATTTTATTTTAATATATTAAACAATACGATCTAGCCTTTAAACCATGAATCAAAACAAAATTAACGACTTATGAGGGCATCGCTTATAATCATTGAATTTTCGAACAACAACAACAACTTAAAGGCGCTACCACCAATTGTTTGGCTGGAGATATAGCTATTTCGTGCTTTGCCACTTTTGCACTCATCAGTAACCTTTTTGTGGTGCTGAGCTTTAATCCAATTTCATTTGAAAAACTTTTTATGCATACCATAGGATTCGAACCCACGCATATCAGATTTGGTCAGTCTTAGCAGTCGTGTGCACTACGCACTCCACCGCTTTAGACCACTGACGTCACAGGTCGAGATGTGTTATTTATTGGTGGTAGCGCCTTTAAGTTGTTGTTGTTGTTCAAAAATTCAATGAAATTGACGGAATAAAGAATGGTCAAGCCTAATAAGCTAACATTCTAGTACGAATAGTATAATAATAACAATAATCGCTTATAATCACATTTTTAGCTCTGACTTGTGACCGCTTATAGCGGGTTTTAAAGTTCTTGTTTTTGGATTTTTTTAATCAAATACAAATGTTTAAAACTTTTTTATAAACTTTTGGAGCTGTTTTTATTATTTAAAACGCTTAAAGGCTCTCCCAAACCAAAGCGAAATCAAAGCGAACCGTTCGCAACGCTAAAAAATGAAAGATACAAAATTTTAAATAACAAGAAAATCGTCCTTCTTCGCTTCAGTTTGGGAGAGTCTGAAATCTATTTCACACACAAAATTAAGAAAATAATTCATTTGAAAAGTAGGGGGTTTCAAGTTTTCTTCTGAGAGTGTCAATTTCAACCTAGGAACAATAAACAAGTATCGAGTGTTAAATCTGCATTCAAATTTTGAAACATTTTGTTATTTTATCAAAGTTGATTTTTTGATATGTTTTAAGGGATGGTGTCATTCTATTTTAATTTCATTTAATATTTGTGTTTATCTTTTATCGTTCTCCCGTCTTTCGACTGTCTGCGCTAAAAGTTATGCTCATACAATTTTTCAAATTCAATTTAAAGTTAAATTTATTTTTGTATTCTTGATTTAAAAATACAATTTAACAGTAAATTTTTGTATTTTATAATTACAGGCCAAACCTGGAATATTTAGACTTTCTTCAAGAAGGATGGCGCCTCGAGCATGCAAATCTTAAGGATAAAAACTCGGATTTGATTATCAAAGGAGTTGTTTACAATGAAATGAAAGGTGCTTTCTCCGAAAACTCATCGATTTTTGGCCAAAATTTACTTAACAATCTTCTCCCCGACCACACCTACGGATATGTGTCCGGTGGAAATCCCTTAGAAATACCAAAACTAACGCACGAGGATTTAGTAGCTTTTCACAAAAAATACTATCACCCAAGCAATTCCCGCATCTATTGTTATGGTAATTTCAATTTGGAAAAAACACTTAACTATGTAAACACCGAGTATCTTTCAAAATACGAAGCAATTGATGATTCTTATAGTCGTATACCGAATCAAAGACGATGGCATAAACCAAGAAATGTGCACATTTCAAGTCGTCTTGATAATTTGGGTGCACCATTTGAGAAGCAAAACCAAATATCTATAGCTCTGCTTATGTCTGACGTCACGGATATCAATGAAACATTTGTTTTGTACGTTTTGTCAGAATTGCTGGTCAAAGGCCCAAATTCGCCTTTCTATAAGAGCCTAATTGAACCGAATTTCTCGGGTGGTTACAATCAGACGACAGGTTATGATCCACAAATTAAAGATACCTTCTTTTGTGTTGGTCTGCAAGATTTGAAAGTCGAAGATTTCGGTCGCGTGCAGGAAATATTCGATGATACGATCAGAAATATTGTTCAAAACGGGTTTGAAAACGATCACATCGAGAGTATTTTGCACAACATTGAACTATCATTAAAGCACCAAAGTCCACAATTTGGCCTGGGACTACTGTTCAACTCTACTCCTATTTGGAATCATGAAGGTGACATTATTGAAAACTTAAGAGTTACCAAATTAATGCAAACATTCCGGGAAAACTTACAACAAGATCCCCAGTACTTACAGAAAAAAGTTGAACATTACTTCGAAAATAATACTCATAGGCTAACTCTAACTATGTCACCGGACGATCTTTATGAAAGCAATTTCCAGCAAGCAGAGTTAGCCATGCTCAAATATAAATCAACAAATTTGAGTGCCGAAGACAAGGAGACAATTTTCGAAAATGGACTGCGCCTCGAAGAGTCACAAAAGGCTCCACCCAATCTTGAAGTTTTACCTTGCTTGGACTTGGCCGATGTTAAAACACCACCAAAACTCTATCCGATAAACGTAATAAAAGTTCAGGATGTACCAACACAAATTTGTAATGTCCAGACCAACGAAATTTCATACTTCAAATGCTTTTTCGATTCTGCGAATCTTACTCAAGAAGAAGTTACGCTTATTCCATTCTTCTGCAATGTAATCGATGATATGGGCACTAAAAATTACGACTTCAGAGTTTTCGATAAGATAGTAACATCGAAGACATCGGGTATCAGCTTTAAGCTTCATTTCGCAGAGAATATCTACGACAGCAAATCGTACGACCTTGGAGTTTTAATGACAACACACGCTCTTGACTACAATTCCCAAGGTATGTTTGATCTTTTGCACGAATTGGTGTGTAATTTCAAAATGGACGATGTGGATCGACTGAATATGCTTATCGAGAATTATATGTCTAGTATTTCCGTTGGGATTGCTAGTTCTGGGCATCTTTACGCTATGCAAAGCTGTAGCGGCCTGGTTACTGACTCAGCTAAATTAAAGTCAGAACTTGCTGGATTAGAGCATATTGAGTTGATGAAGAAGCTTCTGAAGGATTACACACCCGAAGAAATTCAAATAAAATTAGTTACATTGGGAAACAAGCTATTTAATGCACAAACAATGCGCGTTGCCATAAACACATCCGATGAGAATTTGCCAAATCTACTTAAGAACTATGAAGAATTCTTGAAAAAATTACCCAGAAATGGAAGCACAAAAACAGAGAACAAAGTGAGTCTCTTGTCGCCAGCTTGTCAGCACTTCGTTATGAATATTCCCGTTAATTATTGCGCTAAAGCATTCTTCACGGTACCCTACATCCATCGGGATCATCCCGCTTTGAGGATACTCGCAAAATTGATCTCAGCAAAGTATTTGCTGCCAGTAGTGAGAGAACAAAATGGAGCATATGGCGCCGGCGCCAAGCTTGGCTCAGATGGAATATTCAGTTTCTACAGTTATCGGGATCCAAACTCAATAAAAACTTTCGACGCTTTTGACAACACATATAAATGGCTGAAGGAAAGTGAGAAAGAAATTACAGAGCAGACTTTATTCGAGGCAAAACTGGGCGTTCTTCAGCAGTTGGATTCACCAACAGCACCTGGCAATTTGGGGGTTGATTTCTTCCTTTACGGCGTTTCACAGGAGCTATTCCAAAAGTATAGAGAGCGCATGTTGAACGTGACGTTGGCTGAATTGAATGGAGTTATCGAAAAGTATTTCAAGGACAAACCACAACACTATGGAAAATGTATTCTGGGACCAGAAAACAAAAACCTAGCGGATAAAGACGGTGATCAGTGGAAAACTATTTTATAAATTGTGTTTGTGTCCAATAAAATAATAACTATGTATTAATGTGAACGAATGCCTAAAATAATTGTAGAGTTTTAATTTTAGATTGTATCAATTTAATTTACATGTTGACGTTGAAATATCTTAAAAAATATATGAAAATTCAAACCAAAAATGCATCGTTCTATTTTGCTTATTATCAGTCTTATTTTGCTTTTTTTGGAGATTTTGTATTGTCTTATCCGTTGGAAATAAAAACAAAGTTTAGGTATGACAAACAAAAAACAATAAAAAAGGATAAAGCAAATCAAATCAATCCACACCATCGAATGGAATGTTTTGATCGACCCACTATAGCGGAATTATTTACAGGCACACTTTTGCTAACGTGAAAAAAATGGAACTCGATTATTTTATTTGACGAAATGGGACATCGAACGAAAAATCGACCAAAGTGAATCGTAAAATTCATATTCAGAATTATGCCTTATTTTCTTCTTAATCTTCAATAATGAGAGCAGTGGATTCAAATAAGCAGATGTGGCTTAAGTCGGAACCACATCCGTCTCGTGTGTTGTGTTGTGGAGTCGTGTGTCGCTATCAGTACAATGTATTTCATAACTGTAGAACCATATTTGTCTCGTGTGTTGTGTTGCAGTGTGGCGCATAAAATATATGGAATGACAGCAACACACGACTCCACAACACACGAGACATGTGGATCCGGCTTTACTACATGAGCCTTGTTTATTTTTTTTAAGATGTGTGTTTTATCCGGAAATTTGAAAGAAATACATTTGCAACTAACTCATTAAAACAAAAACATACTAATTCCTCTTTTCCACTAACCACAAATATACAACAATTTTCTTAGTTTTAAATTTAATTTTTCAGATAATGTCACTGCCTTGTGGTTTCAACAACTCTCAGGAATATTTCGAAAAATGTTTAGAGTTTTTGGAGCAATACTGTTGGATTTACGAAACATCTAACACCTGTTTCCTTCAAGATAATGTATTAGACAAATTTCCCATGGAATGGATAAAATATTTTACTACAGTTACCAATGCTGATTTAAATACATTTCCAAACCGTCAATTAAAAACAGATCATTCCAGCCTAAATAAATTTATACAAGAGCTTAATTATCTTATACCCAAAAAAGTCAAAATGACCTTTCCCAATAGCGATTACAAATTCAAAAAAATTAGTCGAAAAAAACAGCACGAAATTTTAAGATTATCTTGTCTTATTAAAAATGTATGCTCAAACGACATTGACATTCTAATAGATTTTGGTTCAGGATTGGGCTATCTTAGTGAGATTTTGCACAAAGAAAACGCTTATAAAATAATTGGAATTGAATCTGACGCTAAAAGGGTGCAATCGTCTAAAGAACGACAAACAACAACTTATCCCTCTTCGAAAAATAATGTTGTGTATAAAGCACACTTTATAACGGAAGCGTCGAATGAGTTTATTTCAAACGAAGTTAACATACTTTTTCCTGAACTTAAAGATCCGCATTTGGCTATAATCGGCCTCCATTCTTGTGCAGATTTGACAATAAATTCTATGAAGCTATTTTTTGAAATGAAGACTGTTCAGAAGCTTATCATTATGCCATGTTGTTATCATAAACTGGAAACTAAAACTGAAATCAATGAAAGTGGATTTAAAAACTTTCCACTCAGTAATGCTTTGAAAATATCTAAATCAAAGAGAATGTCCTTTAGAAGTTTTAATAGACCATTTTTAAGACTTGCCTGTCAGCAAGCATCTGCATGCTGGATGGATGTTACTGAAAAGGAACATTACAATCATGGTGCTAATATGTTTTTACGAGGAATCGCTGAAGCTATTATAAACGATGACGAAATGGTTGTCAAATCAAAGAAAAACATGATACTACGACAATTTGACTTTGATGAGTTAACAAGTGTTTATGAATTGCATTCAAGAAAAAACAGAAAGAGGATAGTTTGGGCGATAGAACACCGCAACCGTTTCATACAACTTGTAGACAAGTACCCCAACGGACCAAAACTTGCAGAGGGATTGACATGCTTGCAGACTACAATTCAGGTAACAAAATAATACACATTTTACCAAAACAAATAATTTAATAATTTTCAAATAGGAACTCTGTGAAAACGTTGTTCTGTATGACAGATTATGCTATATGGAAGAACAAGCTCTTGAAAATAATCTCCAAGCATCAGTAAAATTTGAAAAAATCATGGATGAGTTACTTTCCCCTCGTTGTTATGTTCTAATTGCACAAAAATTATGACTTCAATGAGAGCTTTCATTATATAGGTGGGGTGCCCATAACAATACATTCTACATACAATTTTCTTTAAAAAAAATATTAAAATAAATGGCTTTATAGCCAAGGAATACATTTTACTTGTGTTTTTGTTATCTTCGGTTCCCCTTATCGTCCGTAAATTTGAAAAATAATTGAATTAAGCACCTAATTTAATCTTAACGTGTTCTGACCATTACCAAACATAATAATGAAGTTTTTTTTTTGGAAAATCAAGATTACAATAGTCTGGTGCGAAAAAGTACAGGAAGTACCCGTATATTGTGTACCTGATTATGGAGTTGAAGGTTTAAAAGACTTATTACAATTAATAGGGGGTTTTTATATCGAACAACGGAATAAGTAAAAATTCTAACTTCTTTGAAAACAAGCCCGCAGCCCAGCTGTTTGGAAGAAGTTCAAGAACTGATGGTCATACAAATTTTGACTTAAGAATTAGGATATTTCAAATGTAGAGCTTACCAGAATCGACTTAACCTAACTTCATCACATAACCAAAAACTTCATTCATACAATATGTTTCCTTTTAAGCCCATAATCAATTTCCATCCCTTTGATGCTCTCAACTTATTAAAGGTATTATAGAGGGGCAACTATACGTAGTATTATTTTTTTTTTTAAAGCTTTTGTGTACCTTTAACTTGAGGTATAAAAAGATCCCTTCTTAATGCCATACATTTCAGAGGCATTCTAATTCAATTTGGAACTTTGCTTCTGCTGTATTTTTCAATTATGCTTCGTTATTGGTTGTTTGTAGGTAGGTATCGTTTGTGGTAACGGTAAGGTAGGTACACTTTTCAGTATAGATAATGCTCTTTTCTGGTGTGACACATGTGTGGTGTGAGCCACATAAATTCAATCGGTATATGAAGACATATGTATCTTTTAAAAGAAATCACAAAAAATGCAAATTTGATTTTTTATTAATAGGCTGTTGATTATGTCCTAAAAACAGTGCAATAAGGAACTAATACGTTGCCGGGTTTTTATTGAAAAAATCATTGTATGGGTTATTGAAGATGAGAAAACCGCGGAGTGCTATTAAATTAGAGGGTGCAATTTTGAGGAGGGGGGGGGGTGGTAAATGCAACCCTTTTCTTTTTTTGCATATAACTCGAAAACCAAGCTGAATTTCGAAAAAATGCCGTTAACCTTTATTGTAGAGAATGAGCTTACTAACAAAATTTTAAATAAATTTGTAATGTGTTTTTCGTTTCTATATAGGCGACCAAGAATTTTTGTAATAATTTTTTTTTTATTGATCTCATTCGACAAAAATTGGTCGGGTTTGGAAAGTGCTTTCAATTCATCTTTAATTTTAACTCATGAGGCCAACATGTTTGGCCCGGTGCAACCTTTCTGCACTTTTTGTACCAATATTAAAATCACTTGGATAAAACTACACTGCAACTGGTATAGAATCTTTCCAAGTGATTTATGAATTTGGTACTTATTTCTGCAAATCTTTCATTATTGTTCCACACGATTTTGTATCGATACAATTATATTCAAGGGGTGTGAAAAACTCACATAAGACTGTTTTCTTATTTTTTTCTCATGTTTAAACCTTCAAAAATTGCTGTTGGATACGGTGATAGTTCATAACTGAAATAATCTTCAAATTCATCATTAGATGGCTTGCACAAAGAAGAAGATGATATTCTTGAATACATGGATGGCGATATTCAAGAGATTTAATCAAATCTGGAAGTGAACATTTTATTTTATTTTTGTATGATTTTCATTTTCAAATTTTATAAAAAGTAACAAGACTGTAATAGTAATCAATTATAATTGATAATATCTTTGTTGACTATATCTTTGTTAATTTTGTCTAAAAAAAAAATAAAATTAAGGGCAAATAAGTAAAGTAAACTAAAAAAATCATTGTTTTTTTATTTTAGCACATTAAAAATTTATTTAAAATTTTTTGAGTAGGCTTATTCAATAGTAAATTTTTTTCTCTACAATAAAGGTTAACGGCATCGAAATTGTTTTCGAGTTATATGCAAAAAACGAAATTGCACCCTCTCATTTAATAGCACTCTACGGTTTTCTCATCTTTATAACCCATACAGTAATTATTACAATAAAAACCCGGTAACGTCTTAGTTCCTTTCTATATGACATAATCAATAGCCTATAAAAGCATTTCGTTTGATTTCATGAGTTTGAGAATTAAAGTTTGCCACCTGAATTGTTCGATAAATATGACTTTATGAAAAAAAAAATCATAGATCGTTACTGTTTTTTTTTTTTTTAATTAATTTTTTATTCAAATTTCTTGAACATTAAAATAAAATTATATGCAAACTTTTAGTATTTAATAAAATACAATTTTGAACAAAATTAAAAAAAAAAATATTCATATGTATGTAATATCCGTTTTCAAGATATTGAATTTTCAAAAAAAAATATTGAAAATCAACCGTTATTGGTGATTATTTACCAAAATAGTGGACTGTTGTTCACAGTAATTCGTGTTTTTTATCAAAATCGTTTTGACAAAAATATTTTTTTTTTTTGTGTGGCAGGTACCGTAATTTTTGAGCTTTAAAAAACATGAATTTCCCCTCTTGAGAATCCCCTAGAAACCTTATGAAGCTAATCACTTCAGTGGTATAAACTGCACTTTTGTTGCGTTCGCTCTATCATTGTAATGTTAGGGAAAATCTGTTTGATTTATTTACGGACCCAAAGCTTGCCCTATTGACCCTTTAGGTATCGCAAGTAAAACAAATGTTATTCAAACTATAATTATTTGAATTTTGAATTGCTGGCCGTCCTGCAGCTCTCTTGCATTATACTTAATTCATATAAAACCTAATTTTAGGATTTTCAGGCTAAGAAGTAGGAGGATTTGGCTAAGAAGTGGGAGTCATGCCTTCTTACATAAAACATTTTTTTTGATAAATGATGGTAAGAATTATGAAAGCAACCGCGAGGTTTAACTCAATGGATGTGCATAAGAAAAATTTATAAGTATTCAGTAAAGCAATAAAAGTGTATATACTCCTTCCAACCTGTGGGAAATAAATCCGATATGAGAATTGACTTTAACGTTGGAAAGAGTATTGGTATACGAGTCGAAAACACATTTTGCACAACTGTAGCTAGAGTCATTTGACCGCCATTTTGCTTTTAAAGGTCACTTTGATTTGGGCGCGTTGATCCTAGATAAAAAACTTAATTATCTATACAAAATAGGGGATGGAACTGGTCTAGTATCATAGCAAAAGTGTAAATTGAAAAATTTCTTCCAATCTGACAACGACAACAGGCAAATTTTACAGTCCATGTTGCAATGGGGTTAGGGTATAGCAAGAATGCAAAACTGTTGCAAGATTTAAAACTTTGTTGCTGTTAATAGAGCAAGAACATTTTTGAATTTTACACTTTTGCAATGATACTAGACCAGTTGCATCGGATCATGAATACCCCTTATGTTTCGCAATTTTGTTCGCCAAACTCTATAGTTTAAAAGTTATATTCATCGTTTTGTCGCTAAAAAAAATTGTCACGGTAAAATTGGTAGAACTTTCAATTATCTATATTTTGTGCCTTAACAGTTTTCAATTCGAATAACGGTATTCGCTTTGGAGGACATATAAAGTCGAGAAATCAGTATACGGGGTCATTTTAAACACATAATAAGAGAAGATTTTTGGAATTCACTACAGCTCGGAAAAATACGAGCCAAATTTATTCGAAAGAGTATTGTTATACGAGTCGAAAACCATACATTTAGCACAACTGTACCTAGCGTCGTTTAGCCGCCATTTCGTTTTAAACGGTCGCTTTATTTTGGACGCGTAACTCGCGTATTTTGGGGGAGGGAGATTGCATATTGTGAATCAATTGGAAAAAATGACTGGCACGAAAATCAAGAATCAAAATAGTCTATACACATATTTTATAGGGAAGGGTGTTTTTTTATGGCGAATTAATTAGTCAGGATTTTGTATGTGTAGGTACATATGTAATATAATGCTGAAGTTTTTGTATTTGATGTGGTAATCTATTTTTATCCAATTAAAATAACTGTTTTTTTTTGGCAATTCTTAGGACATGTTTATTTACAAAGTAAGTATTTTATTTATTGAAGATAATAAGAGTAGAGGTATATATTGTATTATACAATTGCAAAGTAATCAAAATTAAAATTTACCCAGCCATATAAAATTTAATTTCGTTACAATTACAACAAAAGCAATAAATTTAATTTTATATATAGTTTTGCTCTTATTTAGTTGGTTGTTTGGTTTTCTTCGGCGGAAAGCTGATTAATAACATCGCTGATTTCATCTCTGTAAAAAGAAGAAATTAACTTGAATTTGAGCCATAATTGAATAGTTGTAATTTGCTGAGTTTTCAAATTTAAAAAGAGAGATAACTAGGTTAGGAAAAAAAAATAAAGTCAATCAAACTAATTATCTACAATATAAAATAAATTATATTAAAAAGACTCGTGAACAAATCAAATTTGTTGAACAGAAAAATTAAATAGTAAATACAGTAAATATATACATTCACGTATGCGTCAAATCTGGTATTTCTGATTTTTTTGCTGAGTTGATCAGGATATTGGCCTAGTAAATAACCTAAGTTTTCGACCTCGAGCGGCAAACGCTTCATGATCAAAAATAAAAAAAAAAACGCGATTTCATCGCGCTTTTTGCAGTTATTGGCAATTTTAGTCCTAAAGAAGTAATTTTAAATAAAAACATTGATCTGCGATTTCAAAGTAACCTACACAGAGAAAAAAACAACGTAAAATCAAAGCAAAAAACTTTGAACTTTTTCGACTCCGACTGATTACTGCACCCCTTCAATGAGCCTCGGTAAAGATTTTAAAGTTATATTCCCATCCAGAAATGATTGGAATGATGACGTCGTGACGAAAGACTTTGACACAACTATCTTTATTGATGGGTCAAAGATGGAGTGCGGTGTTGGTGCGGGTATTTTCTCAGAGTCCCTAAATATATCCAGGTCTTTTCGGCTACCTGACTTTGCTAGTGTCTTTCAGGCTGAAGTACTGGCGATCAGGGAAGCATGCAAGCTATTTAAACAAAATCCAAACCAGAACCGAAATACAGCTATTTTCTCAGACAGTCAAGCGGCTGTCAAAGCCATTAATTCGGCTACATCATCCTCAAGATTAGTACGACAATGCCAGGAAGAGCTTCTGAGTCTGAACACTAACCTCAGGGTCACTCTTATCTGGGTTCCGGGTCACAGTGCATTGAGGGGAATGAGCGGGCTGACGAGCTGACCGGCAAGGTTCAGCCCTTCATAACTCACTTGCGGAAAGAGTCAGTATTCCTCTTGGAGTTATGAAGGGCAATATATTCTCAATTTTTCTCTCAGAATCTAATCGTAGGTGGAATAGTTTAACTAACTGCAATATTGCTAGGAAAATCTGGCCTACCTATAATAAATCCCGAACTATTAACCTATTGTGCAGACCCAGGCGAGACATAGCAAGGATTGTTGCACTGGACACTGGCCAATAGGAGAATATGCGGCGAAGCTTGGCATCCCCTACAATACTCCCTGTCGTAGTTGTGGGGACCAGCAGGAAAAAGAAACAGTCTTTCATTTCCTCTGTAAATGTCCCGCTTTGGCCAGAATGAGGCAACAATCTTTTGGGAAGCCCTTTTTTGACGACCTTCACGAACTCTCCAGAACGAAGATCAAAGATTTGACTTCTCCTATAGCTTGTCTTAAGCCCAGAAACCCATTCGTGAATAAATTTTTTTAATAAAGTTATTTTAATCGATAGTTCTTGAGAAATCAATTTCCAAACTCAAAAAAACAAATGTACTCCAAGGATCCTGTTTCTACTAAGTAAATAGTAGAAAATTATTTTTTTAAATGTTGAGTTTGTAAATTAATTTCTCAAGAACTAGCGATTAAAATAACTTTATTTAAAAAATTTATTCAAGAACGGGTTTCTGGGCCTAAGACAAGCTATAGGAGAAGTTACGATTGTTTTTCAATAGTGCTGTTTCTACATTAAGTCATTATTTTAGATAACTGCCCCTCCCATCTTAAGGGGAGTATATAGACCACTCTTCTGGTATGATTGTCCTATTATTTTGCATCACCCTACACGCTCCAGTGCTTTGCCGCTTTTATGTCAACCATTCTTTGTTTTCCATTATACTGTTAATAGTACTTATTATATATTTTTTTTATAGCTAAATTTTGAAATGCTGTACTTTGGAAACCATTCGGTCTACAGACATAATTTAAGGTTCAAATTGGAGCAAAGTATAGGTTACTTTAAAATCGCAGAACAATGTTTTTATTTAAAATTACTTCATTAGAACTAAAATCTCCAATAACTGAAAAAAGCGCGATACAATCGCGTTTCTTTTGATTTTTGACCATGAAGCGGCGGTCGAAAACTTAGGTTATTTACTAGGCCAATATCCTGAACAACTCAGCAAAAAATCAGAAATACCAGATTTGACGCAAACGGTGACTTCCATACAAACGACAAGGTTACTGGACTAATATGTATGTATAAATAAAAAAGGAAAGGCATTCAAATAGTAAGCCAAACAGAATAATTGGTAGGTATGTACTGATACTTACGCATTACTACATCTGTAGAAATTCTTAATTCCTGTATAAATACATGACATTGTGAATGGACTGTTCGATTTATCTAAAGATGTCTGTTCGTAAGCAGGTTGTGCTAGTTCATACGCTCTCTTTCCATATCTAGAGCCCAAAAAGAATCGATCACTTCTGGGCGCAATGCTAAACCTTCTTGATTTAGATTCATGGTATTGTGGGGATCTTCCATAGCGGCTTCCAACGAAAAATGTACGTTTATCTTCGCTTAGTCCTTTTAGAAAAAAAGAAATTAAGGAAAAATTGATTTTATTTTTAACTAAAATGCCACGAAATAAGATTATAACAATAGAGCAGAGAAATGGAATCAAGAAATCAGTTTTTACAACAAACTTACCATTCAAGTTTGACGATGCCGGGTCAATATCGGAGGTATGTGTCAGTGTGATCATGCAAATTGTGAGTACCAAACCTAAGACCAGGCTTAAAGAATTGTTGTAGGAAACCATGTTTATCTGTGAAATTTGTTTAGCAAACAATTATAAATGTTGAGGTGTTATAATTGCTACTAAAGTTGAGGATTTAAAGGATTTCCAATAACTGTTCTATCATAGAGCCCCAAAAACGCAAAGTGAAAATTAAAGCCAGTTTTTATTTTTTATTTTGAAAATGTTTAATTTACAATTGTACGCATTTCATTTTGGTTATGAAATTAATTAGGAAGGGATTAAAAAGAAGTAAGCCCAACCTTATACAACATTGTCTAATTTTAATTACTTTAAAAAAGTGTTTTTATTAAATAATAAAGCTTGATAAAAATCTAAAATATATTTACATATTTCTCTGATTTCTTATTTGTTGTAAATGTTTGTTTGTAAAATTTTTGTATGTTTCATTATTTATACTCTTAATAAATACAGCGACTTGTTTAATAAATTTAAAAATAATTGGCTAGTTACAAGATATAGAGAAATAATCCAAACAAAAATTCCATTTAATAAAAAAATTTCCAAATCCGAATTTTTAGGAAAAACCTAGAAATATTTTGATTGTAACAATCAGTTAAAAAAGATACGAAGTTTAATCAAAATCTTTAGAGCCGTTTTATTCAGAGAAAAAAAACTAAAATCTTTGTAACGAATTTTTTTTCTAGCTCAATTAGAACAGCATGATGTCTGTCTTATTGTAGCTGAGCTAGAACAAAGGTTCTCTCCAATAAAGATCAAGTAAAAAGTCCAAAAATGTATTATTCAGGCAGCTTATAAACATTATACACTAGTAGACCCGTGCTTGCTTTGCTTCTCTACTTTTCCAATAAAGTTGCAAAAATCTGAAATTTGATATTGATGATATGTATAATATGTATGTGAAGGGTGCCTTTCTATGAATCCAATTAATTAAAATTTAAAAAAAATATGTGTGATGATCCAGTTAGTATTGTACATAACAACATAACATATGGGATACAAATATGTACGTTATAGGCAGGTATAGTAGAGTTAAGAATAAAATACCCTACCTTCATTCAGTTAATGTAGACAAAAATCACACAAGTATGGAATAAATTAACTTTAGTTTAGATCTGTATACAAATAAATCCATCACACACAGCTCTTGCAACAATATTTAATTTTTATTTAACTTTATTTTATTCCCTTATAGGTACCTACTATGTAGATATAGTAACAGACACTTTTTCATAATATATTTTCATATACACTCCCTGTCACTTGTTTGAGGCCCCTATTTTCAAAAACGTTTTTTCTCGATAAATACCTGTAGGAAATATTTTTAGTGGACATTTTTGAAAAAAAAAGAACAAAACAATAAAAATGTTGACTTTTTTCTGTTTTTAAACATTAACGTATTATGTTTTTGTCAATTAATAATGAGTATGCTCGCCATGTTTTGACATTAGCTCTATTAGGCGGTTTGGAATTAAATCATACAGTTTCTTGGAATAATCCAATGAAATCTGGCTCCAGGCAACGCAGTTAGCTTCGACCAAGACGTCTTTATCTCCAAACTGTCTACCAGTATCAGAAACTTTACGAGATAGCCAGGCCCAAACGTTTTAGATGATATTTGAGTCCGGTGAATAGGGTGGCTATGGTAGAAGACGTTTTCCGACTGAATCCAGCTTCTAGCTACCCTGGAAGTATGGATAGTGGTGTTGTCTTGTTGGAATATCAAAGGTAGAGGTTCAAGAATATTATTTAGCTTTGTAAATATCCGTTACAGCAGGCATTTGTAACTATTTCCGTTTATTGTTTTAGTTATAAACTCCAATTCAATTGTTCCATAACAGGTGAAAGCTTCCCACACCATAACACCTGATGTATGACTGTGATGTCTTGACAAAATAAGTTCTGCTTTTCTTTAAACGTGCAAATAAAAGTTGTAACCATCGGGTCCGTCAAGATTAAATTTTTTTTCATCTGAAAAGACAACTTTTTTCCATGCGTTGCTACAGGCAACATGCTCCCTGGGGAAATTCATCCGTAGTTTCATACTCTTTATGTTACCAATGGTTTTAATTATCCTTAAAACCGTCGAAATACTGGCTGATACCCCACTTTTTGAACTCATTTTAGGTGTTGATATTGTGGAATTTGAAGCTAGCCGCTGAATGAGTCGCTTTCCTCGGATTGTTGTTGCTTGAGATGTGTGTCCTTTTCGATTGTTTCCATAGTTTTCAGTATCTGCTAGACAGTTGTTGAAAATGGTCTTACTTCTGTTCGGTCTCCTACCTATTTCTCGGCCTGAGAATCCCAGCTCCTTTAAAGCATCTATTGATCCTCTTTGTGCTACCGTCGACGTATTTCCAGAGCCCATTTTGACTTGAAATTTAAATTAAAATATAGTATTCTATCCTTTCTTAAATAGTTTAAACTTTTTTTTGAAAAAAATCGGCGATGTTAACTTTTGCCAAGCAATTTTTGGAATGGCCTCAATCAAGTGACGCAACTTTTTATATCCAATTTTTGCAGTCCATTCACATAATTTGGGCAATTTCTATGGATTTTCCAAGTTAACTCTTTAACTTTATCCTTTTTTATTGCAAAGTATATACACCTACTCACACAGATATTTATTGAGAAAAGAACTTTTATGAAAATAGTGGCCTCAAACAAGTGACAGGGAGTGTACATATACTCGTAGAAGAGCACTTTGCAAAATCATGTTGCCTGAAAATTGATTTGACAGATTGGAAGAAAAATTTAACACTGCAATGTCCGCAGTTTATTCTTGTGTGGCCACAAAGGGTTTATAAAACATAGGTACCTACATGAGGTTGTTTTCATCGGAGAGTGCTTTTTTTTTTTGTTTGTACAGTGTCAATTTATTTCAGTGCATGTTGAGTGAAATTGACTTTAAAAAAAGAATATTTTGGTGAACAGGCGTAGGTGTAACTTCTCTGCACACCATTCCATTTAGCTAATTAACTATACTACCGCAATTTTGTGTTTGACATCGACAGCACTTGTAACCTCAAAATGCATAATATAGACAAACTAGATATTAATTTGTCAAAAGTACTGGTAACTATTAGGTTTAACATTTTAAATTAAAATGTTCGTGTAAATTAAGTTTTATGTAAAAAGTGTGAATGTTGGTAAATTTTAAGGTACACCAAATATTTACCCCTTAAGTTTTTATTTTCAAACTCTCTACATTAATTTTAATACTGGTGGCCGTTTTATATGTGGTCCTCTATTTTTCTTGTTTGTTGATTTTTTAATTAAAGCAGGCGGTAGAGTGAGGAAATAAGATAAAAACACCGACCGAAATAGAATAATTACATTGCGGAAATACGATGTCATACAATCCTTAGAGAAGTTTAAACATTTTTAAGATCATACTATCAACAAAGCGAACTGCATTGGCAATGGCAAATGCACGTTGTTTATACGAAATAAAATAGTTTGAATAGTTTACAGCTTATCAATCGGAGATTTTTACTCATGATTTCAAGTATGCTGAAGGCACCTGCTTGTAGGTATGTATGTGTTAATAGCCAATAACATGCTTGAAACCTTATTGAACCAAAATCGATACCTTAAAATCTATAGTACCGATGTTGAACTACATTTATGCAACTGATAGTCCTAAATGTCAAGAAAGTAAACCAAAACATTAAAATTATACCGTTGTTTTATTTTTTATAAAAAAAAACGGTAATAAAACAATGATGGTGCACTATGGCGTATACGCACTTTTTAACATTAATATTTTTTAAAAATTTTCGTCATTTTGAAGCGGATGATTTTTGTACTTATGTTAAAATAGAACCTCCGAACTGGAGGTTTTTCTTAAAACCCACCAGTGTCTACCAACTCCTACTCTCACCTCCTAGAGGTGAAAATCGTGTGTCTAGTACCTCAGCTGGAGAAGGGGTTTTAATCCCTATGGAAAGCTGTTGGGGACAGCCAAATAGAAAGGGGGGGGGGGGGGGTGATAAGTGTTTCCACGAAGGCACTTCTCTTTTCATCGAGGCGGCATGCAGCGGACGAATTCCCCAGAGGGAATCAACGGTGGCGTCTGCAGTTCCAGTCAGGCTGAACTACTTAGTGGACACCATATACGGGCTACTTCGACATATTGAGAGCCTAGGCCTATATGGAGCGGTTAATCCGGCTCCACGTCCTTGGAGTTTAGCTAAGGATCAGGACCTCCAGGTTGGGGTTTGTACCGTCGGGGTGACTTCCCGGCCACGTAAACTTATATAGTTGCGAAGCACCAACAAGCCTCGGATACGGACGGATTTACTGACGACAAAAAAAAGAACTGGATTGAATGTGCATTGAAATAATATTCAATTCATATCACTCCGAAATCACTCAGCTGATAGATTTAAACATTTAATTAAATAAAATAAATTGTGTGGCCCAACGGCTCGTGAAGAACCAGGTCCTAGTGACTAACAGATCGCAAACATTCCTGTGTGCGCGTGTCGACAGGAATGGAAGGGACCTACAATTTTATGCCGAATCCGAACGGCTAGACGTGAAGCACTTATTCATGACAATTGATACTCTTGGAGGATTTGTCAATTCCTCGGCCTTGAAAAAAAACTTTTTAGTTTTCAGATGGACGAGGCTGGGAAGCGAACCCAGACACTCGGCGTGACAGTCCAACGCACTAATCATTACGCTACGGGCTGCTCTACCCCGTTACATTCAGGCACTTTTATTTTCATTACAAGATTTGATTTTATTTGAAATAATATTAGAAAGATTCTTTTAAACGTGACAAAGACGCACAGGTTATCTGGTGGCACTATGAATATAAAAAGATTTGATGTATGTTGATAACAGATGCATTGTTGTTTTTGCTCAGATTTCAATTTGGGTATGCCACATTTGTTTATTATTTTAAGAACGTTAACAAAGCAGGCCATTTCACTTAATGTGTTAAATCGGAATAACACAAGGATAAGACAATTTTCTCAAAAAATTTCAAAAATCTTCCCCGTTATAAGTATTTTTTGGCGCAAACCTAAAAATTCTTAGAATCGCCTTATACTCGTATTACTCATGCGAAGTTTAATTAAAATCATTAAAGCAATCGTCGAAAAATTTTTATAAGACCCATATCAGTGGTTTTTTTATTAAGCATTTTTTAGGCAGCGTAGTAAATTTTACATGGAAAAGAATAGTGTGGATAAATAAGGCAGTAGTGCCGATAATATAGTGAATATATAAAGTTTGGAATGGAACGACACTCGTTCGGGTTGCAGAGATGTAAAATAAGAATGTATATAATAAGTGCATATATGTTTTATTCACTGCTCATTACTACGCTAGCTATACTGCAGTCCTAAGTAAAAAGGGCACATCTCCATTTTCGTAGTTTTGAGATAAATGCGTCTTACTGTTTGTGGTCTCTTTGAAAACCATACGAAAATGGATTTATGCTCATTTGAAAATATGATTTTTTTTGTCACACAAAAATAAGACACTGGTTTATTTGAAAACTTTGTATTAAAACTATAGTATTATGAATGAGTCGTTTTTATTTACCCTGCATTTCGACGGCTGGTGGCACATGTGTTTTCAACATGTTTTATGATTTTGACAGCGTAGACATTAATGTTTAGAAAGAGTAAGTCTAGTTATATTGTAAGGGAGTAAGAAAGTTAGATCTCGACTTTCAAATTTGTTTCCTCAACAAAAAGTGTTGAGAGAAGTTCGTGGATTTCGACACAACATGACTCAGTAGTCGTTGATGTTGATGATATTACTATAGTTTTCATATACAAAGCTAAAACTCAATTTTTGATTTTTGGCGCTAAGGGGTCGGTTATAGCGATCAGGAAAACGCATCAGTAAAAAAATTTCTTTTTTATAATTTTATTTGTTAAGGTACGATTTGGAATATAAAAAGGATACAAATCAATAAACAAGTACCTGAAATAATTTATTCTTAAAAACAAATATTTGAAATAAATAGTTGTGCCTAATAAAAGCATTTTTTAATTTTCCTGATGTAAATTCCGTACAGAATTTACATTAGGAAAACCAAAAAATTTTTTTTTTATAGACACAAATATTTGTTTCGAATAAACACAGTCTAAGCTAAGCTCTTTAAGAACAGGGCAGATAGCCAAAAAATTACACAAATGACAGCTGTGTTCGTCAACCTTGTTGATTTCTATCCATTTGATTTCTATCCATTTGTGGACGCTGCTTAAGGCGTACCATTTAAATTCAGTAGTTCACCCCTCGCTCTACAAATCAAGGATATAAAGGACCCCAAGGTATTTGTATTCCCAAACTATTTCTATCACCTGCCCATCGTAAACCCATTTTTCATTAACGTTTAGTTTTTTTTGTTTCTTTCGGACGATCATTATGTTGGATTTGTCTAAATTCACTATCAAGTTCCACATTTTACAATATTTGTTTAGTTTGTTGATCATTAACTGCAAACTTTGAGGGGATTCAGAGAACAAAACAATGTCATCCGCAAAAAGGAGTACCTTGATGTTTAGACCTGCAAAATGGATTCCTGCGCGCAAGTGAGTGACTAAATCATCTAAAAAAATTGCAAATATAATGGTACTAAGAACACAGCCCTGCCTTACTCCGCTTACTGTCTCAAACCATTCTGATAGAGCAGAACCATCCCAAACCTTCTGCCGTGTATTGTTGTACATATTTTTCAATACCTTTATCATTTTTGTGGACAATCCGTTCTGCGAGAGTTTAAAAACAATGCGTTTCTATCGATAGAATCGAATGCCGCCTTAAAATCCACAAAAAAAAAACAAATAAAGCTTCTTACTTTTACTCAAATAATAGGTCTGTTCCCAACCTTGACCAAAACTGCCAATTCTCAACTTGCCGAAATCCTGTTCCACACCTCACAAATTTGGTAGTTTTGGGTAGAAGAGAGCGCTCACGAGAGAGTAAAACAATTTCCCCTCCTGACAAATTCTGCCCAAGAAATTTCTTTGGGCAGAAATTGTTGGTCTGTCACATGTCAGGTTGAGGTACGTAGTATAAAAAATGTACTGTTGTCGAGTCATCGGTTCAGTTTGCTTAGCGTTTGAAAAAAAAAAGGATACAAAAAGTAAAAGATTATTTGTGTTAAGTTGTGTGGCAGAATTTTTGCCCAGAAACCGTTCCACTCTTTTTCGGCAGTTTTTCTCTTCTGTGAGAGAATTTCATCCCCACTCTTTAAAATTTGACAGACAAACAATTTCTGCCCACAAATCTAAATACATATCTACTGTTGAGTAGCCCCTACGAAAGCCAGATTGAAATTCGCTCAGTATGCTATATCTCCCTACCCAAGAATTTATGCGTCGTAAAAGGAATAATATGAAACCCATCTGGTATAAGACCAATAACAAAAAACCTGTTATATACATATACATACATAGGTACACATATGTACATACATACAATTTGACCATAAAGCTCATCTTAAAAAAATGAAATTAAAATGCCATTTAAAAATCCATAACAAGAAACTAAATGCTAACATATAGAAACAAATCCTGACTAAAATGATCAATGCTAACATCGGGAAACATAAATAAAATGAATAGAAATATTAATTACTCAAGCTGACGAAAGGAGTGTCGCAAAGTAGTCCCTTACGAATTAGGTTGTTCTACATTTGGGATTTATGTACTTCTAAAGAAAAACTCCAACTCATAGTACTCATACACAAATATAAATTAAATTTTAACATAATATGAGCTTTCATATCGTTATACATATTTGTTTTAAATGGTGTGTTAATTTTATGCAACACTTTTGCAATCAAAACTATCTATGCGATTCTATTTTGCATCACATTAGCGAAATAATGTTAGAAACTTTCACGTCCTTTTAAATCGATTTCGGAAACAAGCAGTTAACTTATGGTGAAATCTTCTAAATTTGTTTCCAATAACAGTTTGTGAAGGAAAATTCCTTATTAATGATGTTCAAGTAAATACATTTTAATCGCCGTCTCCGTCTTAGTACCATACCTGCCATTATCACGCTTTTCGACTTAACACAATACACCCGCAAATTATCTACAATTTTCTGGCGTGCATTTTTAATTTGATTTATGTATTTATCGAACTTTTAAAACTTATCAGCTTTCTTTCTAGTAGAGAGACCTAAGCTATTTATTCCTTGTTTTGAAGATGAATTTATGGAATGACAAACAATTAATTTTTGATAGCAGCATAATGTGATTTTTCAGCAAGACGCTTATCCATTCATGTTTATTTTAGGTGATGTTCCTCTTCCGGGTATTAAATAATAATATGTGACCTTTTCATTGTCCGTTCTCCGGTGGCTATATCAAAATCCAATCCCACATAACACTTAGATCTTTTCTAGGTAATTTTAATTACTAGACTACCAATAATTCATAGCAAAAAATTGTGATTTTTTTAAGTTTTTTATGCTTTAAAAATAACGCATAGATAACACGCTACTCAAACATGAGTAAAATATTTGTATTTTAAGCGTCAAATGTCTTATGAAACATTTTCAAATTTTGAGCAGAATTGGACAATTTTTGGCCTATTTTTTGAGCGCTTCAAAATTTCTAAGTTTTTCAGATTTTTTGTTTACTCATGGTTAGATAGCAACTCAAATATAACATACATACATGAATTTTAAACTAATTCGGTCTTGTAGAAAATTTTACAACAAACAAGAATATAGTGGATGGTTTTTTCCTAAGTTGCGTATTTCCAAAGTTATAAAGGAAAATGTCGGAAAAAATGGGGTGATTTAAGCGTTTATCACTGTTGCATTTTTCTTGCAGCGAGCACAGGTTTCTCGAAGTTGCATACTTAGCTTCAGACTACTCTTACATGCCCCAACAATAAATCAAAAATGCAGAACTACATCGCACTTTGCGAATTTATTGTCGAATTTGACTGGGCTATATATATAGGCAATCACATACAAATTTCCCAGGCACACATACCGCCGGATGAAAACAACATTTTTGGACGATCGAAACCAATGTTTGTCCTTTAAAGTATAGGAATACAGGCAATGTGTAGACCAAGTAATAAGATCTGTGGATGCTTTATTTCCACGATTCTAAAAACACGTCTTTACTGTACCATCAACTTTTTAAGAAAAATCGTTTATTTTTATAGAATATTGTTATTAAGGTGAGGATTCGTTTCTTCATTGATAGAAATGTCGTGATATCGCCTCAGATCCATAGTGGAATACAAGGTACAACAATAGAATTCTCATCCTGCGTCGCCGGATCAGCGCGGCATAAGGAAATGTATTGAATACATACATAGGTAACGTTTAAAAATCATGTGATTTTGTAGATAGCACAGATGCATTAAGCATTATCTAGAATACCTGATTTCTTAGATTGCCGGAATCATAATATACGTACTTTAAAATATTTTGTATTAAAAATAACCCACATACGCCATAGTGCACTCATAGTCTAGTTATGTACATGAAACAGAGCTTTTTATGCTTCAAATGCAATTAAATTAAAATATTGTTGAAAAGTTAGGCAACTAATGGCTTTATTCAGGCAATAAGTGCGTTGAGATGAGAAAACGAAAAGAATTTATACTATATTTATGTAGTATATGTACATGTAGATATGTGGCATGGCTTTGCTCATGCATGAATTACAAAAAAGGAAAATTGTGATTTTTTGTTTTATTCCCTGACAGAGAATTGATTTTGTATTTGATTTTTGTTATTAATAGTCTATCACCAGCATGAAAGTCTCATAACTTTATTTAAAGTTCCAACAAATCACATCAAATCGTAATGCATACATTGGCTAGTAGTGCACACTATTTCTTATTTTGTATATCTGCGTATAGTACCTTCAGGTTTTCGATTTCAAATGAGACTCTAAAAGTTGCAGCAAATTTTGTTTAAAATTGAGAAAAATGTGTATGTACAATGTACATAGACATGAAGAAGTTTTTTTTTTTGTATAATGGAAAACAATAAGGATAAGAAAACATACACCTAAGTCCTAAGTGCACGAGCTTAAGTCTGTGGTCTGCCTTGAAGCAAAGATTTTCAATTTATTTTCACCATTTTTCAATAAAACCTCTTTTTGCTGCGTATGCTGTCACTTATTATTAAACGAGAAGTTAAAGCCACATTAAAATCAAATGACGTGAAATTACTAGAGAGAGTTTTAAATTCATGTAGATTCTTTTAATCGTATTAAAGGCACAATTTCTCATACTTCAAAATTCCATTGTAAAAAGAGTTGTATTATATTACAAAAGCGAGAATGTTTTCTAAACCTAAAGCTCTTGTGTAAATTTTTAACCCAAAGATGAAAAATGAAAACGATATAAAAGTTCTTGCAGAGAACGAATAATGCTCTTTTTGTCTACATCACCTTTTGTGTATTTCGTATTACTTATTCCATTAGAAAATAATATAAAAATGCCCTTTTTTAATTAGAAGAAGCTTGCATCCTTCTTTTTTATTGGAGGCTACAGGTCTGTTTCCAGATGTGTGTACAAGCCGACGGATTGCATGTCCAAAGTTTTATCTACTTCAACATAATAGTAATGTTTAGAATTGATTTGATAATCGTTTTTTTTTAATTATTGAATAGGTTGTCTCTTTTTAAATCATAGGTTATTTTGACACTGACAGCTGTTTCCCGCTCGAAGTCTTGACAGAGAGTAAGTTTCATACCTCCGCGGAACGAAATGAATCGCTTTTACGCTTGAACAACGTTGGGAAATATTGAAAACTTATTTCCAAACTTATAGCCCAAATAGTGCGTTTTTTGAAAAAATGAAGCACCCACCGCGCACCTGCAATGTAACCTAAAAAAATTGACGCATCTCAGGGATCAGAAATCCCACAATTGAGTGATAAGAAGCCAATGCATCCATAGAGTGATAGTTTGGTGCGGATTGTGGAGTGGCATCATTGGACAAACAACGTTTCGGTCAACGGTGGGCGTTACAGAACCATGTCAACCTCCTCCCTTTTGAACTTTTTTTTTGTGGGGAACCGTGAATGACCGATGTTATGCCAACAATCCGGAGCGATTCAAGCACTTAAGGCCAATATCATCCAAGCAATCCGTGAGCTACAGCCCCAAACCATCAACAAGGTCTTAGAAAATTGGAGTGACAGAATGCGCTACTGAGTGCGAAGCCACCCAAGGCAGCCACTTGAACGAAGTTGTGTTCCATAAATAATGGAAATTTTTGCTCTTACTAATAAAGCTACATATAATACATGAACAAAATTTAATTTTGTTCATTTTATTAAAGAAACTTGTATTTGGCCCAACCTTTACATACTGTTTGTAGCACTGTAAACCCCCAAAATTTAGAATATTGGTCAATTTCAGCAATATTGGTAAAAGTCCGAAATGTTTTGTTTTCATAATTCAAATTCAAAGTCACTACCCCAAATGTTTACTTACACTATTGGAAATGTATAGAAAATAGTCTAGTCAAAAGTTTGAGTTACATTCAATCATGATAATCGCAAGTAGTTATCTTAAGAGATTCTGTAAAAAAGGTGTAGTGCCACAACTTCCCTGGGCAATACCGTGGCCTTTGGTACAACGCCGACTTGTAAGTTGAGTTGTTTCAATTTTCTTTCGTCGCAACGGTGACCTTTACCCATGTTTGTTTTCCTTTTGTATGCAAGTTAATTCTCAAAAAACTTTTTTCTAGTAGATTTTTGTTTGTACACTTGTGTACAACATGAAATGTAAATACAATGAAAATATAAGCGCAAAATACACCACCTATAAAAAAGGGTGGGTATTGTTTCTTTTTTTTTGTTTCGATATATTGTTGTTTTCTTTTTGTTATAATTATTTTTGTTCATTTCTTAAACGTTTCTTTTTTTGTAGGTACTCTGTTTCGAGTTCATTTCGTTTCACTGTAATTTTGAATTTCTTCTTTTGGTTTTTACTTGTTTCTCTTTTCCGTTACAACTACTACGGATTACTTAATCCTGGCTTGTTTCGACAACGGTTGTTTCGCATTTTGTCTCTATGTATAAGTATTTTTTTGGAATTTGATTATTTTGTTATCGGTAAGTTAGTTTATAATTGATTTGCCAGTCTTGAAAAACAAGACGAGTATTCTGATATGGGATTATTGAAAGCCCTGGCATCAAATATAAAGTTGTATTAGTTGATATGCTCATAGTGTTTATTTTGAATTTGTTATTTTTTGTTTAAACTGAATTATTTATTTTATTCTTAATTTATCTTTTTGTATTTTAGCCGTGTTTTTTAAAAGAGTGACTAGCAACTCAGTAAAAGTTTTACACGGAAAACACAAACAAAATTATCTATAATAATTTGTTTTGTTATTGGTTTGCTTGTAAACAATTTACTGAGTTGCTAGTCACTCTCTCAAAAAACAGGGTTTTTTATGTATCTTGTTTTGTAAACCTTCTTTTGTTTGAAGAAAATATTTTCGTTAAATTAAAATAACCTTATAAAACACAAAATTTTAAAGTTTTTCTTTGTTAAACTACTTCCTGGGACCTGGGTATCAAAAAACGATGCTAATTTATAATTATTTGGCTTGTATTAATTTTAATAAAATGATTGCATGACGCAAAGCATATTTTGATAGTTGTGAAAATAAATATGTTTTGTTTACTTCGATTTCAATCATTTCACCACCGTGTGTTTATTTTTGTTTTAATTCTTGTGCATGCAAGAAACCTAAAGGTTCTATAAGGTTCCTTACATGCACAAAAATCAAAACAAAAATAAACAAACGGTGGCGAAGTGATTGAAATCGAAGTAAACCAAAACGAAGCAATTAAGGACGAAACAAACATAAGACGAATTAATTCCAAAGCGAAATGATTGAATACCGAAACAATAAAAACCGAAATGAAATTAAAACAAAAAACTTAATAAATAAATCCAAACCCGAGCTATCGAAAATCGATTTTGTTTCATATCCACCAAAATCAACAGTTTTTAGAATTGTTTTGTGCCATAAACCATTTTTTGGCGTTTGGGACAACTTTTCTATACATTTTTTCGCAGTTTTTTTTGTGAGAATTGTTTTGTGCATATCACGGCGACAAGAGATAGAGAAAATATTAAGAAAGTTGAGTTTGTCCTACGTGCACTTTTGTTAAAGAAATGCTATGTATGTGGGACAATGATCGCAAACAAAATTTTAGTATTGGCTTGTGCCACCTCCACCTCCATTACAGTTGTGTAGATATACGGAGACGATTGTATGAAATCAGCTAGTTGTGGCTTGAAGTTGACTGCCAAGGTGAAAGGACGTGCGATCGCGGATGTTTTTAATTTTATTTTTGTAAAGGACACTCTGTTTCATCTGAACCTCATTTTGTGGCCAGCGGTATCCTTAAGTAAGTACCTGCTTATTTTTCCAATTTATTTAAATAAATGCAGGATATAAAATATATATATATTTTTTTTTTTTAATTTTTTTGATTATATTATTATTTGATGACGAATTATTGCCCAATGATCTTAGTTCTTCGTCGTCGGGATATTTTTCAAGTAATTAAAATTTACTCAGTTATTTCACGGTAACACACAAAGTGATAATTCAATAGCTGATCTAAATTATTCAGCTGACAGTAGTTGTGACAGCAAAATCCAAAGAACATTAAAAACAAGTAAACAAAGCAGTCAACAAAGCAGTAAAACTGCTTTAATTTTAGTTGTTTTGTTTGTTTTTTTTTTGTTGAAGAATGTTAGGGTGAGTCGGTGTAATATGCCACACTTAACAGTAAAAACATGAAATCAATACGTAAATGACAAGTTTAGTACAAGCTTTTTTTAATTTCAATAAAGTTTTATTTTATTTAATAAATAAACCAAAAAAAACACTGCTTTAATTCATATAATACATTTTAAATTAAGTTTTTGAAAAACCTTAAAAAGTGGCATTTTACCCACACGTGAGGGAAATATGCCACATCTGAAAGGGTGAAATGCCAGTGCAAATTTAATTGTCATTGATGGGACATATCGGGCAGTTTCCATCTTGCAAGCAGTTCTCGTGCATCAATCTCATGCATTTAGAACATTTTCGAGGCACAATCGGTTCTGCAAGAAATTAAAATCAAAGGGGATAATATGTCACTTTAGCGGGTAAAATGCCAGTTGGTCTGAAACAAATATGGCATTTTAACCCAAAACGTCAAAAAATATAAAAATATCCTTGGGCTTAAATTAACGCAACATATTGTGTCTAGACACGAACAAACATTACGTATACAAATCGAGTCTTACCTTCTTTGAACAAACTTTCCTATAATGTATTGAAAAATCCAAAAAAAGACCGTCTTTAATCACACTGAATTTAATAAAAAGCCACTTCGATTTATACTTTTCCGAATATTTGTTAAATTAAATTGCCCAATAACTTGCACATCCGTCTGCTCAGGGAACTAACCGTAACTGAGCGAATTGCATTGTCAGAATTGCCAATAGGATTGTTCAGTGAGGTTTTTTCAGATTAGAACAGAACAGAACAGAGTAGAACAGAAACGTCAGACAAGATAGAACAGGCAGCTGTCTGACAGATGTAATTGTCAAAAAAAAAAATTGGTATTTACTTTTCCAATTTGGTGGATAAGCAAGAAATACTTTTTATTTAAAACAATTAGAAATAGTTTTTATTTAACTACACAATTTAACTAAATTTAATTTGTATTGTTTTTTTTAAATATTTATTTGTTTATTTCCAAAGTTAAAGCACAAGGAGCCACGATGTTTGTTAAAAAATATCATCTTGCAATTGACAGCAGCTGATTTTGACAGTTGTCACAAACCTGTTCTACTTAAAAAGTAAGAACAGAAAATCCTGTTCTATTCTGTTCTAAACTGTTCGGAACAGCCTTACTGAACAGCAAATCAGAACAGTTTGGAACAGAAAATTCGCATTGAACAGCAAAAGCTTGTACTTTTCTGTTCTAAACTGTTCCAAACTGTTCGGAACAACGTCACTGAACAAAGCTTATATCAACTTAGAAGTGTAAAATATTGAAAAGTGGCATATTACCTACACTGTCATAATCCACCGACTTACCGTAAGTGTTTATTGTTTATTGGATTTGTTAAAGAGAACATTTATTGAAAAAAGAGATTTTCTTTTCAAATTTTATCATCCAACTCCATGCTTTCTTGCCTTTCAAATATACATTTGATGAGAATTACTTTGTGCCATATCCATTTTTTTGTGTTCCACGGGTACCTATAGAAAAAAAATCATTTTCAAAATATAGGAGGTGGGACACAAGTAAAAAATGTGGTCTTTTACGCTAATTAACGTATCTTGTTAACGGCTTGGCAAAACACTTTGAAAATTGGTAGGTGAAATCCTCATAAGACTAACTTCAAGTTAAAAAAATAAAAACAAAATCCTATCGAACAGTTTCGGAGTACCAAGTTCGCAAACCTTTAAATGCGTTTTTCTCGAAAAAGTGCACATGGCGTATGGAACAAACCAATTCTCGGGCGACGACTTGTCATGAATAAGTGCTTCTCGCCTACCCGTTCGTATTCGGCATACAATTGTAGTTCCCTTCCATTCCTGTCGACACTCGCACACAGGAATGGTTCCGAGTTGTTAGTCATTAGGCCCTGGTTCTTCACGAGCCGTTGTGCCACCCAATTTATTTATTTATTTTTTGTGTATTCCAGCATCAGCATTACCACTCTCAGTTTTCACCTAATTGCATTACAAAAAATGGGCACGACTGGATCACACACTTGCTGACATAGCTAACAACTTGAACGTAGCTTAAAATTGACAATGTGCATATATAGTGGTTCAATAACATAATGATATCATTAAAAAAAGTTTTAAAAAAAAAAACAATTTAAAATATAAATTATTACTATAAATTAATTTTATCATTTTTTTGAATAGCTAAAACAGATAGAGCTCAAAAAAAGTATGCCATCTGATTTGTTTGATAAATATGAATTTATGAAAAAAAATTTCAAAAATCGTTAGGGCGGTTTTTTTTTAAATAATTTTTTATATATAAAAATTCTTGAAAATTTAAAAAAATTAAATTTGGTATTCCAACTTTGAGTATTTTATAAAACACAATTTTTCACAAAATTTAAAAAAAAAATCATTAAGCCGTTTTCAAGATATTGAATTTTCAAAAAAAAAAATTCAATATTTTTTTAAAAATCGAAAAATTATTTTCTTGAAAAATTTTATATGCAAAATTGTTAAAATTATAAAGGACCTCTTACATAAGTCAAATTAATTCAAATCTTATTGAAATCGGTGTAGCGGTTAACGAGAAATTTGAAAACCAAAAAATCGGATTTATGACACGTTCCGTTAATAACCGTTATAAAAAATATTTTTTTCTACCAAAATATTAATTTTTGTAATTTTAGTAGATCGTAATTTTTTTTTCAAAATCGTTAGAGGCGTTTTTTGAAAAAAAAATCAATTTTTGTATATTGGTTGTATGGCAGGTACCGTTATTTTTTGAGCTAAAAAAAAAATTTCAATTTCCCCTATTATTTCCATAAGAACCTTAAGTCCAAAGTTTGAAGAAAATCGCTTCAGCCGTTTAGGCTGCAGGACGAGGTACAGACAGAAGGACAAACAGACAGAATTGCGAGACCCACTTTTTTCGCGTTCTCTATCATCGTAATGTTAGGGAAAATTATTATCTCGACATTTTTTTTTTGCACGAATCCTAAACTTGCCCTATACTACGTACATATGTATATCGCAAGTAAAATATGCACGACTGGATCGCACAACTTGCCCTCGTAGCTAAAAACTAGAATGTAGCTAGACATTGACAGAGTGTAGATATAGTATTGGTTTTGATAATATTTTTATTCGGTTAACAAAAAAAAAGTAATAAAAACATGTTACATAACAAATTTGAAATTTTTTGAATTAATAAAATAAAATTTGTAAGAAAAAATCTTAAAATAAAAAAAACTCTGATGTTTTGTAAAAAAAAAATTTTAAATGTAATATTTGTTGGTTAACTTGGAAGTTACGAATCGCAAAATAATGATAAGATCAACCAAGCCAATGATGAGATATAAGGGAATATACGTTAATAAGCGTTTTTTTTTCAAAAAAATTCCATAAGTTTATTTCCATATTTTTTTTTGGCAAACCGTGATATGAAGTATTATTAGATTAGAACTGGTCTAGAGATGAGTTGCTAGAGCCATTTTTTGAGAAAATTTGATTAAACCGAAATCATTGTATCGCAGCTACCCGTTCTAGATGAGCTAATACAAAAATTGTAAAATTCTTAATTTTGCTCTAGGGCATCACATTAAAATGTTTCCCACCAAATTTGAATCAAATCCGTCCATTCGATTAGGTTCTAGCTCGATGTACATCAGAACGCACATACAAATTGTCAGACGGAAGTGTCCACTTTTCGGACTTATCCATTATCGTAATGTTAGTTTTGATTAAAACATGGACTTTTTTCTTGACACGAAACTAATACTTACCCTATAGCTATATGGCAAGTAAAATTTATTTTTAGTACTTAATCTCTGTGTCTATCAAATTTCTGACACGGTCATATTTAAATTAATTTTTGCAAACGACAACGACTTTAAATCAAAGAAAATATTTAAGTCACACTCTCTTTCTAAAACACACCATTCATTTACCATCATTTGATGGCAAATTATATTTATGTAAATACAACTAAAATCACATAAGTAATCTTAGATATTGTTCGAACAAAAGTTGCAAATGATGATCAACTGCCTGGAGATATTTTCCTATCTCTAACCAGAACTTTTTAAGTCTCGTAGTACTATCAAAATATTCAAAACGTATCGTATACCTATAGTTTGAACCAAATCGGATATGTTTTACAGAAAACTTTTGACCAATCACCGTCTCATTAAGAAAACTTGTAAATGGGAATATACTTTTGTATTATTATTGTGTTGCGTGTGTATAGTAATGAGTCTCCATCCAATTAAATATTTCATGATTAAGTATTCAAAGGAGTTTCTTTAAACCCGTTTTCTTTATAGATATAGGTTAGGTACTGGTATCTTTCAAAAGTTAATACATCCTGTCAATTGATACTACCATATAAAACGACTGCCTTAAGCGATGCAACCTTTAAGTATCTGTTGGGTGTTTTAAATTTTTTTTTTTTGCTTGCTAATACAAAGTATACATTTTGAACTCGTGTGTTTATCACCTCATAAGTATTTTATATTACTAGCACAAGTGGATACGTGCTGTATTATAAAAAAAGACCTTTCTGACACGAAGATGGAATGTGTAATCTTCTCACTCGACATTCAAATTACAAAAATTACATTACCCCTTTTAATGCTTTCCAACAGTTAATGTTTTGTTTGTTGTTGTTTTTTTTTTAACTTAAATAAATTTTTTAAAACCTTTGAAATGTTTTTTGAAACAGAACAAAATTAATTCACTAAAAGGATACATTTATTTGATATATGTACTTGTACATGTATGTATGTAACGTAAGATATACGAGAACTCACTTTAAATAAAACCACACAAATTTGAAAATATCCAAATCTAAATAAAAAACAGGAAACAGTAAACTCGTACTTTGAATGTTTTGAAAAGGTTTCCCGGTATGCACACCTGTAGAGTGCTGTTGATACTGAATACGAAAACTCTATTGAAGTTGCCTTTATATAAGGATGATACTCCTGATAAGTGCACCTCAACAATTTGAAACTCCCCAAAGAAAACATTCGCCTCCCCAGAGCAAGAGGAGGCAAAAATTACGAGCCACAATGTAAAAATGACACATCATGTTAACACTCCCTGTGCCTTTTTATACGCACTTTATGATGCGCAACATTTTCATTCAGAAATTCATGGTAAAGGAGATACATATGTTGCAGATACAATCAGGACAATTATGATGTAGGTTAGGTACGTATACATTATACATATGTTTGTACGTATAATTGCGCACACGCTGGCATGCATATATTTTGGAAAAGAATAGCTTTTGTTTGACGGTTAGTTTGAATTAATCACTAAAATTAATAATTATAAAAGAACAAATAATAATCGTGACACTCATAAGTGTGACAAATTAAATTCGTCCTTTAGAATAATGTATTAATGATGAATAAAAATAAGAGAATATGTTAGGGAATCAAAATATGACAAAGCAAATTTGCTATAAGAGCACCTACCTGGAATGGCGTTAGCAATTTTTGTTGGCTTTTGGCTCTAATGTGTTGATAGGGTGCTGATTTTAGTTGTCACTTTAGGTTTCAGTGGGATCTGCTATTGATAAATGTTTGTTGTTATGTTTTTAAGGTCAGACGTGAGGGAATAATTAATTTTGACTTACAGTAGTGGCCACCTAATTAAGAACGATATTTTTATAAATTTATAAAATGCATAACTTTTGTTTGGGAAATCTGTTGAGGTTGAGTAGTTGTTTTAATAATAGCCCATGAACTACGATACACTTTGAGTAATGTTTAAAAAATACAAGCATGAGAATATTAGATGGAAAAAAACTCTTATTTCGTCTGGCAATATAATAAAGAACAGAAACAAAATGTTGTCATAAAATTAAAAATCTTTGAAATTTCAATATGTTAATGTGAATATATTGTAGGAAAACCTTAATTCTTTATAATTTCAGACAAAATTCCTTGCATGTTTTCGCGTAAGGCATGGAATCTCGATAGTGGTGTACTCTTATCAGATTTCCTCAATATTTAGAACATTTTGATCAAAATGTTTTTTTTTTACTTTAACCATCCTTTAACCATCTCCCGTCAAGTTCTCGAAAGAATTTAGGCCCGAGCTTTGGACGGTCTAATCTAAAAAATGACTTCTTGACTACGCAAACACCTTCTTAGCAATCCATTGAGGACTTCTTGGATCATTATCGTCCTTAAAACAAATTTTATGGACATAATTTCAAATGAATAAGACTCCATGACATGTTCCTCAATGTCTTTATAAACTTTCTGGTCAATTCGAGCATTTTGTTCTTACTTATCGACCATACTATGACAAGTCAATGCACCCCAAATTAAATTAAGTTTTATCCTGTACTCTATACCGTCTTAAGAGTGTATTTTGGATTTAATTTCTTTTTCGGAGGATGTCTTTTTTTGTAGGTCAAAAGGAAATTTGATGTAAGAAGGCCTAAGAACAAGAAATTAAATCAAAAATTTTATTTCTAAAATAATCTTAAATTAATAAATATCACTGCCATAGATTAAAGAAAGGTTTTTTGAAGTTATATTATAAAAGTCCAAAACCAAAAACCAACAGTAAAACCCGATTATAGTCAAAAGAATAGGATATGACAGAGCTAAAAACTATTGTACCCCATGGTTAATTCTAGTACTGAACGTTGTTGGTTGTGATACTAATCGCTTTAACACCAAAAGAGAAGACAATTTTTTTTTAAACCATCAAGAGGTAAAACACCACACAAAATATATTCTTCGCATAATCTGAACAAGATGCCTTTGTGCGAAGAAAATGTTCTATTTGTACATGCATTCACAGGATGTGATACTACATCGGCCTTCTACAATACAGGAAAAATCAAATTTGCTAAAAATTTCGAAGAGCAAAAACATTTAAAAGATGCTGCAAAAATATTCAAGCAACCGAATCAAGACAAAGACACCATTTATCAAGCCGGTGAGAGATGTATTTTAGCTTTATGTGGTGCTCCAAAATCAGCGATTGATCTAAATCTGTTCATATATCATTTTTTTACTTAAACAATTGTTCATGGCGTCCATGTCCAATTGAACAGTTTACCGTACACAGCGGATGCAGCGATGGAACATTTAAAAAAGTATATCTTCAGATTCAATTATGGCTAGGTAATTGTTTATCACCAGCCGAATGGGGATGGAAGTTAAATAACGTCCTAATACCAAATACCATGAACCAGTCACCTGTTCCGGAAAACGTATGAAAATCAATATTCTGTCGATGTAAATCTGGCTGTGGAGGTAATTGCGTTTGTAGAAAAAACAGGGGTTTTCTGTGCGCAAGCTTGTACAGCATGTGTTGATAGCTGTAGTAACTGTCAGCCTAATATAAATTTCGAAAAAAAAGAAATAAAAGAGGGAGACACATTATGTAAATAATGTATTTAATATGTACCTAGGTGCCTAACTATGTACCTAAACAGAAAAAATACTTTATTTTTTTGCTTTTCCAAATAAAATATAAATGTTAACATTAACAATGTTCTTAAATATAACATAATATTAAACATTATGTTCTTAATATTGTGTATTATAAAATATTTCCTCATGGTAATTAAAATAATAAGAACTATTAATTATCTTAAATAAAATTAAAAAAAAATGTGTGCATATAAGCTGGTTTTACTGTACTTGATTTTAAACTTTTATATTTAAAATAACATATAATAATATTTATTTTGAATTAAATTTAAAATATTAAACTTAAAAAACTGGTTTCATCACAAATGAATATAAGCGGGTTTAACTGTACTTGATTTTGAACTTTAGGATTAAATACAAATGAAACAAAAAATAAAACTTTTGAGTGTTTTTTTTAGTTTAGTTTTTTTTTTTTTTTAATTTTTGAGTTTTAAAAAAATGTCTGTGGAGAGCGTCGGTATTAAAAAAAAATCTATATATACTATATATTCTACCAGCTAATCCGACAGACGTTGTCCTTTCCAAACAAGATTTCTACGCTTTACTCAAACTAACAATACGATGATGAAGAAGTAAAAAAGTGATTTTCGACAAGACGTACGTCGCGTCGTTCTGTGAAATTCAATACTTCAAAATAGTTCAAAAAATATTGCAATTCAAATTTATATGAATATATTTTTTACAAAAACAAAAATAAAAGCAAAGAAAAAATCCTTTTTTCTATTTTTGACATTTTTCCTCATTTTTACTTGCGATATATACAACATTATGTACTATATGGCAAGTTATGGATTCGTAAAAAAAATCGAACTCGGATATTAATTTTCCTTAACATAACGATTATAGAAAACGCAATGTGGGTCTCGCAGTTCTATGTGGCTGTGTGTCTATCTGATTTTGTAAAAAAAAATTCAAATAAGGAAATGCTACTTTTTAATAATTTTTTTACTTTCAAAAATTGGTTATTTTTTGTATCTCGAGTACAACATTTTTTTTGTTTTTTTTTTTTTTTATTTTCTCGAAAACAGTTAAGATGAAATTTTTCCATTTTTTAAGGTAAATCTTCAAAGAAACATTATTGTGAAGCAAAATTAAATTAATTTTTTTTTTGAAAGCTTATTATTTTTAAAACGACTTGGTCAATATTTTTAAAAGTAAGGGTAAAATAATTTTTTTATTTTTTGTAGAATACCTTCTTGAAAAAGTCATGTTTCTAAATTCAAAAACAATAATAAAATAAATAAAAATAAGAAAAAAGTTATTCTTCTCGAAAACGGCCCAAGATTATTTTTATAAAAAGACGTGCGTGATATTAAATTAGAACATTCTACTTTTTTTATTTAAAAATATTTTTTTTTTGATTTATTAACTGTACTTCCCATAGAACAACTTTTAATATTTTCGATTTTCTCATTATTTAATAAACCAATTAAAATTATATTCTCTAATTAAGTAGCATAGACTTTTCCGCTAACATGCTATAGGGTGTGGAAATATTCACGAAAATATAAAAAGGGGTACCTTTAACACCTCCTCCTGAGTTTAGCTCGCGGCCCTGGGCTGGGGACTTAGGGTATGTTATACCTGGGGGTAACCCCTACCATATAAAAAAATAATCCAGAGAGCACTATTTTTTTCAAGCAAAATTCCTTCGTTGACTGTACTATCAGGCAACTCAGTTTCCTTGTGTGAAAGCTTTCATATATAACTCGTTTTCAAATCTTTTTTTTTGAAAATCATAAATCCCAAATAATGAACTCTTAAAGAGCATCGCGATTAAGTTTCCTTATCTTCCTTTAATAATAAGTAGATACCTATTCTGAGAAAAAATTAAAAAATGCGTACAGGAGGTAACCTTTAGTACCCATTTCCTTCCTCTAATAACACACCCGTGTTAAAAGTTGGCGTGAATATAATTTTACAACGCAATCGAAACTAACAAGATTTTATTACTTTCTAATTGTTCGATAATTTAATTATGATTACCCTGGAACAAACTTTTCTAATTAAATTTCATAAACTGACACTACAAGTTGCACATACTTTTATATTTGATAAAATGTTCGTTTTCCCTTTTCCGAGGATGAATAGATAATTACTTTTTAATTTTTTGCGTTGGAAGTACTTCATATGGCGGTAAATACTAGAAGACGATGAAAAGCAAACAATGTGTCAGAAAAATAGCGTCAATAAGATAAGATAAGGAAAGCTTTCTTGTGTAAACTAAACTGTATAAATGCAACAATCCGTCTTTTATGTTCAATTGGAAAAAGGATTCGTATTATAGTTCATTGATTTGAGATTATTTATGACTTTTTTAACTATACAAACGTAGGAGTTCATATGTCGGGATTAGTATAAGAGACTACACTTATTTGTAAAGCAAACTTTACAAAAAGTAAACAATGGATAACTTCTAGAAAAATCATCAATATACGAAGGATTTTGACGTCAATGTTTGAAAAAGTGTTTGTTTATTACAAAATAATAACCGTAATTAATTATCATTGCTGACTGAGAAATGAGGCTATTGTTATGAATGTACATGGATTGTTGATTACAGATAGAGACGGTTTTAAACTAAGATTATCTATTAGTAAAGTAGGTACATTAATTTATTGTATCTAGATATTTTGTTATGAGACAGTATTTTTACATTAATAAACTCGGATTCAGTAATATGGATCCACCGTCCACTTAAATTTTAAGATTTCGTAAACCACAGACCGGCCGGCCTTTAGAAACAGTTGTGCAAAAGTATTTCAGTACCTACATACCTATTTGCACCACGAATCAAATATTTTTAACTCACTAATTTTGCCTGCGTAAACCACGGTTTAATTATGGAAAGGGAAGTTATGTCATACTTTGTGTCATTGTGCGTCTACATTTTAATTTGTATGTCATTCTTATGACAATATTTAATGTTAGTTTTGCCTTTCATTATTTTAATGACAAAAATATTGACAAATATGAAAACCATTTACACGAAAATGACAAAAAATGGTAAGAAAATGACAAAAATAATGACATTTTGTCATTCGTGTGAATTCGGTATGCCTTAATTAGGTACTGTGGACTATTAAAATGCTAATGTTTGTAAAACTTAAAGAGATACAAATCAAAAACCGCAAAAAATTCAAACCACCGTTACCTCTGCCTAAGTGATTACATACACAAATGATTTTTCTATTGTCGGAATCTGTAGACCAAAAGACACATACCTATTTAGGTCTATAATTTATCCGCCCCTCCCTCCACTTTTGATAGATCTCACAATGTACATACCACAAAACTCATGTCTGCCGTTTTATTTAATGATGTGTCTATCATGCGGCTTGGAATTCCAGTCTCAAATTTAGTTTGTCAAGTGTCCTGGTTGTCCCAATGGTTTTATTTTTAGCTGAAGTTATAGCTATTTCACAAGTAGTGCCAACCCGATCATCGGACTTCTTTTTATGTGGTGCTGAGTGACAAAAAATTATTCAGTTTTTGATACCCGCTAGGTTCGGTACAAGGGGTCAAAGGTCACACAACCTACGTTATAGTTATAGAAGAAAATATATAGATATAAACTGCTTCATGAAATTTGATTGTAACATTAGCCGTTTAGAAAATATAGGGGCATTCCATTGTCATGTAGCCGACTTTCGTATGTAGTTTTTACTATTAAAAATAAATTTAAAACAACATAATACTAGAATTTAGATTATTTTCATACATTTTTAGATCGTTTGAAATCCTTGCTTTGATGTGGCAAAGGATTTGTAGTTAAAAATTCAAAAACCTGGTAATTATACTAAGAGTAGTTTGCGTCACCCCGACATTAAAACTACCAAAGTTCATAGCATATTCTACAAAATAATTAACAAATGAGGATTTTTTTAACAAAAAAAAAATTATTTGAAAACAATGTAGCTACTCTTAATCTGAATTTAAGCGCAATTGGCGTAACGTGCGCGACAATTTTGTAACGTGCCTGACATGTTCGAACTTAACTGACAATGCATCGATACATATCTCTCATTAAAAAGAACAATGTCTTAACTCAAAAAACATCAATTTTGACCTAATGATACAGTTCGAACTCATTTTCTATAAACTATTTTTTGGCAAAACGTCATTTCTAGAACTTGAAAATTAAAGGCTATGAGCATCATTTGTCGCTATATACACTGACACTTTTAAATGTTTTTTTTTGTGGCAATACTGCATTTTTTACATTTAGGCAGGGACCTTTAGAGTGAAAACAGTCTAATAAATATTTTAAAAGTGCCATATTTTGCGCTAAAAGTTTAATTAATAGCTCTACCAAGAAAAAAGAAAAAAAAATAGATATAAATGAAGATGATTATGAAATACAGCCATGCAAACTTTATATTGCGATTTCTGAAGTTTGAGGTTTTTTTAGTTATAACGCTGTTCTTTTTAATGAGCGATATGTATTTGTTGAAAACGTGGTCTTCTTGGTCCAAATCGTATTTTTTTTTGGTATGTATTTTATTCCCATCACACTGCAGTACATGAAATCGTGAAATATCTGGAATTGACCTTCTCCCATGGTGTTTTTGCTGCGATTTTTATCCTTTTAATGGGTTATAGGTATGTATGTTTTTGATAGCAATTGGCTGGTGTAAAATTTTGAATTTTAATCAGCCATAAAGTGATTTATTTGAGAAAGGGTACAAACTTTGAATTCTCTTTTTTTGGTTTTTTGGCAATCTTTTTAATGAGTAACTAGAAGTTTTAAATATATGAATGAATTATATTATGTGTTTTGTATAAGTGTGTATAAAAAACTTGCTTTCCTAGATAACTGTTGAGTGGAGATATTAATAGAGGGGGGTTCACACAAATCAACAAGTCGATCGACCTGAGTCGTGTTGCTAGCGTTCACATTCAACGACCGCCTCATCAACTTCATTTGTAAATACATTTTCAAAAAGCAAAAACGACGTAGATTTAAGTTTTTGCACCAGTTTCAGCGAAGGAAATTCATATCTTCTCCCTTCCTTTTGTGATTTCACTTCTATTTCAACCCATTCTGTATGAATCTCACATAACAAATGCAAAAGAAACACTAAAATCCAAATTTTCTGACATTGTAGTTGTTCAACTAGTGTTCACATTAGCTACAGCGGTCGTTCGACCGAGCAAAATATTAACAAAATTGAAATTCTTCCGAGAGTCGTTCAACCTTCAACTTGTGTTCCCATTACAAATTATGTGACGTTTCGACACGTGAGTTGATGAACTTGTCGATGATTGTGAACCCCCCTAATAAAACAATTTTTTTTTAAAATACATATTAGTTCATAAATTTTGAATGTGTGTATCGATTGATTTAGTTGTTTGTTTTTTTCTCAATGAAATAACCATTAATTTGATACCTCATTTGTTGATCTACGTGATATATTAGTGTCACAATCGAATTAATTAAATTTATCAAAAATCGGCTAAAATCCATCGAAATTTTTGCTTTGTTCATTGTCAACCTTTGTTATCTGAATAAAAATAATTATTTCTAATCGGCTTTTTCCTTTTAAAAAATCATAACTTCATTTTTACTGGTCAGATGTTCAAAATTAAGGTCATACAAAAAAGTAAGCTGTAAATGTGGCTTAATTCCTATATACAAATTATTAGGGAGGGGCAAACAATTTTATACTAAAAGGGTGTGTAAATGTTCCGTCAATTTTATATATGCTCTTATTCAAAACATGATGAAAAATTTTCCAATTTCAAAAAACTAACCCCCTTATTTATAAAGAAAAAATAGTTATTTCAGCTCCCGTGTTTAGGAAAACTAATAACTATTTTTTCTTTATAAATAAGGGGGTAATTATACACGATTATAATACATCTATTGCTACTCAACAAATGTGTTATTACTAGACAAAATAAATACTTTTTCTTGGTTTTTAAAGTCTTTTAATAAAACGCGCCACGTTCCCGACAATATGTTAATCACCTTTTTCTTACATGTTATTAGCACGATAAAATTAAACAAAATTATGTATTAAATAGCTCACTTTGTGCGCTGTTTAAATCGTATGTTATAAAAAGCTATTAGCCTCAGTTTGGTAATACATACATTTAAAGAGTTAAATTGTCACGTGCCCGACATTTTGACAATATGACTTAAAAGCGGTAAATTTATATCTCTACTTGGCTTACTAGCAAAAAAAAAGGTGTTGACATTCAAAAGGGAAGATAGAAGAAGAAAATAATACAAAAAAGTATTGATAATAAGACGAAACAAACCAAACTATTTTAAAACTAAGATCATGCTAATTTGTAAGGACGCTGGACTGATTGCAAGTTAAATTTTTGTTTAATTTGACCTGTTACTATTTAAGTGTTTTTTGAAATGTGACTACTCATGGATGTAAGGTTAGGGATAGTACTTTATATAAAAATACTTTCATTTGTTTCCCAAATAAAATATATAACATGCAAAGTTTCCACTATTCATGGAAAGCCCCTGTAGCACTTTAAAATTCCACAGGTTACAGGTATCCCAAAAGTATGCAATTTGTGTATTTGTATATGTATATTTCTAAAAGAAATCCAATGAATACAAATAACAAAATGGCTAGATTTTCGAATGTTCCCTGATATAAGGATTCCTATATTGACTAACGGTCACAAATATGGGTTCCCAGCAAATCTTTTAAAAAACAGAAAGCCTAGAACTCAGATCGCGCTAAATCTTAGCTCCCATACAAAATTCACTCCAAAAGCTAAATTTTTGAGAGAATTTTGTATGGAAGCTAAAATTTAGTGCGATCTGCGTACTACGCTTTAGAAACAAATTGTTAAGGTTAGACCGCACTGGGCGGAACTGCGATTCACAATAATCTGTATGAAATTTTATGAAGTTGAGTTGCCGCTTAGTGCGATTTAGCTCGTACAATTTTATACAAATAATGTTTTGCCGCGTCGTGAAGTGTAGTTCCGATGCGGTTGTGTGCGGTTTAACCTTTATGAAAAGGAAAATGGGTATAGGTAGTTATGTATGGAACCTTGGCGTAAGCTGATCGGATTGCATCGTTTTATTATTTTTGAATGTGATTCGGTCCTGCAATAACTATATGCAAACGCGTTTTATCATTTATGGTGTAGGTATCTCAAAAGCTGATATTTATTTTTGAACACTTTATTATAGCTTTACCAGTATCTCCCAAGACATCTATGAATGGGATATCAAATGAAAGCTTAGATGGTCCTCTACGCATGCATACATTTGTCGGAAAGACTTTTATTAGTAAATGGACCGCGTCCCAATGGTTGTATAAAAATAAACACAAAAGTGGTCCGACTCGCGCCAACTACCAAGCTTTATCAGACCACTAGAATCATATTTCATTCTTCACTTTGCAACCGGAAAACCGACCCTAAAAAGCATGTGCGACCAGTGGTTTTCTTAATATTTGGACTAAAGTTGCTTTAAGGCTCCCTCAAACCCCCCAACCCAACGCGGAGCATTCACTCTGCAGGGCGAATCATTCATAAAATGATAATAAAAATGACAAATAAAAAAAAGTAGTAGCCCGTAGCGTAATGGTTAGTGCGTTCAACTGTCACGCTGGAGGTCTGGGTTCGTTTCCCAGCCTCGTCCACCTAAAAACTACAACGTTTTTTTCAGGGCTACTGCCTCTTGCGAGGAATTGACAAATCCTCCAAGAGTATCACTTGTCACGAATAAGTGCTTCTCGTCTAGCCGTTCGGATTCGGCATACCATTGTAGGTCCCTTCCATTTCTGTCGATAGGCGCACACAGGAATGGTTGCGAGTTGTTAGTCACTAGGCCCTGGTTCTTCATGAGCCGTTGTGCCACCCGATTTATTTATTTATAATAAACTGCTAAACAACAACAAAAATTGCCGTCGGCAATGTCATGTTAGGGGCCTAGTTATAGCGATCAGTAAAAATTTTCTTTTCCATAATTTCATGTGTTATAAAAAGATTTGAAACATAAAAATGGTACGAATCGATGGCAAATCAATTAAAATATTTTTTCTGGCAAAAAATAATCCCAAGGAAGAATCATTTTTGTAAAAAAAAGCATTTATTTATTTTACTGATGGAAATTCGTTTTACTGAACAGCTGATTGTCAACTCACAAAAAATGGAACGTTTCAGTTTTCTGTGTTCTATTTTTTTACTGTTCCACTCTATCAGTAAAAAAATTACTGAAGCAATTTACATCATTAAAAATAATAAAAGGCTGTTGCTGGAGGTTTGACATTTAATTACTGATAGAATTTTAATGATTGCTATGACCGGCCGTACGTAAAAAATTCCAGTTTTCAACTGTTTCAACTTTTACTGATCGCTATAACTGGCCCCTTACCAAATAGCAGCGGCAGTTTCTTTTTTTATAACTGTTGATAGGTATAGAACCAACATGCTCTAAAATTCCAAAGGGTATTGGAGAAACGATTTCGGGGCCAAACAATGTACATATGTGTTAAATGAAGCAACAACTTCGCCACTAGACAAATTAGTTGGCTACACAGAAAAACAAAAGTTCGCTTATGCCCTTACCCAACAGGCAACTTCCGAGCAACTATATTGATTACATACATACTGTTTTTTGACTTAGTTTTGTTGACTTTTTTGTCACAATTTTTGTATGTATAATTTATGATTTCAATGCCAAAGGCAATTTATTGCTTGGTTGGGCATTTCATTTGTCAGGCGATTTCAGTTTAATTCGCTGTTTTTGCTTGCATAATTAGTTTTTTTTTGGGGTTACCCTTATTTTCAAAATCAAGGAAAATGTACACAAAATCTGGTAGAAACTGAAATCTCGTTCGCACTGTCCTTAAAAGTTAGGGGAGATCCGAATTTCCTTCAGTACGCGCTCAACTTAAAAAAAAAAAAAAAAAACATTTTGAAAAAAGTGAAACGTCAACATTGATTGCCTCGGCGATGGAAAGCAATTATTGCTTTTAATCAACCGAACAATAATGCCATTGCTAAAATTTCTCACACAGTGGCTCCATTAGCAATTTTTGAGGAAATGACAACGGCAATGGGAATGTCAATTTATTGCTTGGGTAAGCATTATTTGGATAATATATATTCAATCCCTACACAAATACACTCTTATTGCGATTGTCAATCATGGATTGATAGTTGATAAATACTGAAATTCGATATTAAAAAAGCCAACCGCTAAAAGTTTTAGTCATTGAGAATGATGCAGGCTGTCCTTAATTACAAGAAAATTGGCAAAAATTGATTAATTGTTAATTAGATTTTGATTAAATTGCCTTCGAAAATGCGAAATTCCAATATTTATCAATAATCAATCAGTAATTGACAATTGCAATAGGGGTGATAGAAATTTAATTTCTAAATAGTTTATATGACGTTTACTATTTTCTGTAATTCGATTTGTATTTGTATACCTACATGTATACCTACCTACCTACATGTATACCTACCTTCAATCCCTACACAAATACACTCTTATTGCGATTGTCAATCATGGATTGATAGTTGATAAATACTGAAATTCGATATTAAAAAAGCCAACCGCTAAAAGTTTTAGTCATTGAGAATGATGCAGGCTGTCCTTAATTACAAGAAAATTGGCAAAAATTGATTAATTGTTAATTAGATTTTGATTAAATTGCCTTCGAAAATGCGAAATTCCAATATTTATCAATAATCAATCAGTAATTGACAATTGCAATAGGGGTGATAGAAATTTAATTTCTAAATAGTTTATATGACGTTTACTATTTTCTGTAATTCGATTTGTATTTGTATACCTACATGTATACCTACCTACATGTATACCTACCTTCGATAAATCTATAAAAATGAGAATACTCGGCTGTCATTACGGTTTGCCTTCAAGCTGAACGACAGCTCTTGACTGAGGAGCTGATCAAATTGTATTTGAAAAAGCACACATATAAGATCCGCGCCAAATTTCATAAGTGGTAACTTTGTTGTTGGATTTCACATTTGTTTATGGACACAAAATAAAATTACAAATACAACAATGTTAGCAAATGGGTTTTGGGGGGTGAAACGTACGAAACGTCCTTACATGATTTATCTATGCTTATTATAATTACCACCCAGCAAACGTAGAACTACATATGAAATAGGTGAAATATGTACGTAATAGAAGTACTTCTTTTCCACTGAACAAAGATAGGGGCTCGGGAACACAGTTTTATACCTCCTATCAGGGTTCGGACTTGAGTAACCGCAAATCGCAAACCAGGAGTGGAATCGGCTAAGGTGATAGTTGATTATCAATTGTGGTGATCGTCATTTTGACGATTGCTGTCTCTATTTTTCCCTTAAGATGTGATAGAGACAGCTATCTTCAAAACGACGATCACCACAATTGATAATCAACTATCACCTTAGCCGATTCCACCCCAGTATTTTCGACTTTTGGTGATTTTTTAAAAATAATGATAACGTAAAAATTATGGCTTCTAGAAAAAAACTGTTAATGCATGCTTATAGATATAAAGGTTCATAGTGAACACATTTTGTGAATATAATTTTTCGATTAAGCTTACACTTTAAAGTATATGCAAAAAACTGTTTTTTTGGCAGTTCACACTATCAAATAATAGAAAAAAAAATAATTTTTTAACGCTTAATAACTCAGAAACGGTTATAGCTAAAAGTAAAGTTGTACGGACTTTTTTATTGTAAATTTGATGTTTTTTAATTTTGAACTTTAGTTTTTTGGACGAAAACCCGTTAGAAATGGAAATATACTGACTTTTTGGTTACAAAACGATTTTTTTGTATTTTTACCGTTATAAAAAAGCTAGCACCCAACATATCTTCGCGGAACTTTCTAGGCTTATTAAGGAAGGTTCACAGAACGTGTATACCAAAATTCAGCTTTCTCACATTTTTTCCGAAGTAAAAGTCTAATTTTCCTAGACTATTATGGCTACACGAAATGTGTCCCCATAATGAAATATGGCCCAAACTTAAAATGAAAAATGGGCCCAAAAATTTATATGGGAAACAACAAAAACAAAAAAAAGTTTAAAATTTGTAAATTGGGGCCATTTTTTATTGTTTTGGGGCCTTTTTTCATTTTAAATTTTGGGGTGAAATTTCATTATGAAAAATGGCCCCAAACTTTTATTCTTAAACCAAAATACTTTTTAAACAAAAACTTAGATAGCAGACTGACTGACAACATAGGCGATTGAGCATACCCTAATCGGAGCGACGGAGTCACGTGAGCGGGACAGAGGACCCGAAAAGGGAGTTAAAATCCTTGAACCCGCGAAGCGGGCCAGGCAAGGTACTTTTTATGGTCTCCCAAGCCGACGCAAAACATTTTTTGTGCGATTGTAATTTTTCTCTTGTTGTTGGTTCTTATATTAATTTTGGGGCAATTTTTCATTTTGTGTTTGGGGCCATTTTTCATAACTTTGTATTTCAAAACTAAGACCACACAAAATTCTTAAGGCAGGACCATGATAGCCTTGGTTTACAAGATCAACTTTCTTACTAATAAACTCTTTCTTTATAAAATTGTTATGCCTTAAACAGATGTGAAGCTTTTTCCATGCAGCGAAATTAAATTACACAGGTTCTTATGGGAGCAGATTCACTCAAAGTCTGCATGCAGCGCAGCGCTGCACGATATCTCTTGCCTAAAACAGATGTGCAGCTTTTTCCATGCAGCGAAATTAAATTACACAGGTTCTTATGGGAGCAGATTCACTCAAAGTCTGCATGCAGCGCAGCGCTGCACGATGTCTCTATTTCTAAATTTGCTGCCCAGTTTCATTGCAGCCACAACTGAAAAACGAAAATTTCTAAATAATTGCTATTTGGCATTACTCATATTGACATCACCTGCCATTCTTTCAAAAAATTTGTTTGTGTTGGTGATTTTTGTTTAAGAATCCATGAAGCCGGTGTTGCCACCCTACCATCGTCCAACGAAGAAAATCTCATTCCAACATTATTGTGTGACATCGGCAACGCTGTGCTTTCATGTATTTATTGACATAACTATGCATCATGAATGTCAGAAACTATGCACATGTGTTTCGTGTGCAGCTCTGCATGCAGAGATGCGTGCAGACTCGCTGCACATCTGTTTTAGCCATCTATTTCTAAATTTGCTGCGCACCATCAATGCAGCCACAACGGCAAAGAAAAAAATCTTAAATAATTGGTATTTGGCATAACTCATAATGACATCACCTCTGCCATTCTTTCAAAAAAATTGTTTGTGTTGGGGATTTTTTGTAAGAATCCATGAAGCCGGCGTTGCCATCCTACCATCATCCAACGAAGAAAATCTCGTTCCAACACTATGGTGTCACATCGGCAACGCTGTGCTTTCATGTATTTGTTTGACAAAACTATGCATCAATGAATATCAGAAACTATGCACATGTGTTTCGTGTGCAGCTCTGCATGCATAGATGCGTGCAGACTCGCTGCACATCTGTTTTAGCCATTAAGCATTTTTAAAAAGTGTTTTTTAACAATAATTGCATAAAGAAGATGCACTACGATTTTCTCCGATTGTACACATTTTCTTATTCATGTTATTTATTGAACCAAGAATAATAATCGCAGTAGATTGTAAGAAAAGCGCAGTGGTGCAGTGGATTTGAAAATTTAGAAAAAAGCGCAGTAGATCTACTGACTTCGCAGTAAAGTCCGAACGCTGCCCCCTATACATGAGAATACATGAAGCAGCTATCTCTTTCTAGCATGCGAAATGTAGTGAATTTCCCCTCTAATAAAGTACTGACAAAAGTACTTCAAATGTATATCAGCGAAGCACTACTGGAAGCACTTCTAATGTTTATTCGCCAGTAGTTTCTTAAACCATAGCGAAAGCACTGAAACATGTCCTTTAAAAGAACTTCTTATGCGTGTACATTTCACCGGTTATATCCGTTCTACTACATACTGAGTTCTCGAATCTAGAAGTACGGATATAACTGGTGAAACTTGTACGTAAAAAAAGTAGTTTGTTCCTTCTGAAACTGAGCCTTTTTATTATATATGAAATAATATGATAAATTGAATTTTACGAATAGTTTTTGTCACCAGTTTATTGCTAGTTTTATCAAAATAAATACAAAAATTGTTCAAACTTTAGAGCCGTTCCAATAATTGAACAATTTGCTGCAGTCTCAAAATACACGAAGATCGTCGAAAATGGTTTCCTCGACCCTGATGAATCTGAAATGCAGTAATAACAAAGTATAAAACACTAATAAAAACATTTGTATTTTCTATTGACAATAATGATAATAATAATGACAATAATTAACAGCCTTATTCTGGCAACCTCAGTGATGCCTCACAAGTCACAATAACCTCATAACTCGTGTTGAACTCGCCTCATAAAAACTTAAAAATTATGATCTGCTCCTTGGCAGATCACAACTCACGTTGTTCTTGGGAGGTTTATTATGAGGGCTTCCACAGAATCCGAAATTGTGACCGCCTTATACAAAAACAAACTCACAAAAAATTGTGACCTGTGAGCCTCGCAACGGCAGAATAGGGCTGTTATAATTTGTTTGTTTCTTATATAAACAACAACCAAAAAACAACCATTTATAACTCGCGCTCGCCGATAAAATAAATGTTTTTGTTTGTCATATTGTGCACATTAAAAATGATACAAAACTTTGTGCATCGTATACATCGCACTCTTTCTTCCTTTTTACGATAGAAGAGTTTAATTTTTTTTTTAGGAGAAACAAAAATACTTTTTTTTAGGGGAGAGTTTTTGGTAAATAAAGAAACACATAAGGGGTATTCACGATCCGATGCAACTGGTCTAGTATCATTGCAAAAGTGTAAAATTCAAAATTGTTCTTGCTCTATAACAACAACACTGCCTTAAATCTTGCAACAGTTTTGCATTTTTGCTATACCCTAACCCCAGTGCAACATGGAGTGTAAAATTTGCCTGTTGTCAGTTTGGAAGAAAACTTTTGAATTTTACACTTTTGCAATGATACTAGACCAGTTGCATCGAATCGTGAATACCCCTATACAATTTATAGAATGCGTTTTGTGTGTGGTTGGTAGTAGCACGTAGTGTAATGGTTAGTGCGTTCGACTGTCACGCTGGAGGTCTGGGATCGCTTCCCAGCCTCGTCCACCTAAAAAACTAAAAAAAAAGTTTTTTTCAGGGCTACTGCCTCTTGCGAGGAACTGACAAATCCTCCAAGAGTATCACTTGTCACGAATAAGTGCTTCTCGTCTAGCCGTTCGGATTCGGCATAAAATTGTAGGTCCCTTCCATTCCTGTCGAAAGGCGCACACAGGAATGGTTGCGAGTTGTTAGTCACTAGGCCCTGGTTCTTCATGAGCCGTTGTGCTACCCGATTTATTTATTTTGTTTGTGTGTGGTTGTGTTTCAAGGCAAACTACTGAGTTTTGGTTTGCAGGGCATAGTCGATAAGATCGTATACGATAAACAAATAGTAATCATGCGAACTCAGCCTTACACTTCTATGTTCCCCCAACTGAACAATAGATGGAGCTTTGAAATAAAATAATTTCCAGGTGTACCAACATACGAGCTGATAAAAATCCTTTTGTCAAAAACGTCAGTATTCTACTGAAGGGTGTGAATTTTTTCAGGTAATTTATCCAATAATATTAAATACATCCCTTGCTAAAAATCCTGTAAGATATTTAAAATCTCTTTTTTAATCTGTGATAATTAGATTTCACACAAAATATACTTCGAATCGCAACTGGTTATTATGTAAATCCCTAAACAAAATACCGGGTTGCATATACTCTTCCTTACTCCATTTTTGAATTGAAATCAATACACTTCATAATAATTATATATTTTTTTATTTTAACAGCCGATCAAATCTTTACCTTGAAAATGCCAGAACTTACTGAAGTTAAATCAGATACCCAAGCTGAGGTCAAGCCAGCAGCAACTTCTGAGAATGCAGTTCGCATTGAAGACGATGCTAGCGATAGCGATTCAGAGGACACCATCCCAGAGTTGGAGGATGCCACTGCTGGAGCAACCCAACTCGGAGGTGGAGCAACAGGATTGCCAATTGATTTGGTATCAAAGGCCAAGCAGTCCCGTGGTGAGAAGAAAGCTCGTAAAATCATGCTTAAGTTGGGCCTGAAGCAGATTCAAGGAGTCAACCGTGTCACCATTCGCAAGTCGAAGAACATTTTGTTTGTCATCAACAACCCCGATGTTTACAAGAACCCCCACAGTGACACATACATTATCTTCGGCGAAGCAAAGATCGAGGATCTTTCACAGCAAGCTCAAGTGGCAGCTGCCGAGAAATTCAAGGCCCCAGAATCAGCCAGTGGTGCATCAGACACCGTCACCACCACTTCAGTGGCACCAATTGCCGAAGAAGATGAAGAGGAAGTCGATGAGACTGGAGTTGACGAAAAGGACATTGAGCTAGTTATCACGCAAGCAAACACCACAAGAGCCAAAGCAATTCGAGCCCTCAAGAATAATAATAATGATATTGTCAATGCAATTATGGAGCTGACAATGTTATAAGCGGAACGGTGTGCATTTCACTTTGTTTCACTATAATTTGCATTTTACCCGCCTTTTGATCAACACATTAATAAACACTCAAGACAACAATGAATATTTAACACAAGAAAAAATAAAAGAAAACAACAAATCTTATCCCTTGGTGATATAAATGGCTCCTTTTGAAAATCGGTTTTATTCGTTTTGTTTCGGATGTTGTTAGTATGTAGTAACACGATTCATATGCTGTAAGGATTTCAATGAATAAAATTAACTAAAACATTGAATGCTTTTGTTTGCCTGGGTGAAATGTTTTTTTACTTTTATACAAATTTTACAATGTTTTTCTTCCTCCTTCAGTTGATATGAAAATCTGGGAGAGTAGTTTTTACGCTATTTGAAGCAAACTTTTTTTTTGTCAAATAAGGAGATTTCAAAGATAACTTGCCTGAACTGGATTTATGGTCAAAATATCTCAGTTTGCTGTTAAAATACTGAGGGAAAAAATTTGGATTCGCTTGTTCGGCGGCTTTTGTTGGAGCAAAATCTCCAGCCATGTAAATTCATCCCCCCCCCCTTTCTTTTGTGGGCTTACTTCTATTTCAACCCACTGTCCATAAATCTCACATACAAAAATTAGAAGAAGCACTAAAATCGAAATTTTCAGACATCAGTCATTGGTGTTCACATTAGCTACAGCGGTCGTTCGACCAAGCAAATTATCAAAACAATTGAAAAACTTCCGACAGTCGTTCAACTTGCGTTCACATTACAAATTTTGTGACGCTTCGACACGAGTTGATTAACTTGTCGATGAGTGTGAACCCCTCTAAAATTGTTCTTCCAACTCTATTAAGTATAAAATGTCCCGCCTTCGAAAATTAGGAACATCTGTGAGAGTCCAAAGCCTTCCTCCAAATGATTGTTATCAGGCATAACTTCTATGGGAATTCGGCTTATTTCAGCTTACAAAGGCCATTGAAAAAGTACTGGTGTTTCCAAATCCCTAACGGAAAGTATTGTTGACTTGACCTTCCCTATAAAACAGAAGCTGAAGACAAATTTGGGGTAGTTTCGTCTTATGTAAGTAAGTGTTTCGTGTTATTGCGAGAGTCTACTTCAACAAATTCTTGATCGAATATAAAATAGACTCGCATAAGCCCCTTAATTGTCTTTCATTGCTTCCTTCATAAAAAAAAATATGACGCTGTCATTTTCCCTAATTCCAATTACCCTAATCTTTACATCACTGATTAATAGAACTCAATAAGGTTTTATGCGAACACTTCAAAGTACTTATAAAAAATCAAATTGAATGTTAACCCACAAAACACTCTTAAATTAAGGAACCTAAAACAATTGATTGCAACAAATTAGGTGCTGCCAACGCTTTGGTGAATGAAGTCATTTGTTCTATTGCCAATTTTTCTTTTCTTTACGTCAATTAGGGTGTATTCATTTATCTACGATAATTTTATTTCTACTTTGTATAGAATTTGCTTATTTTAAATTTGAGTAAGAAAATATACGCCAAAAATTAAATATGTACGAATTCAGTACATAAAAGTTTTATTTCAACAAAATTCTTATGCACGGTATGGAAGTACTTTTACCAATTCTTAACTGTACAAAAATGAAAATAAATTAATAAAATTATATAAGTATGTTCATAGCCAGTTTAACTTTAGATAATTTATGTTTCTTTATAAATATACGTATTTAACAAAAAATCACTTGAGACTCAAAGGTTTAATAAAAAAAAACAGACATTTATAATTTCCATAAGAAACACTTTGTTAAGACCTATTATCATGTTATATGTTATAAATACAAAATCAGTGAGTTGAACCCTTAAATATAAAAGTAAAACAAACAAAAAGTATATATGTAAGTACTTACACAGAAGACATGAAGAAACAAATTATACAAATTATTCTAAAACAATAACACAACACAACAAAATTTAATCTCAAACACTGGAAGTCAATGTTTTTGTCTGTTTTTCATCAAACTTTAACATTCGAACTTGACTTCTTGACTGAAGTATAATATCACAAGGTCCTTGCTTCCATGGTTCACCATCTGCTTGCATTGGACATGTATCTTTCAAGTGGATCTAAGGAGGAAACATTTAGATTGGATATTGATATAATGAAAAGTTTGCTTTATTTACTTACTTTGATTTGTTTTGCCTGACCTATGCGAATAGGTTTGCTAATACCACACTGAAGCTGAGCCATATGAAATGAGGAAACGATACCAAAAACTTCCATAACACCATCTGAGACCGAATTGATTATTTTTACTTTAGAATCTGCGTTGCTGATTTCTGAAAATGTTAAGTTTTTTAAAATGAGAAGTAACGATGAATTGAAAAAAAAAATCAAAAACTTAATAAATATAAAGATTCGGATCAGACAAATTTTGTTTGTACTCATGAATCAGTCATTTATTAATTTTATTAGCAAAACAAATAGAAACACTGATATTAAAAGTGAGTAATAAATGAAACAAACAAAATTCAGCTATTATATCAAATCCATTTACTTTACATAAAATTTAAGTAGTTACCACAAAGCTTACAACCAGCTCCCCATGAGTCAATATTAAGGAACACAATTGACTGCAACTCCGGCAAATCGATTAGTTTATTATCCAAGTAAAGATCGAGTTTCTGCTCAATTCTTTCACAATCACGCTGAATTATTTGCTGAGTTCCATAACCAAAGTATATAAACTACAAGAACGACACAAAAAATTAAGTTTGCATTTTAAATATTATAATATAGACAATATAAATAGATTATGTACTTACTTTATTAAAAATACGACTACTTAGGACGTAAAATCGAGATTCACGAGTTTCGTGAAAGCCTAATGTAACAAGTGCATCTACTCCGATACTGAAGTAATTGTAGACATAAACGGTTTTTATTGGCGATCGTTTAATTGGCAGACGATATCCAACAGTTTCAATTTGTAAATCAAAACGATCCATTGTAATAGATTTGGCACTTTGAATCTGTAAGATGGAAATACACCAAAATTATTTTGCAACAGTAATGTTAACTATTACTCACATCTCGTAGTATTTTTCTGGGATCAAGTTCAGATGGCGGCTGGGCTCCCCATCCTAAGACCCGCGACAAATCATTGCCAGTTCCAAGCGGCAAGATTGCAATTGTAGGAATTGGCTAGATCAATAAAAAAAATAAATTCAGTTGTAGACAAAATAAGGAAAACTATTTATGTTTAACCATTCACCTTTATATTCAATATGTAAATGGTATTGAGAACCCAGCCAACGGTTCCGTCCCCTCCAGCTACTAAAATTCGACACGGTCGAGGACTAGCTTTAGCAGCCCATTGCAATGCATCTTGCGGCCCACGACTACCCAACTCCATCACTTGCAGTGGATGCAGGTATCCTTTTAACAAGGAAACCACATCCGAACCGGTATTGCTACCGGATTTCGTATTTGCAATAACAATCAGAGGTGCCCAGTTTTCAATTTCTGGCGGTTTTATACCCGTTAAGTGCAAGCGAACGGACTCTCTAGTTCGGGCAGCTTCTATGCAATAAGAAGGGAATATCAGGTCTTTGAATTCACCCAAATCGCATTCTCCTTTCACATCGACACGCTTAAAGCAGTTATTGTGGTAGGTTCTCTGGCACCAACAACAACGATATCCAAATAAGCCTGCTTCGGCCTGGTAGTCGATGCCATCTTTGCATGCATCACATTCACAATTAAGCGGAAGATTGCCTACGAACAAAATCAATGAAATCATTCAACCATGAGCAATTGAGTTAATCAACAACAATAACCCAGTCAAGTAAAAGAAACGAACCTCTAACCCACAAGTGTTTCATTGATTTTTCATTCTTCAGCCATTTCTCTTTGCATTTGAACTCATTGTCTGCCTTCTTTGTGCATGTCGCATCCGCAAATATTCCACAGCAATCACAGAAGTGTCCAGTTGATGATTGCAAAAGAATCTCGCATATGCTACAAAAACATGACTAAAGCCAGATTTGGTTTCTTTCCAATCATCTCACAACACACTTCATATTCAAAGTTAAAAGTTTTGGTTGTGTACTTACTCGGTCTAATATTCTAATTGATTTCCAGCTGTGACGAGATTTTCTTGGAATACATATTACGTCTTCGATCAGGAGACTTCTGCAGAATGCAAATAATGCAGCTAAAGCGAACAACGACCCGATAAGAGCTTCCGAGCTTAACTCCAGATCCATTGTGTGTAGTGGAACAGTCGTTCTCTGGAAAATTTCTAGTGACAGTTAATTACTTCTGTCCAGTGGATTACTGTGAAAGGAAAAACACACGCCGATACTCATGATTTTTAATTTAATTTAAGTAATTAATTTAAAATCGATTTTAATCGAAACTTTTGTGAGCTGATGAAATTTTTTGTATGAAAACATGAAAACAATAAAACGTCAAAGTTTATTAGATGGCGCTTGGTCCCAGTGTATATACAATGGTCCCATTTACCAAAAAATGGAAAAAAAAATGGGAAATGCTCAAAACTGAGCTTCTTTTAGAGGAATTTCACAACAAGAATAAATAAAAATGAATATGCTTTATTTAGCTTTAAAAGCCATTTAGTTTACAATTTACAATTTTTTTATATCTTAAATTTTAATAAATAAACACATAGAAAGTTTATACTTATTTAATATTTACATTTTTTTGTTCATATAATTACAAATTTTATTCATTAGTATTAAGGCTTAACTACATAGGCCAACAATTGTACAAAAGTACAAAAGTGAGAAATAAATTTCTATTCTGAAGACACCTGCTTGCAAAAAAACAATGGAAACTTGTGCATGGTGGTTTAATTTCTGTTACTAAATAATTTTGGTATGTTTTTTGGTAAGTATGTTTCTATAGCGAACATTTTAATTTCTCAAGCCTTAACTACATAGACCTACTTTTGTTCAAAAGTACAAAAGTGAGAAATTAAAATGCTCGCTAAAGGAACATGCTTGCAAAAAAAACATACGAAAATTGTTCTGACGTATAAATTAAACCACCATGTACAATTCTTCATTGTTTTTTGCGAGAATTGTGTCTTCAGAATAGATATTTATTTCTCACTTTTGTACTTTTGTACAAAAGTAGGCCTATGTAGTTAAGCCTTCACTTTTGTACTTTTGTACAAAAGTAGGTCTATGTAGTTAAGGCTTAAGGCTTTAGATTGTACATAATCAATTATTTTTCTTTTAAATACATTTATATTGTTTATGTTTTTTATTTCTCTTGGAAGATTATTAAAGGCATTAAATCCCATGTAAAATATAGTCCGTTGACCTCTTGTAGTTCTTGCTTTTTCTATTCTCAGGTCATCATTGTTACACAAGTTGTGTTCAAACTCTGAATATGGAAGGTTAAGGCCGGAACCACACCTATCTCGTCTGTTGTGTAGGAGAGTCGTGCGTCAAGGTTTAACTATTTATCTACTTTTTGCAAAATGTAGAAAAGTGAGAAATAAATATCTGTTGAGATTTAGGTAATGAGATATATTTGATGTTTCCATTGCACAAAAGATAAAAAAAAGGTTTAAGGCTCTCCCAAACCAATGCGGAACATTCGTTGCGGCGAAAAAACATTCACATGTCAAAATTTATTTACATGGTGATATATGAGAGTGCCCACACCAACGCGGCGGAGAAACATATGAAATAATTTTGACTGACGAATGTTTCTTCGCCGCAACGAATGTTTCGCATTGGTTTGGGAGAGCCTTTAAGGATAGACCGCACTGGGCGGAACTGCACTGCAGCGGAACTGCGATTCATAATAATTTCTACGAAATTTTATGAAGTTCAGTTGCCGCTTAGTGCGATATAGTTCATACAATTTCATACAAATAATGTTTTGCTGCGTCGTGAAATGTTGTTCCGCTGCAGTTATGTGCGGTCTAACCTTTATGGGAAAACAATAAAATGGTGTTTTATTTTTTTGATATGAAGTGGAACTGAGAAAGATAGTTTTTTATGTAAATTTATTAGCGCCGAAGTCGTTTTTGTTTGTATTCAAGAACCTTTCGGCTTTAAAAAAACACGCCTACATTATTGGATATCTTCTCCAATATATTAAATAAACTGACACAGTCGTTTAAGGATAATGATAATTTATTTATACTTAAAATGATCTCAACAAATAATCTATCGATAGTCTGGATTCTGGAATGTTCTATATATTGTTAATTCACGATTTCGATTAAAGCATCTCTGCCAGCTGGCTTGTTCGTTTTTCGAATGTATGGTATTGCCAGCATGAATGTTTTTGGTCCCGTCCTAAAGCGTTGCCAGCACTTCAATATACAATATTCCTCCCCACCTAGATTTCGACCTCATATTCTTGAAAGTGACCAGGAACTCGTCTTGCACGCTTCATCATCATCATCCATCTTTACCACTTCATCACTTGGGAACCCAGATAATGTAGGCGTTCCCGTGATTCGTTCAGTTTCACCATCAGGCTCGGGTGAAGTTCCTTCATCATTTTCAGTCTCTACAGCAGTAGAAAAATCACTCGAGACCTGGGGATTATATAAAGAAAAAGAATTACGATCTGTTAATATTACCCTTGGAGCAGCTCCATCGACGTAGCGCTTTCGTAGTTGGTTTATATGCCGTTTCCCACTTCTACCATCAGCCACCATCACTCGGTATGTCACTGGAGCGATGACTTCCACTACAGTTCCTTCTAGCCATTTTTCTCCTCGGCCGTAGTTTCGCACGTATACCAAATCACCAACCACGAACGCCCTCTGCTTCCTTGCGCTTTCTTCACTTTGTTTCTTCGTCATATCTTCCAACGCAAATGGATGTATCTTATCCAACAACGATCTCAGCTTCCTTCCCATTAACATCTCGGATGGGGTCTTACCCGTTGAGGCGTGTACTGTGGTGTGTTGGCGAAACAAAAATCGCTGAAGCTTCAACTGCATATCGCCCTCAGTCAACGTTGCTAAAACCTTCTTCGTATATTGTACCATCCGTTCGGCCTGGCCATTACTCGCTGGATGATATGGCGATGAAGTACGGGATTTAATCATGTTATTCTTGTAGAATTGCTTAATCTCCTCCGATACAAATGCAGCACCATTGTCCGATATGATTAAATCCGGTATACCATGTGTCGCAAACATAGTTCTTAAATGTTTTATCACTTCTGCTGATGACTGTCTACTCACACAAACAACCTCTAACCACTTTGACATCGCGTCCACAACTAGTAAAAATGTGTAGCCTTTAAATGGTCCAGCAAAATCCAAATGAAGCGTCGACCATGGATTTGTTGGTTTCTCAAATAACTGTAGAGGTGCTTTCGGTGGATTATTCCGATGTACTTGACATGTAACACACTTGCTTACACATGCCTCTATATCCGTATTCAGATTTGGCCACCAACAATAACTCCTCGCATTCATCTTCATTGCTACTATTCCAGGATGATTAGCGTGTAACAAATTTAACATCGCCTGGCGTCCTTCATCTGGTACTACCACTCTATTTCCCCAAAGTAAGCAGTTCTTATGAAGCGATAACTCTGTACTTCGTGTTATGTACGGTTTAAATTTCTCATCCACCTTGGACGTCGGCCATCCATGTAGTACCCAATACATAACTTTGTTTAAACTTTCATCTCTTTTTGTCATATCCTGTATTTTCTCAGCAGTAATCCGATAATCGGAAACTTCAAGTAGCAATACATCAGCAGGAGGAGTTTGTTCATCTTCAACACTAGGCAATGGTAACCGACTCAGACCATCAGCGTTTCCATGGTTTGCACCCTTTCTGTACCGCAATTCGTAGTCATATCCACCTAATCGCAGACACCAACGCAACATCCTTGGCGAAACCATTAATGGTTTTGGTTTGCTGCTACCTAAAATACCCAACAACGGCTTATGATCAGAATAAATAATGAATTCACGCCCTGCCAAATACTGGTGAAAGTATTTAACACCATTGATAATCGACAGCGCTTCACGATCAATTTGGGCATAATTTCGTTCAGCTTTCCCTAATGTGCGTGAATGGTATGCCACTGGACGTTCTTCACCATTCACCAGTTGTGACAACACAGCTCCCACACCATACGGTGATGCATCACAACTCAAAACAAGCGTTTTCCCTTCATCATAGTGTACTAGTAGTTTATCTGATTGTAGCATCTGCTTAAGTTGTTCAAAAGCTGTTGAATGTTGCACACTCCAAACCCATTTCGCATTGTTATCCAATAACCTATGCAGGGGCTCTGCCACCGTAGCTTTTTGTTTTATAAAACTATTATAAAAATTTAACATACCCAAAAAAGATTGTAGCTCTGACTTGTTTTTGGGTTTTGGTGCATTCTGAATAGCCTTGTACCGTTCGTTAGTAGGTTTGATTCCAGCTGCCGTCATTTTAAATCCCAAAAACTCCAAATTCGTTACACCAAATTCACATTTGTCTCTCTTCACCGTCAGCCCTGCTTTGCTCAACCGCCTTTAAACCTCATGTAGCCTCTCCAGATGATCTGCTTCGTTTTTCCCCGTAATAATAATATCATCAATATACGCACCGACTCCTTTTACACCAGCGAGAATTTTATCCATTGTGCATTGAAAATGAATTGGGGCACATGCCACTCCAAATGGCATTCGTCTTACTTTGAATAGTCCTTTATGAGTATTCAATGTCAAAATATCTGCTGATGCATCACTCACCTTCAGTTGTTGATACGCATGTGATAGATCTAATTTACTATACACTTTGCCTTGCCCTACTAGTGCTAGCATTTCCTTAATCGGAGGAATCGGATAGGAATTCTTTTTTATAACTCTGTTTACCGTGCTTCGATAGTCTCCACACAAACGGATAGTACCATCTCTTTTCCGCACTGGCACCACTGGTGTACCCCACTCCGAATACGTCACTGGTTCTAGTATTTGTTCCTTAATCATACGATCTATTTCCTTTTCCACTGCTGGCTTTATAGCAAAAGGAACTTGTCTGTATTTTAAAAATACTGGCTTAGCATCTTTCGTCAATTCTATGTTTACTTCAGGACCTTTATACGTACCCAAACCATCACTAAAAACTTCTGGATACGTCATAACCACTTGGTCAATGTTTTTATAAGCGTCAATTTTCTGTACCCCCTGCACAGAAATTTTCAAATCATCGAACCAATTTCGACCCAGCAGATTCGAACCTCTCTCAGCAGCAACAACAACAGGCAACCTACAAGCAACTCCCTTAAACTCAACATCCACCAAGGCCTCTCCGAGCAATTTCACACGATCGGAATTCCATGTGGTCAGCATCATCTTAGACGGTTTTAAGTTTTCTGGACAACTTTTGATTCTTTTCCACGTCTCCGCATTAACAATTGTGCACGTCGCACCTGAATCCACCTCCATCATCACTGCTACACCATTCAGTCTAAGATCTGCCATAATTTTACCTTTCTTAGCACCAGAACCACCCACCATGGCTATCGTTTGTAGAGTGAAAACCGACTCGTCCGAGTCATCCGACTCAATTATGTTCGTCTTTCCTTTAACAGCTTTTGTCGTACTTGTTTTGGTGCCCTGAGATGTCTTCTTATCGGACTTCTTTTTGAGACAAGCTCTGGCAATATGTCCGGTCTTCCTACAAAAGTAGCATTTGGCCTCCTTGAATCGACATTCCGTTCCTCGATGAGCCTCTCCACAATGGTAGCATTTCGGATACACCTGCTCATCCTTCTTCGCATTATTTACTACGAATACTTCTTCTTTAACCGCAACATTAGCTCGAACCTCAGCCACATTCATTCCAGCCGTCTCCGCAGCCACACACAATTCCATTGCTCTTTTGAATGTGAGCTTTTCTTCCGCAAATAACCGCCTCTGAACGCTCTCATCGTAGATACCGCATACTATGCGATCACGTAACATCTTGTCAAGTTCACTAAAATTACAGTGTATACTCAATCTTCGTAGGTCGTTGACGAATTCTGCAATTGTTTCTCCTTTCCCCTGGATTCTGCGATGGAAGTTGTACCTTTCAACAATTTCGTTAGGTGCAGGATCAAAATACTCGGAAAGTTTCTGGCACATCTCAGAAAACGAGTAATCCCGTGGACCCTTTGGTGTCAGTAATGAAATAAGCACTTCGTAGCCCGCATCCCCAAATTGCACCAAGAACATGGCTCTCTTCTTAGTTTCGTCCAAGATGTCCTTTGCTTCAAAAAAAAATTGCAGCCGTTGCAAATAACTCGCCCATGATAATCTAATATCAAATGGGCCAACCTGCCCAATCATGTTCGACGTACCCACACCAGCAGCAGCAGCAGCAGAAGAATTTACACTGTTTTGCGGTGGATCTGTTAAGCTCATCCCCGTGCCAAAACAAAACACAACAAAGATGAAAACAAAAGATTCCAGATTTTGTCTTACCCACAAACAGCAACAGCGAACTATATATATAGACCAGCGTGCTACGCCCAATTTAAATTGATGCACGTTTCCTTAGCAACAACGTTCTCCAACGTGAATTCGTTCCTCGTCGCCAATTTGTATTGGATATCTTCTCCAATATATTAAATAAACTGACACAGTCGTTTAAGGATAATGATAATTTGTTTATACTTAAAATGATCTCAACAAATAATCTATCGATAGTCTGGATTCTGGAATGTTCTATATTTTGTTAATTCACGATTTCGATTAAAGCATCTCTGCCAGCTGGCTTGTTCGTTTTTCGAATGTATGGTATTGCCAGCATGAATGTTTTTGGTCCCGTCCTAAAGCGTTGCCAGCACTTCAATATACAACATACATAATGGCCCCGAGTAATAAAAAAGCCGGGTAAACATTATTATCATATCAGTTTGATAAATCTGTTCACGTTTGTACCAGTGTACACTCTGTTTGACAAACAAATTTGTTGTTCACAAATTTCTTTGATATTGGTTGACAATTTGACGTCAAACAGAATTAATAATGTGTACCAAACTACAATCCAATCTACAATCTAATTTATATGGATATGTCACTGCATGCACACGGATATTTGCGACTCCATTGGATTTTTTCTAAACATGTTTATAGTCCTGCCATCGTTCATGTCCAGTGAAGGGGCTAGACGGTGTTAATATTAGACTGACTCCTCCGAATTTACAAAAGAAAACGTCAAAATAATCCACAAATTTTTATTTTTTTTTTTAAATTTACTACTTTTCAAAAATGTCAATCCAATGTGAACACCGACAACAACAGTATTTGCTGCTTTATCCCGACGCTCTATATTCTGTTGAGTGCATAATTTTCAAGTATGGAGAATACTGGGAATTTGATGAGCAAAGCGGAATAAAAATCATAACGGTTCATCCTTGTTCTTTTCTTTCCTATTCTTTCATTTTTTTTTGATTTTTAAACAGTTCTGTTACAATAAAAGACGCCATCAATTTTCCTATTTTCTTATTTAATTAAAACAAATTCAGTTTGCAAAATAACAATAAATAAACGAAATAATGGAAGATGCAATGGATATGTCGCTGGGTATGTTATTTTATTTTAAAAGTCTCTGAATATACATAAATAATTTAATGTTGTAATTGGACGTACAGACGACTACATAAATAGTTTTAAACAAATGCAAACCGAACAAAAGCCGAATGCAAACAACATCAGTCGATCTGAAGAATCAAAATTTAAAGAAGGCCGGCGCGAACAAAACGAGGATGATGTTGACGACGAGTTGAATTTGCTATGCCAGGAGGATGATTACGTGTCCTTGGCTCTCAATAACAGTGATATAACATTGGAAGAAAATGAAACAGTAGAACCAAATGACTTGCGAAATAAGATTGTAGGTCGATTTCCAAAATCATCTCAGCAATGGCGGTTAGAGCAACCCAATATAATGAACGTTCGGCCGGCTGGTATGCCTCCACTGGTTCCATCAGATGCTCCCCAAAATAGCTTGAGTGGAAATGGCAATTACAATCACAGATATCGCCGTCACAGACATCGCCGCAATAACTGGAACAATAATTGGCAAAATAACAACCTTAACAACAACGCGAATGGCAGAATTCAACGTTTCCATTCTACCCCTCGTGCCAACTTGAATAGGCAAGTATCAGGCGAATAATTAGCAAAAAAAAAACTATCATATTGAACTTCTCTTTTTCCCATTCCTAGTAAAAATATCAAGATTGTCTTGGAGCAACTCAAAAAGCGCAATCCGATGATACTTTATTCTTCTGATGGTGCTCCAGACATAACCATTGAATCAACAACAAATAACAGACAAAACTACAGTGGGTTTACAAATTTTTGCGTTCCGACTATTATAAAACCAGAAAATAAAACACCATCGATTATGATGGATTCAGCCGATAATGGACAGTCTAAAGGCTCAGAGGCCATGAAGAGTCTATTGGGCGTGAGTGAGATTGGCATTCGAAATGACATGATGCCAGCATTAGCTGGGAGGTTGCTAGATATCTTAAACGGAACAAATCCTACAATGCACAAACCAATTTATGACATGAAGATTCAAAAAGAGATCCATGAGATCCAGGTAAGACGAACTTAAATTTGGGTTATGTGGGTACAAAATTAAATTTTATTCAAATCTAGAAAAAGCCTCTTCTCTACAAATGCCCTGGAGGAGAAGTAGTTAGTTCTGATGGCGCAGGAGTTCCCGACTGTAAAATAAAACCAAAAGTATCAGGTATCTCTCTTAACAATAGATTTGCTTAAACACGCAATTTGATAAATTTATCACGGTCAAATGAAATCGTTTTTTTTTTCCTCTTCAATATTTTAAGTTTCGGACTTCATTTAAAAATGAAATTTAAGTTGCATAATACTTTAAAATAAAAGTAAATATTTGTTATACTTCGTAAAATGGTTTTGTTTTTTGATCTTGGTTTGAACTAATAAGTTATTGTTTTTACACTTCTGACAAAATTGCTTCTGCTCGATTTTGAATCTTATGGTCTTTTCAAATGGCAACCCGGAAAAACAAGTCAATACGTGTAAAAACTTCTGTTTCAATTTTAAAATCGAATTCAGACGCAATTTTATCTTCTTAGAGGAAAAATGCGTCATTCTGATGCCAATTTAAAAGGTTATTATATTTTGGTGAATCATGTAATATATAAGAAATTAGACGCACATAAAGATTTTTTTTATACAAATGTAAGCTGAGTGATACAATGTAAGTAAGTTGTGTATTAAAAGTCTTGTCCGTTGATTATTTTAATGAAATTGAGATATTCATCCATATTCCGAAAGGCGTTTTACTAAAACATCACTAAAACGCCATGACTCTGGCAACGACAATAAAAATTCTTCGTTACATCTCTCTTCACCCTTCTTTGCATTATTAATTATTATTATTATTATTATGCCCCGCCCTCTTTCCCCTCCCAACAGGCGCGCGGGGAGGACGTTTAAATTATTTTTTAATATTATAATGAAAATTGTTCGTATTATAAATTTGATGTATTTGTTATTTCTAATATTATTATGGTTCTTAGGCAGATATGTTTTAATTGATATTATAAACAAAAATAAAGAAAAGGTTAGTGAGTGTAAAGAGCATTTGATTTCGCTAAAAAGCTTTGGTTCAGTAAATTTTAATAATAGTTCTTGTTCATTATCCGATTTCAAATGTTTAACTAGGTACTTATTTCTTAAAATGTCTTATATTATTTAAAGATTTAATTTCACTTGGAAGATTATTATATACTTGGAGTCCTTTAAACATCATTGTGTTTTCTGCGCTCTGGAGGTTGCTTTATAATCGAGTCTAAAGTTATGGACACTTCTAAGATTATAAGGTTGGAAATCACTGATATATTTTAAATTATTGCTCAAGTACTTTGGAAGCATATTGTTTTTCATTTTAAATACAATCAATAAAACATTCAATTTAATTAGCTGCGTTATATTTAGCCAGTTAAGTCTCTGCAACATAGTTCTTATATATGTAAGACGCGCACATTTTAAGATTACTCTCATAGCCTTATTTTGGAGCTTTTGGAGGCGAGACAAATCTCCTTGCGAAGATCAAAACAAAATGGTAGAACAATATTTATAATGAGTCTTAACAATCGCGTTATAAATTTTAATTGCAGTGTTAATTGACATTTTTTTTTTTAATCCGGCCAAGAAAGTATATTTTTTTCGACAGTTTCTTGCAAACATATTTGGTATTAGCTTTTAGGTTCATTTTAGTACTTAAATTCATCAACACGATCTATATTTTCTCCATTGATTTGTACCACATTCAGTTCCGCACCACCATTATTGTCGTTTTCGATTGGATTTCGGAACATTACTACTCCTTTTTGATTTCAATCGCATATTTTCTATTGTTCCGAGACTAATTTGTGAAATATTTATGTGAGTGTGCGTAAATTGTCTGATATTTAAGTATATTTTGCACGTTCAGTCGAGAAAAATTATTTTGACAAATAATCCGATGAAAGGGTTTATGTATGTGTGAAAATACTCCGAAAACATTACTCGGAATATTTAAATTTCTTCATCTTCTTATTATAAAAAACCTGACCACGGGTATTTATTTTCTAGGTGCACGAATTTAAACAAATTCCCCTAGAATAATAAAATTCACAGTATCTTTTTGCTGTGATTTTTATAAGAGTCGGTAAACATCGACCAAAATTTGTGTCTTAGTAGGGTATAACAGACTGACTGAAGAACCCACTGTTATACCTTGGGCGAAACACAATATTTTCTGGAGTTGAGGTCACTTGTACTTTTTAATTGAATTTTATTCATTCACTCCACTTAAAACAGAAGTAATTTCAATATTTTAATATTTAAATTTCTTCATCTTCTTATTATAAAAAACCTGACCACGGGTATTTATTTTCTAGGTGCACGAATTTAAACAAATTCCCCTAGAATAATAAAATTCACAGTATCTTTTTGCTGTGATTTTTATAAGAGTCGGTAAACATCGACCAAAATTTGTGTCTTAGTAGGGTATAACAGACTGACTGAAGAGCCCACTGTTATACCTTGGGCGAAACACAATATTTTCTGGAGTTGAGGTCACTTGTACTTTTTAATTGAATTTTATTCATTCACTCCACTTAAAACAGAAGTAATTTCAATATTTTAATATTTAAATTTCTTCATCTTCTTATTATAAAAAACCTGACCACGGGTATTTATTTTCTAGGTGCACGAATTTAAACAAATTCCCCTAGAATAATAAAATTCACAGTATCTTTTTGCTGTGATTTTTATAAGAGTCGGTTAACATCGACCAAAATTTGTGTCTTAGTAGGGTATAACAGACTGACTGAAGAGCCCACTGTTATACCTTGGGCGAAACACAATATTTTCTTGAGTTGAGGTCACCTGTACTTTTTAATTGAATTTTATTCTTTCACTCCACTTAAAACAGAAGTAATTTCAAAATTTTAATATTTAAATTTCTTCATCTTCTTATTATTACTCGGAACAGCCAATCGAATTATTTTGGAGTAAGCGGAGTCAAAAAGGAGTAACTCCGAACCTCCAACCGAAAACGACATAATTAATACACACCCACTTTGTTTTCTTAACATTCAGTTTAAACTTATTAATAATCAGCCATTCACTTATGGATTGCAAGTCATTACTTATTTTCTCCATACATGCCATCATATTTTTCCCAGAAATTAAGAGAAGGGCGTCATCAGCAAACATACATAATTTACAGTATTTAACAGCCAAGTTTTTATCATAGGAACAAGAACACACCTAACTCCGAACCCTGAGGTACTCCTGTTTTCACTTCATTCGCATCAAAAACATTATTGTTCACCGAGGTACGCTATGTCCTAGCATTCAAATATGACTCAAACCATTTTAGTTCATTATTTTGATTCCATATTTTGGGAGCTTTTCAAGAAGTATTTCACGGTCAACAGTCTCGAAGGCTCTCTTGAAATCCAAAAAGACCGCAATGACAATATTTTTGTTGTCCATTTCATTTTTCCAATTTTCCACCACCCAATTTAACGCGGGTTAAATGAGTATCCCTTTCGAAAACCCGATTGTTGATCTATTATCAAATTATTATTTTCTATATAACGCCTAAATTGTTTTTCAACAATTTTTTCCAAGACCTTTTCATAAATAGGAAGCATATTAACTGGTCTATATTCTTCACTTAAAGTTGTATTTATAACTTTTTGTATAGGTATAATTAACTTTTCCTTCCACTTGCTTGGAAAACAACCAGTTAATATAGATTTATTAAAAATTTCTTTTAATATCGGGCCAAGGATTTCAAAACCATCTAAAAACATTTGCGCACTCATAAATTTGTACTTTCTTTTTATCCATCGACATTAAAACTTCAGTAATATCTCTGTTGTTAATAGTTTTAAGTCTAAAAACAGTGTTACAGCCACATTATTGACTTGTTTCAAAATAGTTTTACGGCAAAACTAGTTCAATAGAAGTTTCAAGTCCGAAGTTTTGGACAAATCGGTATTATTAACAAAAGTTTTGGTATCTTAAACCCTAAATATTGAAACTGGGATATCAAAACTTTGATAAATAATACCAATATATATAAAACTTGCAACTTGAAATCCCCATAAAACTAGTTTTGCTTTTAAACTAGTTTTGAAAAACTCTTCTTCCACTCTTCCACACTTATTATAAAGTATTTATTGAATTCACTTTCTATTTCTTTACCGTCATATATCATGTTTCCACTAAATGCTACATTTTTTATTTTACGATTATTCGTATTTAAAACAAGTTGTTTGTATATTTTTCCATAATTTTTGCGAATTTGCAGATGTGTCAATCTTTTTTTGAATGAAATTATCTTTAGCTAATCGAAGTTCCTTTTTATATACTTTTCTTGCTAAAATATATTCTTCCCATACCGAATTTTGGTTTCCAAACACGAATTGTTCATATTTTAAAATTTTATTTTGTTTTAATTTTGCTAATTTTCTATTAAACCACTGACATTTCACATTATTAACATTTTTCTCAACAATCATTTCTTTCACAATGTTATCCAATTCATCAAACAACAAATCCGCCAATTCATCTACACTACTGTTGACAACATCCACACCAATAAGATTACTCGCTAAAAGACTAGAGAAAAAAGTTTCTTTATGATAGTTTATAATCTTATACTTTGCATTAATTTTTGCTTGGATATAGTTTTTTAAAGTAATTCCAAATCGAATGGTTTCGTGATCACTTATTTTCAATTAAGGGTCCGTTTTTTGCCGTAATTTGCTTGGAATTAGATATCACATAATCAATGATAGTCGCCGAATTAGCCGTTATTCTCGTCGATTGATAACGCATAAATTATTATCAGCACTAGATTGTAATCTGCTTCTATAACCTATAAGTTCTATCACTTAACCAATCGATATCAAAATCACCTACAATAATAATACAATAATAAGTACATTCTCTAATAAATTGGCAAACATCGTACAAAAACTGGATTTCGAACCACTTGGTGATCTATACACTAGAAGTATTTTAACCATAATGTTTCGATCACCAATATTAATTTCGAGACAATCAGAACCTTCATTGTTTCTTCTTTAATAAAGTTGTTCTTTTTTTCGAAGGCCAAATTGTCGGTCCTAAAAGCTCGCGTTTTACTGGCGCATGTTAATCCCCTTTTCACACAAGGAAACTGAGTTGCCAGCAACTGGGAGGTTGTCAGTGAGAAGGGCATAAGGGGAAACTGCCCTTACGCCCTTCAAACTCCCAGTTGCTGGCAACTCAGTTTAATATTCTATTTTTAAGTAATATTACAACTCTGAATAAACAGGCTACATGAAATTTGGTCCCAATGAATTATGGCCCCAAACATAAAATGAAAAGTGGCCCAAAAATTTATATGGGAAACAACAAAAACAAAAAAAAGTTAAAATATTGTAAATTGGGGTAATTTTTCATGGTTTTGGGGCCTTTTTTCGATTTTAATTTTTGGGGTGAAATTTCATCATGAAAAATGGCCCAAACTTTTATTCTTAAGCCAAAATACTTTCGCAAAAAAAAAAAACATTGATAGCAAACCGACTGACAGCCTGCCAGGTGACTGAGCATACCATAAGGGGACAGATGACACGAAAAGGGAGTTAAAATCCTTGAACCCGCAAAGCAGGCCAGGCAAGGTACTTTTAAGGCTCTCGCAAACCGACGCAAAACATTTTTTGTACGATTGTAATTTGTCTATTGTCGTTGCTTTTTATATTAATTTTCGTGCAATTTTTCATTCTTTGTTTGGGCAAATTTGGGGCTACTTTTAACTTCCCATTGGAAGTTATTGTAATTGGTGCGATTTGTCGAATTGAAAATTTTGACATATCTTCACGTTTTGAGGTGTCTAGAATCAGAATTCGTCGTTTTTAGCAAGATGTCTGTATGTGTGTCTGTACGTACGTTCGGGGTACTTTTTTCGTCCACCATATCTCAAGAATAAATAAAGATATCGACCTCGGATAAATTGAATTTTACAGATATTGTCATAACGTGCTGAAAAGGTTTTCTAACAAATTCAATAAACCGTTTTTTTACTACAGCAATTTAAAAAGGAGCTGTAAAATGTCATTTATCTGGAATATCTCGAGAACTCGAGAACGGAATAAGATATTCACTTCAGACTAATTTTAATTTACACATAATTACACAATACCAAATTGGTAAGTATTAAAAAAAAATTCAACAGACACTTTTGTTTAAACTAAGAAAAACAGTTAAAATAATTTTCGTCTCAAATATTTCAAGAACAAAAAATGATTCCGAACCCAGTCTATTTCTTTTTTACATATAATGACGTAGTCAAAAACTGATAATTTTTTTAAAAAATTCAATAAACTGTTTTTTTTAGAGCTAAAAAACTGGAACAAAAACTATTAAAAATTCTTAATAAATTATTTTAACTCAAATATTTTGAAAAAAAAACAATGATATCTGTTTCAAAATTCTACCAAAAATATATACCTATACCACCTAAATGTATTGTAATTTTGAGATTTTTAAAACCACCCTTAAAAATGCTAAAAATCAAAATGTTGCAAGAAACAACAACAATGTTTTAATTCGAAAAATTCTTACACTCAAAATCGCTACAAAATCGAAATTTTGCATATGACACTTAATTTGCCTTTTTATATTCTTTAAAACCATATTTTTTTTTTTAGTATACTACCTTGATTTTCGTATTTTTTTAGCCAATAGTCTGTTTTGAAATAATTGGCTTAAATAATTAATACCTACCTCTATACTGAGAAGAGTTAGGAAAAAAAAGTACAAAATATAGGCAATGTCACATTTTGCCCTGTACCTCTATATCTAAATCTACCTATATACTGATTATCCAACAAACGCAAAGTTATGACACTATATATAATATATACTCAATCACCCACCACTTAGATAAATATGTATATGGTTTTCAAGTGCACCAATGGGAAGTTACTAGTGTGGGTCGACCCCAGACTCATTTTTCGTTTGGGGCCATTTTTCATTGGCGTCAAATTTCATGTAGCTGAATAAACATAATGGACGTACAATTTCAAGGAAGTGAGCAATGCCTGTCTCCATGTAAGGTGTGAGTCATAATCCATAAGTCATCATAACCCATTGTTTACGCGTCAATTTTGAGAAAAATCACTGTACTTTTATTGAACAAAAAGTATATTCAACCCTAATAAAAAAAAAAAAAAAAAACAAACAAGAGAAGACAACAATGAATGCTAAACTATTTTTAAGAATTTGAGCATTATATCCGATCCTTCCAACACTTGCAGATCGAGCTGCTAGTACCAATTTGAGATTTTACTCTGTTAGTGTAGTTTTTATTTACATACACCCTTAGTCTGGGCTCTGAGAAAAAAATAGTAAATAACTCGGCTCTAGTTAAGTATTTACCCAATTTTTTTATTATAAACAGCCTTAAAAAAATGTTCGTACCATTTACTCAAAAAGTATCCAACCGATTTCGATAAATTTTATATGTTTGGAAAGATGCGGAGATGTGCAGAATATACCGAAGGCACGCATTTACGAACTGTCGGTAATTTTTGTTTTTGCACTGCTGATTTAATTTTAATTTTTCAAACAAATTGTTTGACTAGAGTTTGTGGAAGTGAGTTTTTGGTGGTCGAAATTCGGTCAGTGGGCGATCATATTATTTTTTTTATTTGTATTACTGGTATGGCACATACAAGCTAAATTAAAGGAACATAGAACATTATCCTAAGGTATTGCATACTTTGAATTGAAGTGGACATTTTGCAGCACTGTTTGCTCTTCATAGAATGGTGTTGTGTTGAACAAATTCTTCAAAAAAAAAAAAAAAAAAATGGCAATGGTACAACACCGTTCATAACTAGATATATGTACATGTACATATTTAATTTTCATCGATCATTATGTCATCTTAAACACAAACTAAAAAGTTATAATTTTGTTAAGAAGTTGTTGTTCGTTGATGAAGACTCAAAAATACAAAATTATCTCAACTTCTTTTTCTCCGAAGAACCATTTCAGAGTGAAGAGATAGTTGAAAATTAAAAAATTCTTGAAATTCACTTCTTTTGTATAATTGGGAATGAAAAATGAAAAGAAATCTAATGAAACTAGATCAAAATGATACCAGGACCCTAAACTTATGGTCCTTTTTATCTACGGAAAACTAAATATACGGAAAACTAAATAACCTTAAGTACAACAGGTAAAGCTACTATCGAAAATCCTGGAAAAATATTTGTAAGAATAATGTTGATGGAAGTTGAGAAACTAATTCAATTTCATTTCTATTGTTATTTAATTAACACTTGTAGGTATTATTGTATGTTTTATATTATTCATTTTTAAACTAAACATTTTAACTGGCCTTAAATAAAAATTTACAAGTAATTTCAAACAGGTTCGTTATGTTCCTTTGGATCATACAAGATTCTGGAGGGAAAAGTATGTGGGAAGTAGTTTTCTTTTAAACTGTAGATTATAGCGGTTTTGATCTTTAAAAGCGCCTTTGCGTGTAGAATTCCACTGAAAGTACTTTAGTCCAAATTAATATCTATGTAAATATCAAACTGAAATAACAACTGATCAGACTTACAATAGTCATATACCAACAACAGAGATTTTTGGCTCAGAAATCTCTGCAAAAAATCTCAGTGCTCAGGTGAGATTTGTCGTATCACTTAAAAAATCTCAGAGCGCTCAGTTGGTGGTACACACCTAATTTCATTTGAATTAATGGAAGCTGTATTTATTGGAAATGCATAGACTGGAATGGAGAAGATATAACAACGAACTGTACGGGATGTTCAGCGACATCGACCTAGTATCAAAAGTGAAAAGACAGAGACTCAGGTGGCTGGGTCACGTAGATCGGATGGACGCCAATGCTCCGGCCCGAAAAGTCTTTGAATCCCTCCCCGAGGGACGGTGCAGTAGAGGAAGGCCGCGAAACCGGTGGCGCATGCATGTGAAAGAGGACCTCAACCAACTTGGCGTGCGAAACTGGAAACAGCTAGCTAGGGACAGACCTGGCTGGAGAACGCTTGTTGGTTGAGGCCCTGGTCCACACCGGACTGTAGCGCCAGCATAAGTAAGTGTATTTAGTGGAAAGTAGTTTTCTTAGACAAAAATATGTAATTACCCCGATTACAGAATCCGAAGAATGGTCTGCGGATGGCTTTCGACAATTTTGTGCAATTTTTTATTGTAAAAAATTGCTAAATTGCAGGAATGTCGGCAACGTAGTTTAATATTTAGATCTCAGCCCATACGCATTCCATATACATAACTTGACATTTCAAATCCCCACCAAAGTCGTCCCGGATCGAGTCAACTCCCCGGGAATAAAATTTTGCGGATTCTGAAAAATTTGGAAAAAAATATGAAATTATTAAAAAATAATGCCTTTTTGAAAAGAAAAGCCTTTTTTTTATAAGCTGTTTCGTGTTCCCAAAAAACATACATAATTATATTCAAATTACAGTTACCTACTTTAACGGTAAATTCAAACAAACTTAAATTGTATTGTATTACTTTTAAGATCTCGCTAATTTGAACAGACCTATTATGCCTGAACGACAGCAGCTGTCAAACACATGTGCGCTGCGTCAAATTCTGTTTACAAAATTTTCAACAAGTAGTAGTAACGACGTAGTGTGCAAAATTTGGTTGTTCTTAATTATTTCATTATTTTCACATTTAAAATGTCCAAAAAAGACGAAAATCCTTTCTCAGTACTTGGATTAAAACCATGGGTTACAAAACAACTACAAAAATTAGGTAAATCAATGAAAATTCACTTACAAATTAGAGATGTACAAAAAGATGTTTTTAGGAATTAAAACTGCAACACCCATCCAACAAAATTGTATTCCACAAATTCTTGCTGGCGCTGATTGTATTGGAGCAGCAAAAACTGGCTCTGGAAAAACATTTGCCTTTGCTTTGCCGATTCTACAAAAACTGAGTGAAGAACCGGTAAATCACTTTGCGTTGATTTTAACACCAACCCATGAACTTGCATACCAGGTACAATATCTATGAGGATCTTGCCACATGATAAAAGTTTACATTTTTTGATTAAATAAGATTTCAGAACAATTCCAAGTAGCAGGACAACCGCTTGGTGTTCGTGTCTGTGTGGTTGCTGGTGGTACTGACCAAATGATCGAAAGTCAAAAGCTAATGGCGCGTCCTCACATTGTGGTGGCCATGCCAGGAAGGCTGGCTGATCACCTAACTGGATGCGATACGTTCTCTTTTGACTCACTCAAATTTCTTGTCGTTGATGAAGCCGATCGGATGTTGAACGGAGATTTCGATGAGAGTCTGGGTGTCATTGAAAGGTGCATTCCAAAGGAACGACAGAACTTGTTCTTTTCAGCAACTATGAAGGATTTCATAAAAGGGTCAAGCATATTTCCAATATCCGATAAAGTGAGTAAGATTCGCAAAAAGAAAAAAATACTAGGTCCCAATTAATCTTGATTTATAGGCGTTCGAATGGTCTGAAGAGTTCAATACTGCAACAGTGGACACCCTGGATCAGAGGTACATTCTATGCGCCGACTATGATCGTGATATGGTTTTAATTGAAGCTCTTCGAAAGTACAAAGAAGAAAATGAAAACTCTAACGTTATGATCTTCACAAATACAAAGAAGTAAGCTACGAGTAGATCCGGTAGAAATGCTCTAAATTAAAAAAAAAAAAATAATAATTCCAGATACTGTCAGCTGCTCTCGATGACCTTAAACAATATGGGAATTGAGAATGTCTGCCTGCATGGTTTTATGCGACAAAAAGAACGGGTAGGTGCATTAAACAAATTTAAATCGAACCATGTGCGCACTTTGATTGCAACAGATGTTGCTGCCAGAGGCCTTGACATACCAAGTGTTCAATTGGTAATGAATCATAGATTGCCAAGAACTCCCAAAGAATATATTCACAGGTTTGTTAAATAAATGGTGATTTCCCAAAAAAAAAGAATATTTTGTAAAGTTTTAATAAATAAAACAGAGTTGGTCGGACTGCACGAGCTGGACGAAAGGGAATGGCCATTTCGATATTTAGATTTCCACGAGATTTAGAATTACTTTCTGAAATTGAAACGCAAATTAATACTAAGCTTACTGAACATCCAGTTGATCGTAATTAGTTTTGTGTGTCGTTATTTTTATTTTATAACAGTTAATTGTTTTTTGCAGAACGAATGGTGGAGAGAATTTTTATGCAAGTCAATGTTGCACGACGTGAACAGGAAATAAATCTGGATAATAATGATTTCGATGAAAGAGCTCAAAACTATAGACGAAAGAAATGGATTATGGAAGGACAAGATCCGGATGAAATGGAAGAAAGGTAAGATTTTTTTTTTAGATAGAGATTCAAAGAAAGCTAATAATTTACATTTACATCTTCTTGAGTTTACTTACTTCATAAAGGCAAGATACTCTGGTTTTCGTAGACTCAGATTTTCAGTGCGAGACCATGATTTTCAGTGCGAGACCATGAATTTCGAGGTTTAACTCGAGTTAACTTTAAAAAGGTGGTTTCAGTCTGTTTAAATCTCGAGTAAGCTTTAAGTCAATAAACGGGATTTGTAGAGAAAACTCGTACTAATTAAAATATTTTTTCAGTGCCGCAAGACAACGGATATTTTCTATAGGAAAAGATGTTTTTTTTTATACGAAATAAGTTTATATTCACAGATTATGATACACATACAAGTCAGAAAAAAAAGTCACTTATGATGTATTAAACGGCGTATCACACAGGCATTTAGACAGTAGTTATTTTTTTACTTCTACCACTAATGAACCCTATTTTATTCAATTATTTTCTAGAAGTAAGAAAATGACTGTCACAAAATGTTTCCAATGCGCCCTGTTATTCATTATTTAATGTGACTGCGTTTCTGCCATTTTTTAAATTTATTCGTTAACTTTTAAACAAAGGGGAATGGGCATTTTGGTCTACCTATTGCCCACGAATGAGATATATATCGTTGGAAAGCTTAGCCCGAGTACAACATTTTTTGTATGGAGACAAAGCTGTAAACCATGGGGTGTAGGCAATATTTGGCAACAAAGGTTGCAATAAGAGCAATCATTAATTGCAATATTGTTCCATTGAAATGACATTATTGGGCACTTTGGATGAACTGAATAGACTTGTGGAATTTGTGACCTTTAAATCTTCTTAGTAATAGTAGCTAAATGGGCTTCAGGTCAAATGAAACAATTAAATTATCAACTGAATAGACCCCAAAATAAATGAACTTTTATTCCAATGGCCAATACTGGCCAATATTAGGCGAATAATTCGCTTAACAGAATAATTGTGCGTCTAGTGCTCACAATTGAGATACACAACGTTAGAAAGCTTAGTTCAAGAGCATCATTTTTGAATATGGACACAGAACTGTAAACCATGGGGTTTATGCAGTATATTAGAAAATATAAAACATTTCGTCTATGTTTACTCAAATTTGCAGTCTTTTTCTTACTTTTTTGGTCGATTTATTTAGGAAACTCCTATTGTTTAGGACAACAAAAATATTCGTACGTTGGTACACTCCATAGTACCTAATCATTTTCAAAGGTCTCGTTTGTGTGTGTTTCCCATTTAAAGTTTCCATTGTTTTGGGAGCCGGGTGATCGTTAATATAGAGCTAAAATTCAAAATAAAATAATAGCCTTTACAAGGATCAGTCTTAATTAACATTATGTTAAACTTTGAAAATAGAAAATCTACTTAACCGTTTTGATTGTAAATTACTTCTACTCCCTACTTTCTTAAACTAATAATAACAACATTGTATTCATTGTTTTAAGATACCGTAAGAAGCAAAAGGACAAACTAAAGGACATCCGTAGAAAACGAAAAGAATACCAAAAAGAAATGTCCTCAAAGGAACCACTTCTAATACAAGATGACCGCTTCAAGTCCATTGAAACAGAGCGTTTTGAAAAGCCAAAAAGAACCGCAAACCAAGATAAGAAAAAAATTAATAGTGAAATAAAAAAAAGTGTTGCTCTAAAATCTAAAAATATAAAAAAATCATTGTCTTCAAATAAAATGGGTTTAAAGAAAAAAATAATAAAGTAACGTACAAAAAAACATCATAAATGTGTAGTCTTTGGTTTTCTTTTTATATAATTGTTAATTTAATAATACAAAAATATATTTACACATTCAATCATTCTTAAAATAAATTAAGACACAGCACTTTATGTTATGCTATCATCACATCACCATTTGATAACAAAAATGTCAAAATAACTAAATTTGTAGTCAGTGTTGTGTGACGTAGAATTAATCCAAGGCTATAGTTAACAATGCATCTTCCGGATGGACTTCTAGTAAAGCTTTGGCTCCATCATTGAAAGGATAAGAAATGCTCCCATCAATCACAAGACCTAAAAATAAAAAAAAAAAAAAAAAAGAATTTGAAATTACACACTTCATTCGAACTGAAAAATACTTTTTGTATCATATTTTTGTATATAAACATAAATACTTAAACTGACTTATGTACATAAATGTCGTACAAACATTATTTTTTATAAACAATTAGATTAGATTTTGCAGAAATGCATACAATTGTTTCTAAATTAAAGGTAAACGCAGGAAATATATTATTTTTTAACGTTTTTTTTAGTAGTTCAGTTTCAGACTTGTAATGAAAATCGTATTGATACTGTGGTTCTCATTCTCTATAACTACTTTATAGTTTTTGTTATTGCTAATAAGGATATGGAATGGACATTTCATCCGTTTAAAGGTATAAATTATTTTGTTCTTTAGAAACTCAGTTGATCAATTAAAACGTTAAGATGATTTCATTGCTGATAAAATTGGACTTCAATTTGATAAGCCAAGTATACTACCAAAGTTTGGGTTGATTTTTCGCTTTCTTACAATTGTGTGTAATATATTTGGCTTTCTACCCGTTTTCATGCCGGTAAGTAAAAATGACACATTTACTTTGGGTTTTGGCAATAATAGTAAGGTTATTTTTTTTTTTCAGAAAAGAAAACATCGAGAGTTTCTGATGCCTGTACTCATATGGAATGTGTACACAATAACTGCATTGATCATTAATCTTTTCCATACGGTAATATCTATTATATCTCTGCAAATTCCATGGAAAGCTGTTTTAAGCGTGGGTATAGCTGGTGGTTTTGTTACATCACTATATTTAAAATTAATACTGCAACTTGTTAATTTCTATGAATTTCTTCAATTCATTGATAGCTCTAAAGCTTTATAAACTAAAATTTTTCCTTAATTTCTAACTCGTACATTAAACTTTATATCCGTTCAATCCGAATAATTATAACATACAAATGTTTTCAATACTTACTTGCGTCAATGCACTTTGATCGGACAAATAAGTTTTTAACGAAATTTCGACATGGAAAATTCTTTGGAATTGGCCAAACGCCAACGCAAATTTGTTCACGTATTGAGTAGCACAAGCGTGGATCATCTGAAAAGAAGAAATGTATGTTTTTTTTTTAACCAGATAAAGCAACTAAATTTTTTTTTTTTTTAATTTTTAATTTGATCTTAAAAAAATGGGGATGCATTTCGTAAGTCTTTTTTCAAAAAGAATCGGGTTTAATGTGTGCATCATTCTTTGTCTTTATGCAGATGGATTCTGTGAGATATTTAAAAAACATTTATTTCTTAAAAGTCATTATTTGCTGACATTTGGAATTTTGTTCTCTAAAAGGAGAACGAAATATACAAATCTATCTTAGTACTATGTATGCAAGTAGGATCACATCAAATGTCGAGAATCGAGTTATGATAAATGTTGAATGGATCAGGATGACGTTTAATAGTGGTAAATGGTATATGTTCGTATGTAGCCTTTAACTTATAAATTGAAATTTATCAAGTCTCATTCTTAAAATAATTTGTGGAGTTGAAGATACAAATAATGGAAAAAAAAATTTGAACTATGAGAAATGAGTGCTTTCTTTCTATTTCTATATCTTACAAGCAAAACTTACCTGCTAAAAACAGTAGATTTTTATTATATTCATCAGCAATTTGCTGAGCATCTATATTTTCTAAGCTGGGATTATTTCCAGGGAGAATTTTGACAAGATCTTGAACTTGTCTTTTTGTTATTCGGTTGATACTATAAAGAAATTTAGTAGTAAAATATCAATATATTTTTTTTTTTAATAAATAAATGTAACAAATTGCTGTTTAACTTTTGGCTGTGATTCGAGTAATTCATGTCAATCTATAACAGCAATTACAGTTTTTCATCACTAGAACTACGCGTATAACAACAAACTTCGTGTGGCTTCCGCATGAACCACAATCCTTTAATAATGAAAACTGTTATAAATTTGCATGTCGCTCACTTATTTTTTACCTTGTATGCCATGAAGTCGACCCTGACCCCGTGCTCACACAAAGTCCAGAACTCTTAGTTTTATTAATCACATCCGAATGATCTATTACCATGTTTAAGTGTGAGACTCGAGCAGACAGAGTTTCACCGATAAAAACCTTCAAAAAATAACAAAACGTTCAACTTATGAAAATACAAAAGGAATTTAGAACAAACTTCATTTAAGGCTAGATACGGTAGTACTCGCATCATTTTTGCATTGTATTTCTTTGCAAATTCTTTGCTAAGGCTTTCAGGCACGGTCTGTATTTGTTCCATCTTTGATACACGTTGGCTATGCAAGTCTGTCGACTCAGGCATGTGCCCATTGTTTCCCAAAATAGTTGTACGAATTCTTGATCGCTGCATCCATCGGAAGTCTCCCTATAAATATTGCAAAATAATAACATGATTGGTAAATGTTTGGTTAAATCAAAAAACAATATTAATATCCCTACACTCTTGATTCTGGCAACTGCATCTTCTGGACAATCTGAAAAACGCTTGGGCAGCATAAGTCTTCCTTCGGAATGTTTTGGATCGGAGTTAAAACCAACAATTGGAGTTTTCTGCTGACTTTTTGCAAACAATGGACTTGCTCTTCCAGCAGCCAACAAAAATGTTCCATCACCACCAACTGGTACTAAAACGTCGGCCCATTCCATTGCCTCCTTGGAGAGAGAAGTCCTAAATTCAACTTTATAAAGTTAATTATAAATGAATGTGAGGGACAACGACGATGGTGGTAAAACACTTCTTGGACAAAACAAAAGTTTCAACATTACGCTACCTGTTTGCTAATTTAACCTCGCAACCGACATTCTGAAAGCTTTTTGCTATTTTTCTTTCGAAATCCTTATGCACATTATGCAAGGCCAGTAGAGTGTCGTAATCGGTTCCGCGATTTCTAAGTTTCTCTTCCAGCTGATCTTTGTTTAGATTCGAATGGCGCAATTGTTCAAATTCATAGCGGGAGAATTTCGTAACAACTAATGCACGTTGTAGTTTGAATGCGTCATTTCGACGATGTTGATTACTGTATTTTCGTGCGATACGGAATTCTGTTAGAGATAAGAAGTTACAATTTGTTTTTGTTAGATTCTTGCTTTAAGGTGTTTTCTGATATAATTTTATTAAGTGTAGATATAAATACTATATTGTAGTTTTTTGTTTACAAAGACTGGTATCAAAATCACAAATACGAAATAGTTCCTATAACAAATTTGATAAGATACTGTTTGTTTTAGTTGTTCTGACTTCATAATTCACTTTGGCCATGCCCATGACCATCATACAATAAAAAACATGTTATTTTGACGATATTATTATTATATTTATTTATTACAATATAAAATAAATTTACATTATAATATGAGCAATTTAACAGCACTAGCTACCATAGGCTTTAGGCTGGAAGTTATAAGATTATTTGGGATAAAAGTTTTAGGATAGAATATTTTGAGGATAAACCGGATAGTATATATGAAAATGAAATTTTGTCAAATAAAAACGAAGATATTGAAATTCTCTATTTGCATATGCTGGGACAGGGCTTCTCAAAGCAAAAATGTTCTTGTCCTCGAACTCTATTTCACTTGTGTGCCCAGCTAAAGTGGGCTCCCTATATGCAAAGTTGTTCTTAGTTTCATATGGCTGTTCTTTCTGTCTCCAGCCATAACTTTCAAATAAAGCCGAGACATCGATTTGTCTTGACGACGTTAAAGTGGTTACGTTTTAGAGTTCGCCCTGTCTTTAACATTCTCGGTTCAGTGGGTCTTGTCGAATTTGATGGACCAGTGGGAATTCCATGGTATTTCCGAACAAGGTAATGTGTTTAGCTGTACATTTCATCCTTACTCACATGTAGAAGTGATGTAATAATTAATTTTATTTGTTAATTTGTATATTTAAATAATTTACAGTTCAAGTTAAATGGATCTTTTCTAGCTAAACATTCGTTTCAATCATTTCATAAACATGTGCCAATTGGCAATTTTTTGAGACATTTGGCTTGTCCATGGCTTTAATATATTCTCAAATCTAAAGTCTACAAAAAATAATTTCAAGTAATATACACTCCCTGTCACTTGTTTAAGGCCACTATTTTCATAAAAATTTTTTCTCTATAAATACCTGTAAGCAATATTTTTCCTAGAAATTTTTGATACATGTGACTAGGTATATATATTTTGCAATAAAAAGGATAAAATTAAAGAGTTAACTTAGAAAATTCATAGAAATTTCCCAAATTATGTGAATGGACTGCAAAAAATGGATATAAAAAGTTGCGTCACTTGATTGAGGCCATTCCAAAAATTGCTTGGCAAAAGTTAACATCGCCGAGTTTTTTCAAACAAAAGTTTTAAATATTTAAGAAAGATAGAAAACTATATTTTATATTAAATTTCAAGCAGAAAGAGCATCAATATATGCTTTAAAGGAACTGGGATTCTCAGGCCGAAAAAAAAGCTAGGAGACCGCACAGAAGTAAGACCATTGTCAACAACTATCTAGCAGACACTGAAAACTATGGAAAAAACCAAAAAGGACGCACAGCTCAAGCAACAACAATCCGATAAAAGCGACTCATCCAGCAGCAAGCTTCAAATTCCACACTATCAGAGCCTAAAATAAGGTCAAAAAGTGGGGTATCAGCCAGTATTTCGACGGTTTTAAAGATTTTTAAAACCAGTGGTAACATGAAGAGTATGAAAATAAAAAAAAAAAAACGGTTCTACGGCAGCTACATAAGGAACTACGGATGAATTTCGCCTGGGAGCATGTTGCCTGTAGAAACGCATGGAAAAGGGTTGTCTTTTCAGGTGAACAAAAGTTTAATCTTGACGGACCCGATGGTTAAAACTTTTATTTTCACGATTAAAGAAAAGAAGAACTTATTTTGTCAAGACATCACAGTCATACAACAGGTGTTATGGTGTGGGGAGCTATCACCTATTATGGAACATTTGAATTGGAATTTATAACTACAACAATGAACGGAATTAGTTACAAATGCCTGCTGTAACGGATGTTTCCAAAGCTAAAGAATATTCTGGAACCTCTACCTTGGATATTCCAACAAGACAACGCCCCTTTCCATACTTCCTGGGTAGCTAGTAGCTGGATTCAGTTGGAAAACGTTGGACTTTTACCATGGCCACCCTATTCACCGGACTCAAACATCATCGAAAACGTTTGGTCCTGGCTATCTCGAAAAGTTTCTGATGCTGGTAGACAGTTTGGAGATAAGGATATCTTGGTCAAGCTAACCGCGATGCCTGGAGCCAGAATTCACTGGATTATTCCAAGAAACTGTATGATTTAATTCCAAACCGTCTAATAGAGCTAATTTCAAAAAATGGCGGTCATGCTCAGTATTAATTGACAAAAACACAATACATTTATGTTAAAAAAACAAAAAAAAAAGTAAACATTTTTATAGTTTTGTTAATTTTTTATAAGATGTCCCAAGTGGCCTCAATCAAGTGACGCATTTTTGTATACCCATTTTTGCAGTCCATTCTAATAATTTTTGAAATTCATATGAAATTTCCAAGTTACCCCTTTAAATTTATACTTTTTTTATTGCAAAATATATTTACCTACTCACAGGTATCAAAAATTCCCAGGAAAAATATTTCCTACAAGTATTTATCGAGAAAAAACTGTTGTAAAAATAAAAAACTGTTGTAATAATAGTGACAGGGAGTGTACATACCTACATTGAAATTGTATAATCTTCTAGAAATGGAAGATTGTGGACCCATTTTTAAGGTCAAATAAATTTTCTAGTTCCAGTAAATTATTTAAAAAAAAATCTTATCTGATGTTATTTATGCAATTAGGTATTTTTTCAATTTAAGTAAGATAACAATTAATTCTTATCTGTTTACATCAAGTGGAAAGATCTTTTGGAAATTATTATTGTTTCTCATCAAAAAAAAAAAATATATATAATTAAGTATCACACTACATGCTCTTCTGTAATCATTCTTATCAACGGACTTTGTTTTTTTTTTTTTTTTTGATTATTGTTTTATTATAACTCTGGAATGATAAGAATTTTCGTATAAATATTGATAACCGCAACATTAACTCCTAGATGACAACGTACGTATTTAATTTAATTTGAAGCACTTCTAGAATGAATTATGTAGGTACATATACCAAAAACTCTTGCAAATTCCTTAATATTTTGATGGGAAATAATATATTCAGTCCTATTGCGAGTTCCACCCGGAAAATGTTTTGTTTGTCCGGATTTTTAAAAGCTATTGTGAGTTTTACCCTCCATTTTACAACAATTGTGGCCTCGTTCGCCACCAAAAATTAAGTGAAACTCTTTTCGCCCGAAACTCACAATAAGGGAAGAGTGAAAGGTAATTTTTCCGGGCGGATTTTCTTTCACGCGGAACTCACAATAGGGCTGATTACCTAATTTTTGTTTGATTAAATCAATAATTCTAACATTTTGCATAAAAGGTATAGGTAGTTGAAAAACAATAATGTCATGTATGTATCCATTCAGTTTTAATTTAATAAAAACAATTTACCTAATAGGTTTATGGACTTAATTCCCTTTGATTGCGTTTCGGGAAGGTAAGATGGTGGGTCTAATTAGCTTGATGCACCAATATCGAATAGGGTATTAGTTTTAATAAGCATAATACAGGCAATATTTGTATGCCTAATATTTGAATTTTACTTTTAAGATATTTTTCTCACCACTTATTGTTTGATTAATTATTAATCCTCTTCCTTTTGATTTCAACATTGAGAAAATTTTTTTGAGTACCATTACATTTACGAAATTTTATGAAAAATAAATGTTCCAATTTTTTACTTTTTAAAATTATTATAATAAATTCAAGTTGTTAAAAGAGATGGAATTTTGGCGCCGATTAAACAAATGCAGATAGATAACCGGACAAATTGTACGGAGAACACAGTAAAAGTAGAGTATTTCTACTGAGAGAAGTGACGAACGATGTAGTGCAAATGATAATGTACGATTGATAAAATTGATAAGAAAAAGTAATTTACCAAATACGAATGACAATCGAAAAGCACTTGTTTGCTTCGCCGCAAAACTTGACGTTTGGAAGAATTTGACGTTTTAAATAAGAAGAGTTGCCGTGAAGGCAACTATTTTAAATTCGGTGTTCGCGTACCAACTGCGTTTTTATGTGGAATTCCTTTCAACCATTTAAAATCGAATATTTTTTTTTTTGATGAAAAGAATTTTGTTAATTAAAATCGATTATTTTATGTGATTGTGTGGGTAACATTTGACAGGATTTTTTACACACAAATTAATGGCGTTTAAATGGATCCGTTCCACAATTATTCTCCGAAAAAAAGTTTGTTTGATTTGACAAACTATTGTTTCCAAGTAGATTTTAATGAGTTTTATTTGAAATCTTCATTTGAGGAGATTCAAATTTGAATGTTAATTCTTCGAGATTTCAAGGAGATTTGTGATAATCTTGCTATCTCGGTTAGTGTCAGGTGGAAACGTAGTATAAGAGAGGTATTGTACAACCCGACGACCGGTAAAACGTTAAATGTTGTACAAAAATAAACAGATGATATTTTTGAAATCCTCTGTTTTGTTCAACTACTGTTTTTCCTCAGGCGTTCCCGGGGGGTTGAAGTCATGAACAAAGTCACTCTTCTTCAACAAGGGTGATATTTGAAATGTAATATTTTAAGAAAGTTTCATGGTATATGTTTTCATGTTTTCAAACATCAAACAAAAATTTATAAAAAATTTATATACTCGGTAGGTAAATTATTAGTGTAGATTTAGCAGAAGGTCTTTCTCTACGCTTCTTCGATTAAAAAAAATAATAAAAAAAATTTTTTAAAATAATAAAACTGTTACGTTACATAAAAATTGATACTTTTATGATATGAATTTCCTTTTATTTTCTGTTTCGAAGTTAAAATAAGGCCAATTAAATTAGCAAGTATTTTTTTTTATAAAAATTGTTGTTTTAAGAAAATCAATTGGGTTTCATAATAAGATAGGAACATTGCTTCTCAATAACTTATTTTTATAAATTTTATCAAACTACAAAAAATATCTTAAAAATAATAATCACTTCGGCGGTGGAAGTGAAATTTTTACGCCTCCCCGCATATTCACTGCACTGGATGAATACCAATAATTTCCATTCATATCCTCATGGAAAGTGCTATGGATAAAAAAATATGTATTACTTTGGTACGCAAGTTTTAAAACGAGCGTGAAAAATACACGAATTCAATAATTTTGCGGATTCCGAAAAAAGCAAGAATATTTGATAGTGAATTGCATACAAATCGCCAAAGAAGCAAAACCCAAAATCATAAAAACAGTTATATAAGTTCAAATCGAAAAAATTCCTCTTTTAAAGTTTTGCCGACTCATAATAAACTCAGAAATGCAGTTTTCGTCTGTGGTGTTGACTTTAAGAATCTTTATTAGCATCATTAGCAGAAAACGTCTAAGTTAATAACCTTAACAGGTGGCTTGAGTTTTAGTTTGTTCTTGTGTGAATATATAACAGGCAACAGGCAATTATCCCCTAGGATAATTGATTCTTAAACATTTGATCGATTTTGATGAGCAGCTGGCCTTAAGAACTACTATTAGCCGTCTTCGTTTGGAAGTGGATTAGTGGCTCTAGCGAGTAATCCGTCGGAACGGAAAATATACTCCGATTTAATACGAATTTAATACAAACAAAATGTATATTACCCCTATGTTTAAGTAGATAGTTTTTACATTCAATCAGTGCGTTCCTTTTAAAATAATTTGTAGATTATTCAGGAGCACTTTTCCACCTTCAAATATAACAAATGTTCTTTAAATAGATGAAAAAAAAGGTCTTCAAATCCTCCAAAACTGATCATTTAATTGAAGTTGTTCGCGGGTTAAAAACCGTTTAGTGCGCAAAGGTACACGAACACGTTGTTTAACGGACAATTGAATACTTGTAGCAGATCTATAAAGCTATATAGGTCCCTTGAAATTTTTCTGCTTAAGAATATTTTGAAGAACGAAAGCTTCTCAATAAATAAAGGGCAGTACAGTTTTCGTAAGTGTCCACCTTTAATTTTTTTTTTATTTGGTCGTATATGAATCACGACAAGTGGAACCAAATACATAGCTTTAAAGGAAAAAATAATTATGGACTGTTATTTTCAAAGCATTTTGGCATCAACAAATCTTATTGAAAATGCATTAATTCTTACTACGATTCGAAATTACTGCCCGGAACCCCTAATTCGTATGGGATGGTTTCAAGTTGTGCTTCACATTTTGCATATCAAATATTTTTGTCAAAAACTTTAATTCATTTTATTATTTTCAGACTATTGACCTATCAATTTTTCATATTGGTTACTTAATATTACTGTTATTTGGGTGTAGAGCATTAACTGTATAGTAAGTACATATATTCATTCTCCAGTGTCCAGTCAAAATACAGATCAACTATTAATAAGTGGCAATATATCAAGTGAATTCAAAAAGCCAAACTTCTTTTCGCCCACATGTCCTAGGAACAAGTATAAAAATTACATAGCTATAGTTCTATATAACAGCTAGACTTGAAGTTTCAAGTCATTGGACGTACGTTGAGGTTCAAAATAACTAATAAAATGAAACAACCAATGGCCCAACTGAGAAACTTTACATGGGCACACATTTTCTGAAAAACTACCCAAAAATTCTTCAGTGGCGAACAATATTGTGCGATGCGAAGGTTTCCATCACTGCGCCTCAGTTCGCAATATTTTCAAAAACAGCTCTTCAATATTCCTTGTAAGGGAACGCAAGCGTCTAACCCAACGCTGAATTCCTCCAGTTGCAATTTAGAAAAATTCTTCGTGTGAATAAAAATATTTCAACAAATTTACTTTTTAGTTGGTTTTTATTTATAAAATTTACTTTATTTTTCAAACGCAAATTCGATTTCTATATTACAGAAAAATGCATACGTTTTAACTCGTCTACTTCTTGGCGGCCTGTCCAACCTTTGCCTTCTTGGTACCACGGACCTTCTTCATCCTGTTCCTCTTTTCCTTACGCTGTTTGCGGGTCTGTTTCTTCTGTTCGAAGAGACCGTGACGGGCCAGACGATGCTTAGGTTCGAATTTCTTGGCGAAGTCCAAGGTATCGTAGATCAGACCGAATCCGGTGGATCGACCGCCTCCGAAGTTGGTTCTGAAACCGAAGACGAAGCACACATCTGGGGTCACTTTGTACATGCTGGCGAGTTTCTCGCGGATGTCTTTTTTGTTGACGGACGAGAGTCCTGGATGAAGAACATCGCAAACCATTTGTTTCCTGCAAAGCAGGCGGTTTGTCATGAATTTCCTGGTACGGATTGTAGCTGTTGTTCCAGACATTTTGAAGGATCTGCAAAAAAGAAATTCGTATTTAGTGGTTTTGATATAATTTGGTGTTTTTTTTTGTAACAAAAATTTCAAACTGAAATCAGAAACCGCACTCATGGAATAGACTACAAACATAACCTAGAAGACCATTTTAGCACACGTGTGTAGTTTCATGGACTTGTGGTAAAATTTCATTCACTTGATAATTTTTTAAGACGGTACGCATGAAAACATATTTTTTGAGTTGTTTAAACAATTTTGAAAGTTATTTTACCTGTTAAAATACTAAAAAAGTATCCAAACACGTCTTTAGTGCAAGCACAATTTTTAGAGAAAGAAAGATGGCCTCCATGACTTTTTTTCTTGTGTCAGGTTGGCTGACCTGAAACGAGTCTCGTTGAGAAAAGTCATACCCGGAGTGTGTTCGGAAGGTATGGGAGTACAAAAGGCTGAAATCACAATGGATGTGTTGGAGATCTTTCAAACGAGGAGATTTTTTCTTGAAGATTTCTAACTTGAACATTTTAGTTGTAAGAAAATGCATAAGGACACGTAACAATTTTGTTGTAAATAAATACAACAAATGAAAATAACAATAAAATAGAGGCGACTTTCCATTACGGTAGCACGTCTAGAATTTTGATTTTTTTTTTTACAGTGAGCTACGGGTCTCTATAGAATAGCTTTAAAGGTTAGACCGCACTAGACGGAACTGTACTGCAGCGGAACTGCGATTCAAAATAATTTGTATGAAATTGTATGAAGTTCAGTTGCCGCTTAGTGCGATATAGCTCATACAATTCCATACAGATAATGTTTTGCCGCGTCGTGAAGTGTAGTTCCGCTGCAGTTGTGTGCGGTCTAACCTTAAAACATTACAGTGAGGAAACGCCTCTAAATATGATTAAAAAATGTTTTAAGGCTCTCCCAAACCAATGCGGAACATTCGTTGCGGCGAAGAAACATTAGCATGTCAAAATTTATTTACATGGGTATATATGAGAGTGCCCACACCAACGCGGCGGAGAAACATATGAAATAATTTTGACTGACGAATGTTTCTTCGCCGCAACGAATGTTTCGCATTGGTTTGGGAGAGCCTTTAATTTGTTGGTTTTGGCAGTTTTTTCACATTACTCAAGTTTCCCTTAAGATATACCACACATTTTTACACGCGAATACTATTTTTTTGGGTAGATTAAATAATTTATTTCAACAATTTCAATATGAACAAACTTTTATTTCAATTTTTAATAAACATTTAAGCCTCAACTACATAGACCTACTTTTGTACTAAAGTGAGAAATTGAAATGCTCGCTAAAGAAACATGCTTGCAGAAAAACATACGAAAATTGTTCTGCCATATAAATTAAACCACCATGCACAATTCTCCATTGTTTTTTTGCAAGCAGGTGTCTTCAGAATAGATATTTATCTCTAACTTTTGTACTTTTGTACAAAAGTAGGTCTATGCAGTTAAGCCTTTAAAGTTAGAAAATTGCATTCATGCATAAAATCCGCGGCCACTTAATAAAAAAATTATACAAATTATTTTGATATTTCTACTTAAGAACTTGGCTATGATAAGTGTTGTGTGGATATTTTGTTTGGGATTTTAAGTTGGAAAGTTTTTTGCGAATTAGGTTGTTTTTTTCGATTAAAAGTACTTTGGGTGGCCCGCTTAGCGGGTTCAAGGATTTTAACTCCCTTTTCGGGTCCTCTGTCCCACTCACGCGACTCCGTCGCTCCGCCTAGGGTATGCTCAGTCATCTGGCAGGCGCCTATGTTATCAGTCGGTCTGTTATCAAAGTTGTTTGTACTTAACAGTAATTTGGGTCGCACGCTTCGCGGGTTCAAGGATTTAACTTTAAAAAAAAAAAAAAATAAACAATTTCTCTCAGAAATCAAAATATTGCAGACAAATCCCCCCAAAAAAAATGCACATATCACAACACTTACCACCTATGTGTGTGTATCTTTATGGTAAAGAACTGTCAAAACAAACAAACGCCGTTGTCTTGATCGTCAATTGCATACATTTTGAATGAAAAATCAAAACTTTGAAAATTAGTTTAAAATATAAATAAAAGTTTCCTCACATTAAAATTGTTATATTTATTACTTTGAGTGATACATCTATCGAATTAAAGTATTCGCGTGTGAAAATTCGTGCTACCGTAAAGGAAAGTTGAGCCATAAAATACATTGATGTCGACCACAGAATTCACAAAATTTTATTCCCGGAAAGTCGACTCGATCCGTAATGTCTTTGGTGTGGATTTGAAAAGCCAAAAGTTATACGGAATACGGATGTAGTTTTCAAACTACGCTACCGACATTCCTGAATTTTTTTACATCGGATTCTAATAAAAAAAAGGAACAAAATTGTCGGAAGCCATCCGCAGACCGTTCATCGGATTCTGTAATCGGGGTGAATATAGAATGCATGATTATGTTATTCCGTATGTCGTAATTCAATTTCTCGGACAATTCAATTTCTATGTTACCAGCATATTAGTGTTGGTTAAACATCGATAGTTTCCATTTCCGATGGTATCGATAGTTTTGGGAAAACACTATCGATAGTTTTACCAAATTTCTTAAAAAGCATTAAAAAGGCTTTTCTATTAAGTACGCATTTTTTCAATAGTAAAAAAACATTTGAAAATCTGAATATTTGAATGCGTTCCGCGTGCGTTCCGCAACAAAAACAACACAAGCGATCCAGCTTTGCTAATGGATTTTCAAATCCATTCTTATCACACAATCTTAACACTTTTCTTCTAAGAAATATTTTTTAATCTAACGAATAGATGGCTTTTTGAATGTGGATGTAAGAGGTGGGTATATAAAACTGATGTCATTATTTTATATAAATGTTGAGTCAATTTTTCTTCAAGGAAACCAAAATATACCATTTATCGCATATGTATGTGTACAATGTACATATGAACATTGACCTACTAATAGTATGTCAATATCACAAGAAAAAATTAATGAATACACCTAGCTATATAAGCCTTACCATATTTGCTTATCTAAGCATTAAAGAAACCAAGGATTGCATAAATATTTCCTCGGATGACTTTTGGATTACTAAAGAGAAATCCATTCTTTCTGTGGCGCTGATTATTTGCTAATGGATATGGAAAATCTAAGTCCCGATCTACATTGCCCGATTTTTTCACGAAGATTTTTCCAGAAATCGTGTGAAATGTACACGATTTTTTCCATAAGATTTTTTCCTTGTCTTTTTTCATTTTTTTATTGCTGTGCTCTTTGTGTTTCATTGAGATTCACTCACACCATCAAACGAACGGCACACTGACACCGAACACACACAAAAAATGGAAAAAAGGCGAAAGAGAACGGAAACAGACTGGAAAAATCGTAAGAGTTTTGTGGTACGAACGATTTGATCCCTACCCCTTATTTTTCACTCCCTTCACCGACGAACAAAAGATCGGCACTGGAAAAATCGTTCAATGTAGACCGGGACTAATGGAGTAGTTTTATCACCTTTGGCTCCTAAAACGATTTGGCTTCCCATCAGAAGGATTACTGGGGCGGTGAAACAACTAATGACACTTTAATGTCTGAAATCGGAAGCAATTTTGTTAGTTGGGATATACATTACCTATATTTTCTAAACGCTAGCTTCTTTAATAATAAAATTAAATGCTAGAAAAATATACCTTATTTATTTTATCTTAATTTACTATACAATTTATTTACTTCTCGCTTGTTTTGAACTAAAATTGCAATTTTGTAAATCAAACATCCAAAAACAATTAAACTTAATATAACAAAAAGTAATATTACAAAAATATCTCCAAGATAAAGTTCAAACGATGAAATTTCAGCCCCAACAACTCTCAAGTGCGATGAATCTTTAAATTTTAAAGTATGCTCAATCCAAAATACCGAATTTTGAACAGCTCCTTGAGGTCTATCTCTAAATTGCGGTGAGGCTTCTCTTGCCTTAGTTCGAAATGATTTATCTGTGGTTAGTTTTTCTAAGCTCCAGGATAATGAGGATTCGGTAAGGTTAGCATAGTCCAATTTAACTCCGATTCCTAATTTTTCAACAACTCGAATGTTGATATGCTGTGGGGAATATGTATATTATATTTAAAATGTTTGTAAAATAATAAGATGTAAAAAATGTTTACTTGATCATGGAACACTGGAATTCCTAGCATTGGAATACCTCTCCAAAGCGCTTCTTGCACACCCAATAGTCCTCCACTTGTCATGAAAAATGTTATATGAGGATGTGCCAGAACATCGCTGGATAAAACAATGTTCTGTAGAAGTAGATTCTTTGGTTGATTGTCTACTTTTTTCAAATCACAATGCCACAGAACTTTTTCCTTTAATTTCCCAATGACATTAACTATTGCACGCAATTTCTCACTGTCAATTTCTGAGCATTTTAAAATAGTTCCCATACTAAAATATATGGCCCCATCACGAGCATCATCAAGGAATCTCTTGATATTCCACTGAATAGTTTGAGGTTGCTTAATGTGTATTCCCCCAATGGGAATAATATTCGGTACAAATGGTCTTGGAGCTAGCAGTGGTGGGTAGTTATTGAGCAAAGTAATGGAGCGTCGACTCAAAAGATGGGAAACTGGTGGTAGTTTTCCTAGAAACAAATATTTGAATTAAATTTGTTTAGTATCAAATTGGTATTAACTTACGTCCAAGGGCTGAAAAGTGTTTTTTTGCCATAATATCTTGAGCTATTAAATCTTTGTGCCGTTGACTTCTTCGGTCCCTACATTCGAATATGTTTGATACCCGCTCCGTAAATGTTGCATCTTGAGTGTAGGTTTCATAGTCAATTGGCGAACATGCACTAGGAACTGCTGAGTCTACTAGAGCAGTCATGTAATTTTGAAAGTTAGAAGAAGCGAATGCAACAACTGGTGTATCAAAAACTTCTCCGATCATTAGAAGAGCTTCTGTGTGGAATAAATCTACTACAATGAGATCATACTGAAACTTTTCTTTGGAATTTAGTAATTCTTTAATTTTGGGTTGTTGGAGAAAAAAATCAACTAATTCAACACCAGTAGTTCTTAGAGCACTATTCATGCTACTTGATGAATAACGTGTTGCTTCAAACATGTTTCTTACTCCGAGATTGTTTTGTACTAAAAAAGAAATATTTATGTAGTTTAACATGAATGGAAACTATAATAGTTACGAGGCTTACCTTTTAACCAAAAATCAAAAACAGGAACAATTATTTCCTCATAGTTGTCCATCTTTTCATCTAATCTAAAACTACTTATCGATGTTACCTATATATAATAAACATACATTTTATTCGTGTTTAAGCAAACATTTTGAGGGTTTGTTCGGTTCAAAAAATTATTCTTTTAGAATTCTGCTTTCAAATAGCCCAAAAAATATAGCATCTGAGGTTGAACAAATTAACCCATACAATTATTTATTGTTGGTAAGGCAGAATTAAAAAAAAAACAGAATTTTGAATTACGATCCGCTTCTATATTAAAACTTACATTATGATTATATTGTGCGAGCCTGGTCATCACTGCTTGAATAGAGTTATGATGACTCTGACTAGGAAATGCAAAAAGGCCCAAAATATTGGCACCATTAACGTGACAGGCTAAAATGCCAACAAATATTCCAAATAGTAATAATTGCTTCATTTCGTCTAAAAAAAAGTGGAAAGAAAGAAAATATGTATATGTTTTAAAAATGCAAGTGACTGGCCGAAGAATCGTGAAATAGTAAACAGATAATAAATATAAAGTAATATGAACGACTGGATCGCACAAACATGCTTTAAAAGTTTCTTGGAGTTTTTAAGATTTGGGCGGTAATTATAAGGTGCACTTAAGATTATGAGGCAAATAAGGTAACCACAAATAAATTTCGTGTTGTAGCTTTATTTCAAAAGTTTTTTAATACATTTTTCGAAATGGCGCTATAAATAGAAACATTGACCATATACCCAAGTGTTAATAAATCTCGCTGTAAGCAAAGTTCCATCTTTGCTGAAATGGGTAAGCAAATCTTTTGCTAGCTCCCAGTCGGTTTGAACTGTTTTTGTTTTTTAAATATCAATGTTCTTGTTGAAAACTCGAACAAAGTTTCACTTCCACTTCTACTATTGGCTTAACCCATTTAAGAGTGCTTTGAAACTGTAACTTTATCGGCTTAGCGGTTCCACTAAGTTAGGAATTTAAATTTTTGACTCATAAATGGTTTTTTTAAATATCAAGTTTCAACGATACAAATCACGCCTTAAATATAAAAATCCCAATTCTAAAACATGGAAATAACCGTTAACTGCTCTAACGGTGCATAACTATGCACCTCTCCGTATATAAATTATGCACCTCCGTATATGAATTATGCACCTATCCGCTTATATTAAAACTCAAAAAGGGGGCAGAACAGGAGCTGAACAATTTCAATTAATGGGAATTAAAAAAAATGATTTAAAGTATACTTGTACATATGTACGTTATGTATACATGTACAGGTTATGTACTATGTACAATGTCTTTATTATTTAATAATAAGGGTTCACAATAAGCCCTCACAAGTTTGTTATGAATTGATGAGAAATAAATTTAAATAAACAGATCTTTCATTATGTCAAACTCTTATCTTGTCAAAGCCCGAAGCTTGACGCGAAATTCCGTTTTGCTAATTTTAGGGCCGCGCTTAATGATACATTATATCGTAATCGGTAAAAAGCCTGTCAAAGTCGGAGCGACCTAACGCGTGATTGTGATTTGGTCATTAAACCACACAGATTGAAACATCTTCAAAAAAGATACACATATAAACATATTAAGCCACACATGTTCACTGTGCATTATTGGGCAAAAAGATACTTTCATGAATTATATTATTTTCTCTCTCAGAATACATGTTTTTATTATAAATAAATAATATGTAATGCATCTAGGTAGCACATGTTAACACTTAAAAAATGAAAGATTCTCACAATGAATTTAAAAAATTAAATAAAAATATGACCGTGACCGGACAATATCAAAATATTGACCTATGTTTGATAAACAAATCCATTTCATAACATGGACCGGAACTTTCATTGAATCTTATCACTGTTTGCTTAGCATTGTGCTATTTTTGTAGTTGTTTTTTTTTTTGTTTGTCTCAACCATACCTTTTAAAAAATTCACTGTATTCTTTTAGATTAGTCTGTATAATTTTTAAAAATGCATTTGTATGAAGAAATTAAATCAAACCTAACTATTGTACCCACATTTTTTGTTTGTTATTCCTTGGAAATCAAACTAATTACTTTTCCAGAGGCTGTTCTAATTTAAGATCGTCAACCGACACCACTCCACACCACAGCCAGTCATTTCAATCTTTTGACTACTAAAGAAATATGATAGAGCCAAACCGCTACCGATCGAAAAGGCTGCGCAGCGCAAAACAGAATTCTGGATTCTGGAATATAGTGAGTGTGTGTCTTTTGGAATGTAAGCATATTTTTAAAACAAATACAGAAAAAAGTGCTGATAATTAATAAAAAAAAATGAATGGTCGTGTCGTTGGTGAATAGTTGTTAGTCATATTTATAAAAAAACACACTATCTGCCCATTAACACAAACATGTTGTATGTCGAACGGATAGAGAACTTGTTCGTTTGATGAGTTATCTTATAAATGAACACAATATATTTTTGTTTGTGATATCTTTGAAGTCTATCACTGAAAGAATCTACTTTACAAAATCCTCTCTTCATTCTCGCTCATGTGTCACATACTCAAACAAACTGCTGATATTATATTTGACATCCAGAGCAAATTAATGATTGTATTTTAAAACAAAAACTCATGCCTGTGTTAAGAAGTTATTCGATCATTAAATCTTAAAATTGAAATTTGGGGAACTTAAAGATATCACATAGCAAAGCCAAATAAACATTTATGAATAATACTAACAATGGATGTCAGATTTGTTAAGGCTCTCCCAAGCCAACGTGAAATCGAAGTGAGTCTGCTGCAAACATAGAAAAAATGAAGGATACACAATACACATACACAATGCTAAACAACAAAAAAACCGTTACTGGCGAATGTTTCATGTCGGTTTTGAAGAGCCTTTTGGGGAACACTCACCGATAAAAAGCGGCTAGTTTGATAACTTCACGTTTATTATTCTTTAATTAGTTGTAAAAATTCGAATTTGTGGTTCGATGTTTTATATGTTTTGATTCGCTGCTTTGCTAACTTAATATCAATTTACAAATTTTGAAGAAAACACCACATTTTAATTAAAAATGCTGTTTTTAGTATCCTAAGTCAGTAATAACTTTTGGATTAAATCATGGATTGAAAAAAAATTGTTTTTGCTGTTTAGACACTTTTAATAAAATCATTTTTAACTTTTAGAACATTCTGAATTATGGGATTGAAAATTGTTGTTTTTGCTGTTTAGACACTTTCAATAAAATCATTGCATAAAAGGTACCTAAAGGAAATAGGATATTTTTTCTTGCTCTATAGTGCAAGTATTGGTTTCGTGTCAAAAAAAATCGGGGTTTTAATCAAAACTAATATTACTATGATGGGGAAGTCTCAAATAGTGATTTTCGTCAAGACTGTATCTGTATCTGTGCATCCTGATGTACAACGAGCAAGATGCGAGAGCCTGCGGTTGGACGGATTTGCTTCAAACTTGGTGTGAAGTGGTTTTATGTGATTCCGTAGAGGAGAAATTTGAATTATTGTTTTAACTCATCGAGAACGATTTCGGTTTTATCAAGTTTTCTCAAAAACGGCTCTAACGATTTTAATTAAACTTTGTACATGTTATCTTAAGACCAGATCAATAATACTGCATACCAAGTTTTTGTCAAAAAATACGAATAGTGGAAAAAATATGTTTTTTTTTTTTAAATTGCCCTTTTTATACTTGTTAAGGTCCCTCAAATCTCGTCATGCATCGGCTTGGTTGATTTTATCATTATTTTGTGATTAAATACTTCTTAAGTTATTCAAAAAATATTGCATTTAAAGTTTGTATAGATAATTTTTTTTTTACAAAAAAATTAAATTAAGAACATTTTTTTTCAAAAATTTCAAATTTGTTTGCATTAAATCAGAAAAAAAACTGAGTTCCGAAATGCATCAGATGCGCGTTTGATGTAAAGTCATAAGTTCCAAAACTCAAACGTGAAAATATTTACAAAGCGAAAGCAGCATGTTTGCGTAGCAGATGCGCATCAATAGAGTATTGCTGCCACATCAGAACTTTTTGGAACTCAGCCGCTATTTTAACATGTTTTTATTATTTTTTCGTTAAAGATATAAGAATATTAGTAAGCCATCACTTATAACGGGTGATTTTTTTGAGGTTAGGATTTTCATGCATTAGTATTTGACAGATCACGCGGGATTTCAGACATGGTGTCAAAGAGAAAGATGCTCAGTATGCTTTGACATTTCATCATGAATAGACTTACTAACGAGCAACGCTTGCAAATCATTGAATTTTATTACCAAAATCAGTGTTCGGTTCGAAATGTGTTTCGCGCTTTACGTCCGATTTATGGTCTACATAATCGACCAAGTGAGCAAACAATTAATGCGATTGTGACCAAGTTTCGCACTCAGTTTACTTTATTGGACATTAAACCAACCACACGAATGCGTACAGTGCGTACAGAAGAGAATATTGCGTCTGTTTCTGAGAGTGTTGCTGAAGACCGTGAAATGTCGATTCGTCGCCGTTCGCAGCAATTGGGTTTGTGTTATTCGACCACATGGAAGATTTTACGCAAAGATCTTGGTGTAAAACCGTATAAAATACAGCTCGTGCAAGAACTGAAGCCGAACGATCTGCTACAACGTCGAATTTTCAGTGAATGGGCCCTAGAAAAGTTGGCAGAAAATCCGCTTTTTTATCGACAAATTTTGTTCAGCGATGAGGCTCATTTCTGGTTGAATGGCTACGTAAATAAACAAAATTGCCGCATTTGGAGTGAAGAGCAACCAGAAGCCGTTCAAGAACTGCCCATGCATCCCGAAAAATGCACTGTTTGGTGTGGTTTGTACGCTGGTGGAATCATTGGACCGTATTTTTTCAAAGATGCTGTTGGACGCAACGTTACGGTGAATGGCGATCGCTATCGTTCAATGCTAACAAACTTTTTGTTGCCAAAAATGGAAGAACTGAACTTGGTTGACATGTGGTTTCAACAAGATGGCGCTACATGCCACACAGCTCGCGATTCTATGGCCATTTTGAGGGAAAACTTCGGAGAACAATTCATCTCAAGGAATGGACCGGTAAGTTGGCCACCAAGATCATGCGATTTGACGCCTTTAGATTTTTTTTTGTGGGGCTACGTCAAGTCTAAAGTCTACACAAATAAGCCAGCAACTATTCCAGCTTTGGAAGACAACATTTCCGAAGAAATTCGGGCTATTCCGGCCGAAATGCTCGAAAAAGTTACCCAAAATTGGACTTTCCGAATGGACCACCTAAGACGCAGCCGCGGTCAACATTTAAATGAAATTATCTTCAAAAAGTAAATGTCATGAACCAATCTAACGTTTCAAATAAAGAATCGATGAGATTTTGCAAATTTTATGCGTTTTTTTTTTTAAAAAAGTTCTCAAGCTCTTTAAAAAACACCCGTTATCTACACCGCCAAAGTTTGTTCGATCCAGTCGTGTTCCACATAAAATGAATGACTTACATATCAACGTAACCGATCGGATCGAAACAAAATTTGTTTCGAAATGTACAAGGTTTTTTGAAGGTATTCTTTGATTTAAAAATCGTATGAATGTATTTATCTGAAAAAAAAAAGGAAATGTGCATTGAAACATCAAATTTATTGTAACGCCTATTGTGACTTTGTTCCCAGACAGTATATTACTGTGGAACATTTAATTCGATTATTTAATGCAAAAAAAAGAGAAACAAACAAATGGCTCCAATTCGAAGCTCATTGTCGCTTCGGATTGGAGCCATTCAAACGAAAAGGAATTCAATGTTTGAAATAATGAAAGTTATTTTATATGGAAGGTTTAGCCAAAATAATTTTTTTTGTGCCTGGAAATAATAATTAAGTCATATGTACTCATAATTTTCACACACATACTTACTTACTTAGGTCCTCGGACCTATTACGTCCGTGATGTTTCCCTTACGGGACATAGGGCCTCCACTACACCTACGCGCCATCGTGTACGATTTCTTGAAATATATTTCAGCTCTCTCCAACTTTTCCCCAGTCGTGCCGATTCCTGTTCGACCGTTCTTCGCCATGTACTTCTAGGCCGGCCCACTTGTCTTCCCTCCTGTGTGAGCGGGTTCCACTGCATTGCTTGAGATGCAATGCACCGATCGCCTTTTCGAAGCGTATGGCCAATCCACTGCCACTTTCTTCTTCGTATAATGGAGTCTATGGGCTCCTGACCCGTTCTCGTATGAAGTTCGGCATTGGAGATACGGTTGGGCCAGAAAATCCTCAAGATGTTTCGTAGACATCTATTAACGAAGGTTTGCAGCTGTCTAGTGACAATTTCAGTGACTTTCCAAGTGCTGCAGCCGTAAAGCAGAACGGATTCAACATTGGAGCGGAACAGTCGTAGCTTGGTCTTTAAGCTAAAAGAGTTGTTTCTCCATATTTTGGACAGCATTCCGAACGCAGCCTTTGCTTTTCTGATTCGGCTGTTTACGTCCAGTTCAGTTCCACCACCCGTAGAGATAATACTCCCAAGATATTGGAAATCCTCTACCATCTCTACCGGTTGTCCAGAAATATTTACTTGGATTGATGAGGAAGTTCCAAGGCTGATCCTTTTAGTTTTTGCCGAGTTGATCTTAAGCCCTACGATTTCTGCTTCTCTCTCCACCCTTGTTGTCATTTGATGGAGATCCATGATCCTATGAGAGAGTAAGCATACGTCGTCCGCGTAGTCCAGATGTTTGAGGTGAGATTGCAGAGTCCACTGAATTCCCCCATTTCCATTTGACAAAGCTGCGTGCAGTACGTCACTTATCACCAACAGGAACAGTATTGGTGACAGTATACAGCCTTGCCTAACTCAACTTTGGATTTCAAACTCCTCTGACAGCCTACCTTTGTGCAAAACGTGACACCTGGATCCATCATATGTAGCCTTGATAATAGCAATCAATTTATCTGGGATGCCCCTCCTGTGCAAAGCAAGCCAAATAAATTCTCTATTGACACTGTCGAACGCCTTTTCAAAATCGATGAACAGCAGGTGAAGTGGTGATCGATATTCAACGCACTGTTCGATGATGATCCACAAGGTGTTGATGTGATCCACACAGGAAGATCCAGTGCGGAAACCTGCTTGTTCGGCGTCGAGTGTGTCTTCGAGGTGGTCTTTAATTCAGTCCAATATTATCCTTGCTATTATTTCGGCTACTGCAGGCAGAACGCATATTCCTCTCCAGTTTTCGCACTGTGTGAGATCTCCTTTCTTTGGGAGCTTGACAATCATTCCTTTTTTCCACTCTTCAGGAAAGCTCTCTGCTTCCCAAGCTCTCTTAATAAGTGGGTGCAGTAGCTCGCTCGATGTCGTTGGGGCTGCTCCTAAGAGCTCTGCAGGAATACCGTCAAGTCCAACCGCTTTGTTGTTCTTCAGTGCTTTGATGGCGGTGATAATTTCTTCTTTACTGGGGGGTACGGTGCGTATTCGGGAAATTGTTACTTCGGGTAGCTCAGTGGGAATAGAGTTCACTTCACTTGCGAAAACGCGGTTTAAAACCGCAGAAAAGTGTTCCCTCCACCTTATGAGCTGGTCCTCATCCGAAATTAGCAGGGATCCGTTTGTGTCTTTAACCAGGTGTTGTTTAGAGCTCTGGACACCAGTGAGCTCTTTGGTAATTCTGTAGACGGTCCTACTGTCACACCTACTAGCGGCTTCCTCTGCTTCTGTAGCCAGTGCGTTGATGTAGTTACGCTTATCACGTCGCACACTACGGTGAACTTCCCTCATCTTCATGCGGTACGTAGACTCAAGCTCGTTTCTCCCTGCTGCTGGGGTAGCTGCGATGCGAGCTTTAAGGTGTTTCCTTTCTTCGATCCTTGCCCAAGTTTCGTCGGAAAGCCAAGCACTATTTCTTCCTTGCGCCCGGCCGACTATACTTTCAGCACCGGATATGAACACATTTTTCACAGCACACCAATGATTTTCGATGGATATGGTTTCCGTGCTGCTGATTGCGTTCAATCCTTGTGAAAGGTGGTCCCCTAGTTGTTGGCGCACTGCAGGATCCTTTAGTCTATCTGTATTAAACTTGGGCATTCGAGTGTTTCCTTGGGATCTCCGAACTGCAGCTGTACGCAATCTTACGGTAGCAACCATCAGATGGTGGTCCCGGGCCATTCCCATGTCAGCACCTCTTCTGTTACGGACGTCCTGAAGACTGCTTCTAAAACGCCGGCTGATCGCGAAGTGGTCAATTTGGTTGGAAGTTGCTTGTCTGTCAGTCGACACCCAACTGACTTTGTGGCACGTCTTATGCTCGAACATGGTCCCTCCAATAACAAGGCCGTTGGCGTTGCAGAAATCGACAAATCGTTCGCCATTGTCGTTTCGGTTACCAACACCATGTTTTCCCATGACATGCCTTAGCCCAGTGTTGTCATTGCCAACCTTGGCATTTAAGTCTCCCATCACCATAACTATATCACCTCGTGGAACGCTATCATAAGCAGCACTCAGCCGGTTATAAAAGGCCTCCTTCTCCTCGTCAGAAGAGAGCAAAGTTGGGGCGTAACACTGTATGATGGTGACGCGACGTACTCTAGTCCGGAACCTGGCTTTCAGGATCCTGTCACCTAAAGGCTCCCAGGAAATTAGGCTTTTGAGAGCTGTTTTGGAAAGCAGCAATCCAACGCCAGATTCCCGAGCGCTTCCAGGTGTTTTTGCGGAATAGAATAGTACAGTGTTACGGGTTGGTGACTTGAACTTCCCCGAACACAGCCATCTAACTTCACTTATCCCTAAGATGTCCATCCTATACCGCATGAATTCCTTCTCTAGTTGCAGGAATCTGGCATTCTGAGGACCTTCTTTTCCATTGTCAAGAAGCGTCTTCACATTCCAGAAACCAATCTTTGTCCGGGTACAATAGCCAAAAGTCGTCAACGAGTTATCATTAATTATCCGAGGCGTAGTGTTGGTTTCGGTAGCGGGTTGATTTCAGTTACGGAGAATGCTAACCTCCGTAACCTATCCTAGAAAGCTAGGCCTTTTCGCACTTGTAATTTTAGCCTATTTATGTATATTGGGATACATAAATAGTTGCCCGGGGACCACCACGAGGAGGTAAAACAAGCACTTCATCGTGACTGATTGTTGCGCTACTGGCCCAGACCAAGTTCTGAGCAATCAATAGTTTCCCGATCAGGCACGATGCAGGTCGCCCAAGCGCATAACTTGAGAACAAATTTGGGTAATTTTTTCTTTTAAATGATCGTAGTAGACTTGTTCGGTGTATATGAAACAAAATAGTCTAATATACTACGTTTCCACCAACCACTAAACCGAGATTTAGGTAATGAGATTTGTTTGGCGTTTCCACTGCACAAAAAGATCAAAAAGAGGATTATGGCAAAACATTCAAATGGTGTTTCATTTTTTTGATATGAGATAAATAGTTTTTGTTTACATTTCCATCTGTCAATAAACGAAAATGGAGATTAAATGGGTCGGTTCCACAATTATTCTCCGAAATAAAAACTTGTTTGATTTGAGAAATTAATGTTTTCAAGTATAGATTTGAATGAGTTTTATTTGAAATCTTCATTTGAGGAGATTAAAATTCGTTTGGTAATTCTTCGAGATTTCAAGGAGATTTGTGATACTCTTGCTAAACTCGGTTTAGTGTCTGGTCGAAACCAAGCCGACAGCAAATTTTGGGAGTGAATGTATATGTATAATCAAAGTCTGAGTATGAGTCTGACAGGTTTTCTTCTCAGCCTTTGGCGGGGCTGGGGTGTTGGCCGTTTCTAAATTTCTTATCAGAGGTATTATCACTTCAATTATTTTTTTGAGAATAGAACATGATCATGATGCTCTGTCAATTTCCTTGAGACCAAACAACTTAATCTTGGTGATCCGACTAATAAAACTCAAGATTATAAGCTTTTTAAGATAACGTTATCGGGTTTTTCTTAGAGATTTATAAAACGAAGAAAATCAACAAATCAAGGTCTCAAAAAAAAAAACGATTAAGGTTTTCCTAAGAAGCTTATATCTTGAGTTTTATAAGTCGGATCACCAAGATTACGGTGCTTAGGCTTATGGAAAATGACAGAGCATCATTAAGAAATTTAGAAAATCTCTATTTTAAACACCCCAACCCCACCAAAATCTGAGAAAAAAACCTGCCAGACTTTTGATTTCGATATCACAAAATATGCCCCTTTAAATCCTCATTTTCAGATTTCGGTTATACATCTACTCCCAAAATTTGCTGTCGGCTCTTGTACTAAAAGAAGAAAACTTTTATAAATTATAAAAATAAATATTAATTTAAAACTTTATCGCAGCTAAAATTAGTTTTGTTTTCTTCGACGCGTTTTCATTTTAAGTTTGAATTTGCTTGCTACTTTTGTTAGATTTGTGCTAAAAACAACGACAATTCCGTTGTGCACTCGGGCGTATACGCACTTTTTTTTTAAATTTGTTATTGAATGTTTAATAAAATTTGATTTAATGTGGATGTTACGGTAATTATTATGAAAGTGGACTATGTTAGTTTCAACACTAATATTTTTATTTTGAATATTGGAATTTGTTTTCTGTCACTGGGCAGAGGCACCTTTGCTTGGGTACAAAATCCCACTTTATATAGTTATTTCTTATTTTTTTTAAGAATAAAATAAGTAAAATTATAACTTGTTCTTAATTGATTTTCAAAAAGAAAAATTTATGTTGGTGGCACATGTTTAAGTCGCTAGGACGCTAAAATAAAATATATAAATAAATTGGGTGGCGCAACGGCTCGAGAACAACCAGGGCCTAGTGACTAAAAACTCGCAACTATTCCTGTGTGCGCGTGTCGACAGTAATGGAAGGGACCTACTATTTTATGCCCAATCCGAACGGCTAGACGAGAAGCACTTATTCGTGACAAGTGATACTCTTGGAGGTTTTGTCAATTCCTCGCAAGAGGCAGTAGCCCTGAAAAAAAAACACTTTTTAGTTTGTAAGTGGACGAGGCTGGGAAGTGGACCCAGACCTCCAGAGTGACAGTCCAACGCACTAACCATTACGCTACGGGCTACTACTAGGACGCTAAGTTTAGCCGTAAATCGAGTATGAGCATGATAGCTCGTCCTTATGACGCCCTTTACTTCGAGCTATAGACCCTAAATTAGCTTCAAATTTGGTAAAAATATGGCATTCTCTGTTTTAAGTACGAGCTATTTAAAATTTATTCCACTTATTTAAATAAAGAATTTATAATATTTCATATTCTAACTTATTTTTAACATTTTCTAGATAATGATATCAAATATTATTGAATAAAATCCTTATAAAAATGTCTAGCTTCATAATGGTTTTTAATAACAAGATAAAATTCAATTGATCCAGTTGTGTTTTTATTTTAATACTCAGAAATCTTAATCATAAAATTCTAACATGTACATCTGCTTTAGTTGTTGGCTATAATTGAGGTTATGTTTAATCATGAAATAATTTTTCTCTAAAAACCAAAACTAATACCATTTCATTCTAAATTCATTCTTTCTTTTTTCATATTTCAATTTTGTCTTTTTTTCTTCCTTCAATGCTTCAATAAAAATTAGGAAATAAACGAAAAGAAGGTTATGTGAACCTTTTTTGCATAAATTGCCAGACAGTTAAACCGTTATTTCTCTTTTTTTTTAATATTTCGCTTAAATGTTTGTCTAGAGTTGAATTTATAAGAACATTTTTGACCAAGGTCAAAAATAAAATGCTTATTATTTGATGTTTTGTTTCAATTTAATTTCTCTTTTATACAAACGACAAGGAACTTAACTCTGTTTCTATCGTTAGAAAACAATAAAGCAGAAATAATTAAATCATAAGTCTTTGAAGAAATTTGATCAAATCCAAAAATACTTATATACTCAATAGAATCACAAGGACAAAATAAAAAAATTATGTTGTTTTTTTTTTGTTTAAACAAGGAAGGTCAATGATTTCGATTGTGTCAAAACTCACAAGAATATAAGAAGAGCTTTTGAATTATTTACATATTGTTAACTGTTCACTGAGTTTTCAGTATCGTAAATCAATGTCTTGGAAAAATATTCAATGTGAAACATCTTATAGTTATAGCACGATATGATGATTATATACTTACGTTATGTTTGTGCCGTGTGATCAAAAACTACTCAACCGATTTTGCTAAGCTTTTTAAAGTTTGTTTGAATTATTAGTTGAAAGGATGAGAAAGTGTTTTTTAGTTAAATTCGCCAAATAACTGTCACACTCAATTTTCATATACATATGTATTCAAATTTTCTCCTTAAATCTTAGATCAAATAGGAGATAATGTTCTTGTTCTTTATAGACTCATATACTAATCGACAGAATTCGCTGAAATGTTCGCAGTTTGTTCTTTCTAGCGGTGGGAAGGTTTACAAAGTTATTTAGGTAAAATCTGTACACTGCAACAGAAAATTTTAGCAATCTTAAATTTTGCTTATTGTTCAATGATTTTTTTTCTGAAATCTATAAATCAATCAAAAGATTATTGAAATTAAAAAAAAAATTAAATCAAAAGTTTTCAAATTCAAAGGAAAATTAAATAGAACTTACATACATATGTATGTACATGCATAAATATAACTACTACAAATGTGATTACCCTTAAAATAATATATACATACATACATTTGTACATATGTACAAAGCACTAGCGATAAGGAACATATGTACATAATGTACAGTACAGGTTGGAGGGTGTTTAGAAGGAGATACCGATGCACATTGGGTTTGAATGCCTGAAGATCACAATACTTACTTTACTTTTGATGGCGCTCACAGCCCAGGATGGGCTTCGGCCTCAACTAACAAGCCCCTCCAGCCAGCTCTGTCCCTAGCTAGCCGCTTCCAGTTGCGCACACCGAGTGCTTTGATGTCGTCATTCACTTGATTGCGCCACCTGTTACGGGTTCTTCCTCTGCTGCGTACCCCATCGGGGTTGGATTCGAAGACTCGTCGGGCAGGTGCGTTGGTGTCCATACGCTCCACGTGCCCCAGCCATCTAAGCCGCTGTATTTTCAGCTTTTTGACCAGGTCAACGTCGCTGTATAGCCCGTATAGCTCGTCGTTGAATCTTCTCCTCCATACTCCTTCGATACACACCGGACCGAAAATCACACGAAGAATCTTCCTCTCAAAGCACCCTAGCAGATTTTTATCCGAATCTTTCAGTGTCCATGCTTCTGACCCATAAAGCAGGACCGGGATGATTAGGGTTTTGTATAAAGTCTCCTTGGTTCTCTGAGAGAGGGCCTTACTACTTAAATGCCTTCTTAGACCGAAGAAACAGCGGTTGGCAAGAGTAATTCTTCGCTTGATCTCTGCACTGATGTCATTCTGCGATGTAATAGTGGAGCCCAGGTAGACAAAGTCCTTGACAACTTCGAAGTTATATCTGTCCATCGTGATATTTTGCCCGAGTCGACGATGTTGAGATTCCTCTCTCGATGACAGCATATACTTCGTCTTGTCCTCATTAACCGCCAATCCCATTCTAGCCGCCTCCGATTCAATGCTCGCAAATGCCCCTGCCACAGCTCGCTTCGTTCTGCCGACAATGTCTATGTCATCCGCATATGCAAGCAATTGAACGGACTTTTGATAGATTGTACCGCTGGTGTTGACATGTGCGTTGCGTACAATGGCTTCAAGAACGATGTTGAATAGGTTGCATGATAACGCGTCGCCTTGCCTCAATCCTTTCTCAACATCAAAGGAATCGGTGGTGTTCTTACCAATTTTGACGGAGCAGCGAGATTTCTCCATCGTCATCCTGCACAAGCGGACGAGTTTGGCAGGGATGCCGAGACTCGACATGGCTCTGTATAATTCGTCCCTTTTCACGCTATCATACGCGACTTTAAAATCGATAAAAAGGTGGTGTGTATCGATCTGGAATTCCCGGGATTTTTCTAAAATCTGTCGGAGTGTGAACATTTGATCGACGGTTGACTTGCCTGGCCTAAAACCGCACTGATAAGAGCCGATCAGATCGTTGACAAAAGGTTTTAAGCGGTCACACAGGATGGCCGACAAGATTTTATAAGCGACGTTTAGGAGACTAATTCCTCTGTAGTTGGTACATTTCAGAACATCTCCCTTTTTATGGATGGGGCACACTATACCGAGGTTCCATTCATCGGGCATACTTTCCTCCGACCAAATTTTGCAGATGAGCTGGTGTATGCTCCTAGCCAATTCATCTCCCGCTGATTTAAATAGTTCGGCTTGTAAGCCATCCGCACCTGCAGCCTTGTACGACTTAAGTTTGGATATCGCCAGCCGAACTTCGGTTAGGTCGGGTGGACGGAACTCTTGGCCATCATCGTCCAAGTTGAATGGAGCGTTCTGCCTATTAGCGGCATCTTGGCTGTCTTCGCCATTAAGCAGTCTAGAGAAGTGTTCTTTCCAGATCCTCAGCACTGACTGTGTGTCTACTACCATATTCCCACTCTCATCTCGGCAGGCTTCCGTTCTAGCCTTGAATCCTTGGGTGGATCGCTTCACCCTCTGATAAAATTTTCGAACATCTCCCCTACCGCTACAACCCTCAATAGACTCTACCGCCCGCTTCTCGTGCTCTCTCTTTTTCCTCCTGAGAAGTCGGCGTTCCTCTTTTCGTTTCAGCCCGTAGAGCTCCCGGGCCACTCTCTCAGCAGCTCTTGTTCGAGTCTGCAGCATTGCCTGGTAGGCCTCGTCCTTAGCTGCATGCGCTAGCCGGCACTCCTCATCGAACCAGGGGTTTCGTTGTATTCGCCTAGTGAAACCCAGCACATCAGAGGCGGCACTTCTAATGGCTTGTTGACAGTGTTCCCACTGGTCCTCTGCACTTGATGCTGGTAGCGGACCTCCTGAGAGATTAAGAGTTACGTGGTCTGCAAAAGTTCTGGCAGTCTCTTGCGATTTAAGCTTCTCGACATCGAATCTTTTCACAGCATCTGCTCTGCGTTGTCGCGTCATGGATATCCGGATACGTAGTCTAGCTACCACCAGGTAGTGATCCGAGTCAATGTTGGCCCCTCGGAACGTTCGGACGTCCAAGATACTGGAAGCATGTCTCGCGTCTATCGCAACGTGGTCGATTTGGTTGACGGTTACTTGATCACGCGACCGCCAAGTCCCCTTGTGTATATTGAGGTGTGGGAAGTAGGTGCTTGAGATGATGACATTTCGCCCCGCCGCAAAGTCTGCCAGCCTGTGTCCGTTGCCGGAAGTTTCGTCGTGTAGGCTGTGTCCTCCGACTATCGAACCAAAGATGCCCTCCTTTCCGAATCTTGCGTTGAAGTCACCAAGAATGATCTTCACGTCGTACTTCGGGCACATATCATACGTTGTCTCCAAGAGATCGTAGAATGCTTCTTTGGTTGAGTCTTCTCTCCTTTCATGGGGGGCGTGAACACAAATCAGCGAAATGTTCTTAAATTTGCCTTTGATGCGGATTGTGACCAGGCGCTCGCTTACACTTCGGAAGCCCAAGACTTCTTGCCTAAGTCTTCCCCTTATCACAAAACCACAACCCAAGAGCCGCTGACCCGGTTCCTTCAAGCACCCGCCGTAGTAGATGTCACACGTTTTCAGTCTCCGTACGCCCTCTCCATCCCATCGCACTTCCTGGATGGCTGTTACGTCAGCCTTTAGCCTGTCCAGGTTCTCCACTAATTGTTCGGCTGCACGTGTTCTGTATAAGGACAGGACGTTCCACGTGCAGATCCGAAATTCATTGTCCTTGTTTCGTTTGCTGGGGTCGTCAACTTTAAAATCATCCATATCCGAGGCTTGTTGTTGTTTCGGAACAACTTTTTTTTACGTGGTAGGGAAGTTACCCCGACGCACAACCCCCGACCCGGAGGACCAGACCCTTCGTATAACTCCAAGGGTAGGGAGCCGGATAAACCGCTCCTTATAGGCCTGAGCTACAAATATGTCGTAGTAGCCCATATAAGGTGTTCACTAAGTAGTTCAACCTAACTGGAACTATAGACGCCACCGTTGATTCCATCTAGAGAATTCGTCCGCTGCCGCCTCGATGAAAGGAGAAGTGCCTTAGTGGGAACACTCCTCCCCCCCCTCTCTCGTTGGCTGTCCCCAACAGCTTTCCACGGGGATTTAAACCCCGTCTCCAGCTGAGGTACTAGACACCCGATGTTCACCACGTGGAGGTGAGAGTAGGAGTTGGTAGACAGAGGTGGATTTTGAGAAAAACCTGTGGACGCTTGTGTCCTCTTGAATGCACATAACTACCCTTTTGAACATCCCTGAAGATCACAATGGGAGGGGAAATTTGGCTACATTCGTGAAGTGCGACTAAAGAAAAATTCGCTGTTTTTGACAGAACGTCCAAAGTTGGGCACAAGGGTAAAGAGTCAGCGACATAATAAGTCAAGTCAATTGTGTAATGTTGTAATTCATAACAATACATAGCCTTTAAAGGGTTGAACCGAGATTACCTTGTCTGCCTAACTGAACACGTGACGAAGAGGTTTTAAATTGGACTTAAAGGTGTGACAAAAATGAAGGAAGTCAAGTCATTTGCGTAATGTTGGTGCTTTAGCCCAAATAGGTATTAGTCCACTAATAACCAAAATCAAAGAGGCAGCCTCTTTGGACGTTACCAAAGTGGTGGCAGACACGATCAAAAGTGTGACAAAAATGACGGAAGTCAAGTCATTTGCGTAACATTTGTTCGAATGCTATTCGCTTCAGGAAACTCTCACAAGAGTCAGTTCAAAAAGGCAGACAAAAATTCCGTGACTAACACCGCGGCAGACAAACTTTTAATGTTGAAGATTAAATTCCTAAAAACATGAGTTAAAACTCTACTGTTTTTTGGATAGCACAAAAATGCAATATTTTTTGGAAGAAAACGTCTGCCTCTTTGATATATTCAAATTTATAGGTTATTTAATGGATTATTTTTGTTTACAGACACATGGTGCAGTTCGTAGTTTTGATACGGAGGTTTGAAACAAACACCACGAAAACCCCCATGGAAATTCGACTGTTTTTGTCAAAGAAAATTTGTCATTTATATTATAAAAATGAGTCAGCCCCTTTAATATTTTAAGCCTTATGGTTTTCTTTGTTGATTACATTAATTGGCAGAAACCTGGCATGGTACACAATTTTTTCAACGGAACTTCAACACAGACCAGAAAAATCTCTATACAAGTTACACTGTTTTTCGATCTTATCCAAGCTGACCCCAATCAGGTAAAATTCTTCAGACTAAAATTCTTTGCCGCGGTGTTCGTCACGGAATTTTTGTCTGCCTTTTTGAACTGAATCTTTTGAGAGTGTCCTGAAGCGAATAGCATTCGAACAAATGTTACGCAAATGACTTGACTTCCGTCATTTTTGTCACACTTTTGATCGTGTCTGCCACCACTTTGGTAACGTCCAAAGAGGCTGCCTCTCTGATTTTGGTTATTAGTGGACTAAGACCTATTTGGGTTTAAAGCACCAACATTATGCAAATGACTTGACTTCCGTCATCTTTGTCACACCTTTAAGTCCAATTAAAAACCTCTTCGTCACGTGTTCAGGTAGGCAGACAAGTAATCCCGGTTAAACCCTTCATAGGCTATGTATTGTTATGAATTACAACATTACGCATATGACTTTACTTATTATGTCGTTGCGCTCTAGGTCTAAAACTGGCAACTAGCTACATGTGTTTATGAAATGCCATAATTGCGTTACGTACATATGTACAAACATATGTTATAAGTTAGTTATTGCTTCAGGTTTTTAAGATCAAATTGCCATTCAATATTCTACATGCAACATTTTCATAACATCTGGAACGAGTAAGGTCAATAGCGTATCCAGGATTCAGTCATGTGGTTTCAAACTATACAAGGTTTTTTTGATAAATAGACCGCTAGATAACATTAAAGCGTTTATACATATAAATGCAAGTGCAGAACTAAATCATTTTTACAACATAAAAACTGAATAATTAAGAAAATTTTGTACATTTTGTTTCATAGTTTTGTCGATTGTAATATTTTGTTTATTGTCTATGTAATATTTAGTAAATAATATATTAAAAGTTGTATTGAAGACGGTGTAGCTGATGCAAGCACATAATAAGGCCGTACTTTTTTTCTGAAAAAGTTAGAAAATAACAAACTGGTTTAAGTTCAAGGCTGCTAAGTACCAAGTTTTAAGCTTCAGCAACACGCTTTATGAGAAGAAATCTGAAAAATAAAGAAATTGGGCGAGAGCGTATCTGCAAATAAAAATTTTCATAGATATCATGCTTTAGGTTGAAGAGAATTGCAAAATTTCAGCTTTCTAAGGGCGTTGGATTTGGCAGTAATTGGATCTTATACTAAATGCATCTTTTCAATCTTTCCCCCCCTAATATTAAGAACAAATTGTGAACATTTAAGTATTTTAAGCAATTAAATTTTTGAATTTTAGATTGGTATTAGCTATACATACGTTGCATTTAAAGTACATTTTTTTTACCTAGGACTGTTAAATAGTATACTAAGAACAAGAAAATCAAAAATAGTAGAAAACAAATATTTTTGTATTGTCTTTTTCTTAAAAATATAGCAATAGCGAAGCATTGCCGGTTCGGCAACACACATAATGTCAGTGACGTTTACTTTATGTTTGTAAAGGTTGTATTGTTTAAGGTGTTATAGAAAAGAACAATTCATTTACTAATGTAAAGCGTTGTAAATATCCTATCTAATTAATATTTATGAGGTCTTCGGTCCAAGTAATTGCAATTGTTGGTTTGTGTCAGTTAATGATTGCTTTAATGGAAAACTTATTGCTTTTGAGCAACACACACAACTTGTTATGGTGTTTCAAAAAATGTAATTTAATTTAAACTTCGAAAGGACAAAGACACACACAGAGTTTATTTGAGTTGTGTATAAAGGCCAATGAATTGGTAATGCCAAAGCTAGAAAACGATTTTACGACTTGAATCTATGACCATAAAAACTCGCCCATTCCTATATTAAACAAAGAAACCCAAGTTCATTGATGCAGACACGTACATCGCACATATCTGAAGCATCTTCAAGTTTTAATATATTCTATTGTAACTTTATTTGAACTTAATATTTCTATAATATACCAACTTCCGAATCTGGCTAATGAACAGAGCAATATACGGAGTGTTGAACCTTGATCTCATTCAGGGTAAACTGAGGATTATGTAGGTACATACCATCGTTACCATACACCTTTTGCGTACTAATTTGTTGATGTTTTGATGTTGTTTCCCAGAAATAGGATAGTTTCGAAAGGTTAATATACGAACCAGTGAGTATACTTATTTGGCTATGGTATCCTTACCTTACCAGCTAAAGGAGACGAAAAACCATCCAAACGGTGGATGCCAAACCAAGTGAGTGCACTTTTCTTCTTCTTTTGTGTTAAGGGTTTATACTATTGCTCCCGAGCCCGTGTCGGTACATCTACCTCAACCAGGAATTAAGGAACGTATGTGCTTACAATACAAAACCTTGTGCTTTGTTCATTGAGTCACAAAAGACAACGAATTTACAACTTTGTCCTTTCTTCTTAAGCTGAAATTTAATATCCAGAGTGTGAGATGTGTTTTGGTGAAGAGATTTTATATACATACACAAAAGGCGGGTACATTTAATAAGTTCAAATACCTATTACCTTTCAACACAATTAATTCCTATTGTTTAAAGGCAGTGCTGAGGTTTTTGGTGTTTTGAATTGTGGTTATATGCATATTCGGTTACTCGTATATCTACATACAATAATAGATAATTATTTTATATCATGAGTTTTTTTTTAAAGTTGAATTTTAATTAATCACCTTAATTGAATTCAGAGTGTGATTTCAAATAGGGAGAATCATCTAAAATGGAAAAAAGCTGAGGTTATAATAATCTCGATGATGATGTGGTGGGTGATTTAATGGAAACCATTGTTAATAATTACTTTTGATATTCTCTGACATTGAAGCAAACAAAAAAAGGATTAATTTAACAGCCTTCTGCGATGGGTGTCTAAAAATAAATAAATATCTTTACCGCCCGCCAGCTAGTTCAACATTTTAAATTCAAATTTGTGAAATACTCCAGAAATTGAATTTTAAATGGAGCAACATTAATAACCCTGTACTCTTTCTATAAATATCTACAATTAATTAGTTTTATTTTAACAAGCCTTATTATAGTCTAGTTAAATCATTGAAAAAGAAGGGTATTTGGCCTTGCATTGAATCGGAGCCCCAGACATATTTTAATGGTACAGGTAGGAGGGTGTCATTGGATCACCATTATACCTAAGCTAATTTCTCTTATTTTCTATAGGAGTTGGCTGCATGTAAGTACTTGAATTTTACCAATTTTAAGCGTGTAATCAATTTTCCCGTTTTGGCTTTAGAAGAATATTTTATGAACATTGATATTTCCAAATTCCAACAGCTTTTATATGAAATATTTTTAAATTTTTGTATTTTTAAGTTTTTTTTTTATATTTAAGTTTTTGCCTGTGAAATTCTATCTCATGTCATACCTTTAATAGTTTGGTACTGTAGTAACTTCTTGATAATGAGAAGTTGACTCTTTGAATTCCAAAATAGAACTGATTTTTATTTATTTTTAAAGCACTATTTATACTTAAAGTTTGTTTACATTCTATAAACAAACTTAATAAATTGTTCTATGAATGAATGATAAATTAATGTTCTTAAACTAGGTGAAATATTATTATTTAAAAACTAAGTGAATATAGATAATAATTAAACTAAATTAATGGATCGCCACAGTACTCGCCCTCTAGTGACAACGATATCTGTCTGGAATATGAACTCTTCTGCCAGATTTTGTTGTTTGAGTGGTTGTCATCTGAGGTGGAATTGGAGTAACATTAATTATTGTTTCTTGCGTTTTGTCTTGATCTTGATCGTTCAAAAGAAATGGTTTGAGGCGGTCTATTGAGATATTTTTCTGGTGTGCTTTAATCTCGAGTGTGTAATATTTGCTTGTCTTCGATTTTACAGGGTATGGGCCATCATAGGGTTCTTCGAGTGGCTTTTTGACTGCTTCGTTTCGAAGGAAAACATGACTCGAATTTCTGAGGTTTTTGTTGACGAAAATTTTGTTAGAACTATGACGTTCAGGTTGGATAGGTCTAAGATTTTGCATCGTGTCTCGAAATTTATAGAGGAAATCATGGTTAGATGAACAATCAGATGATATGAACATATCGCCTGGAAGTCTTAATGTTGTACCATAAACAAGTCCAGCTAAGGTTGCTTGGTAATCTTCTTGTAAGGACGATCTGAGGCCGAGCAGAACAATTGGGAGTTTGGCAACCCAATCTTCTGTTCCATGGCAATTGATTGCTGCCTTCAAAGTTCGGTGGAATCGCTCTATCATTCCATTTGCCTGGGGATGATAAGGCAATGAACGGTGTCTCTTGATGCCTAGAAGTTTTGACAGCTCATTAAAAAGAGAGGATTCAAATTGTCTCCCCTGGTCTGTCACGATTTCCTTAGGGATTCCCAACCTGGAGATCCAACCGGAAAAAAAAGCTGATGCAATAGTTTCGGCGGTGATATCTGGGAGAGGAATAACTTCTGGCCATCTTGTAAATCGATCAATGCAGGTGAGGGCGTATGTGAATCCACCTGAATATGGCAATGGTCCAACTAGATCTAGATGCACATGATGAAATCATTCTTCAGGTGGTGCAAAACTGGCAATTGGAGATCTGGTATGGTGTTATATCTTGCTTTTTTGGCAGCTGATGCACGTTTGAGACTATCTACGACAATCTTTCTTCAGGTCTGGCCAAGTAAAACATTCTTTGAGCATATGAGTAGTTTTCTTAGTACTGGGATGTTACAAGTTGTGGATTGTATTGAAAACTTGACGACGGTAGATTTGATGGAATATATGGCCGTGTCTTGCCTGTCGAAATATCGCAAAAGATTTGGTGATTCGTTTTTGGAATGGAAGTTCGATTTCTTTAAGCTGTAGAGATGAAGTTGAATTCAGGATTTTTGTTGGGTTCTTCATCGGTTTTTTGTTGACTAGCCAAATCAGTGTAGTTGATTGAGCATGGGGAACAAATGGCGTTAACTCTGGATAGAACATCAGCGACTACATTGTCCTTGCCGTTGACATGAATTATATCTGAGTTGACGAGGGCTTGATTTCTAAGGTTTTTGTTGAAAGGCGAAAATTAGAGGTTTGTGGTCAGTATAAAGAACAAACAGTCTTCCTTCTACCATGTGTTGAAAATGCTTGATTAGCATGTAAGCACTTAGAAGCTCGCGATCATAGGCACTGTATTTGGTTTGGGTTGGCGAAAACTTTTTCGAAAAGAATCCAAGAGATTGCCAATGATTGGATACAAACTGTTGAATAACAGCGCCTGAAGCTGTATCGGATGCATCTGTCATTTTTGACAAGGGAGCGTTAACATCTGGATGTACAAGTAAGGTTGAGTTGGCTAGAGCTTCCTTACAGGCTTGAAAAGCATTTTAAAGTTCGGGCGTCCAATTGATAATAGTTTTATCATTCTTCTTGTTGCCGCATGGATATGCATGGAGAGGAGCTTGGATCTGAGCAGCCTTGGGAACAAAACGTCTGTAGAAATTAAGCATTCCCTAAAAAAACTTCTCAACTCTTGAACTGTCGTTGGCTTCTTGTAGGAGATGATGGCTTCAACTTTAGATGGCAATGGTTTGATTCCTTCTTCAGTCATCAGATAACCCAAGAAACTTACAGATGATGATTCGAAAGTGCATTTAGAAGGATTGATGGTAAGTCCATACTCTCGAAATCTCTGAAACAGCTGTTTGAGATGCTCTCGATAATCTTCAACTGAGTTTGATGCAATAAGAAAGTCATCAATATATGGAAAACAGAAATCCAGGCCTCTTGTTACTTTATGGATGAATCGTTGAAAGGTTTGCGCAGCGTTGCACAGACCAAAAGTCATCACCATGAACTCAAACAGCCCAAAAGGTGTGATGATAGCTGTTTTCGGGATGTCTTCTGGTTCCACAGGTATTTTACGGTATGCTCGAGTCAGCTCTATGACGCTGAACACTTTCTTGCCTTTCAGATGATGAGCGAAATCTCCAATGGGAGACATGGGATAGCGATGTGAGATGGTGATAGCATTGAGTCGTCTATAGTCGCCACAGGGTCGCCAGTATAAAATCGAGGTTTTCATCAAAACTAATATAACGATGATGGAGAAAATAAAAAATGTGATTTTCAACAAGCATCCTGATCGAGAAAAGGCCGATTTATCGATGGAGGAGAAATTCAATTTTTTGTTTTATCAAGTTTTCTCGAAATCACCTCTAACGATTTTGATTAAACTTGGTACACATAATCTCTAGACCAGTTGTAATAATAGTACATACCTGTTTTTTTTTGTCAAAAAATTCGAATAATTTAAATAAAAAGTTTTTTATTTAGCAAATTTGCTTATTTTTGACATATTCCCGAATATTTCGTCAATGACTTGATTAATTTTTTTCTAATTTAGCATTCCGGTATTTCTATTTTAATTCAAAAATATTGCATCTAAAATTTAGCTGAATATTTTTTTTTACCAAAAAACAGGAAGCTTGTTTTATTTTAAATAACAGTTAAAAAGTCGAGAAGACACGTTTTTTCAGTTCACTGAAATTATTGAACCAATAACGTACATCCCCAATTGTTAGCTTATTTGGGGATTCTCTACAGGGAAAATTGAATTTTGTTTTAGCTCAAAAAATAACGGTACCTGCCATACAATCAATATACAAAAAATTATTTATTTCTAAAACTGCTCTAACGATTTTGAAAAAAAAAAAAAAAATACGTGGTACTATTATTACTATAATATGTATTTTGGTAGAAAACAAAAATTATAACGGTTATTAACGGTACCTGTCATGTAACCGATTTTTTGGTTCTCAAATTTCTAGTTAATGTCTACACCGATTTCAACCAAATTTTGTTTATAAGAGTTCCTCTACAATTGTTACAATTTTGCATTTACAATATTTCGAAAAAATAATTTTTGGAATTTAAAAAAAAAAATATTGATTTACATATCTTGAAAATGGGTTAATGATTTTTTGTTTTTAATTTTCTGCAAAATTATATTTTAATAAATACTTAAAGTTGGCATATCAAATTTTATATTTAAAAATGGTTCAAGAATTGTTATATATAAAAAATTATTTTTTAAGAAAACCACTCTAACGATTATTGATTTTTTTTTTTCATAAATTCATATTTATCAAACAAATCAGATGGCATACTTTTTTTGAGCTTTATCTGTTTTATCTATTAAAATAACAAATTTATATTAATTTATAGTAAATAATATAGTAATTTGTAGTTATAATATATATTTTAACTTTTTTTTTTAATTTTTTTTTTTTATGATATCATAATGTTATGAAGCCAATACATATGCACATTGTCAACTCCAAGCTACGTTAAAGTTGTTAGCTGCGAGAGCAAGTTTGTGTGATCCAGTCGTGCCCATATTTTTTGTTAACTTATATTTTAAGTCCAGAGGTGAATACTTATATAATTTTTCCAGATTTTCGGCTTCTGTGGACATTACCTATAAGTTCGATTATCTACCTTTTTTCATAGAATAATCTGACAAGATTCTTTAAGTTGTTGTTACCGGACGCGTAAAAAAGAAGAAATGATATAATTTTGTTATTACTTCCGGAAACCTAGACGTAAGACTATTGACTTCTGTGGTTCATTTTTTCATTTCGGGTAGAACAAGATGTTTTTTATTTTCATGTATAGATTGAGGTTCAATTTGAGTATAAAAGTCATCTTGCAGACTTGAAACCCACCCATTTGGTCACCATCTTGGAAAAAAGGGCGCTAGAAGTTTGCCGATATATCTTAAGAACCATTTGTCTCACAAAAAAAAAAAAGAAGTTAAAATTATAGGAATATTTTCAAGAAAATATCATTAAAGAATGACATTCAATGGAATAAGGGTTTTATAACCTTTCAAAAGGATATTTTTCTTGAAAATGGTCATCTATTTTAATTATAAATTTTTTATTTTTAATTTACACCTTTGTGTTGATAATACCAGGTCTTAATTGTTTCACAATGAAAAAACATTTATAAATTTTATTTTGATTCATTTTTACATCCCCTGAAGAGGACAGCAATCCCTGTCGAAACGTTGGAAACAAATCAATGTAACTTTGTTTCATTGCCACAAATATTGACCAAAAAGCCGAAGGAAGAATAAACATCTTATCCATCAACAAATATTTAAATCCAACTTGGTCAAATCACTTATTAAATAACGGCTCTTAAGTTATGGTGACGATTGACAAAATTCTAACACCCTCTTTTTCAAGATAGTGGCTTAATGGGAAGGGGAATTTCAACCCTGATGTAAGTTGACTTTTATATTAACACTGAACCCCTTCAACATGAAAATAAAAAAAAACTTTATCCTACCCCAAAATGTAACGGCAATGTAATCATGTTTTTTCTGCGATTTGTGTGGGGAGTGTTGTTACCTATATATGTACTTGCAGAAGACTTAACACGTAAGTAAAGATAATCGTCAAAGAGAGAATAAAGATTTTGTGCAGACATTTCACGTTTTATATAGTGTTACATTACTCATTGTTTGTATTGAAGGAAAACAGAAGCAAAATCTTCTGAAATCATAATTATCGACAAAATATGCAGAGGTAGATAGCTGCATGTCCAACTGCCGATGATGGTTTGTAGGAAAGAAATCCCTGACACGGCACATGTAAAAGAAATAACTAATTTTCAATAAATTATTGACATTTTGTCGCCATGAACGTTGGGGTATAAGGGCGGTCGCTAAACCACTGTCAAATTTGACGCAAAGTCTGAAAGTTACTGGAATATTTGTTTTACCTGCCACTGCCAAACACGCTCAAATTGTGTAATCATAGATTTTACCGGTAACACTTTGAATTTTCCAGCGGTATTGGTAAAAGCCGGATTTTTTTCTTTTTATAATTCATTGTGGTCTTTTACCACCATCCAGTGGCTTAGCGTGGGGGCGGCAAATCGGCCGACAAGAAATAAAAAAAAAAATATTTACCTATTAAGTACTTCATAGTCAGATTGTGTTAAACGTTGCTCAACAAAAATACCACATCAAATGCTACTTGTTTGTACAGTAGCATTTGATGTGGTGAATACAAATACAAGTTTGTAAGCCTAGTACCCTACAAAAATGAGATTATGAAATCATAAACGAATAGCGTACTAGGCTTTAATGGTAAATGTCAAAAGAAAAGTATTGAAAAGGAATTCAAATTTCAAACCTGATTTTCTGAAGTGATTGGAAACTCGCTAGACTTTCTTCTCGAATAAGTGTGGGTCATTTATCTAGCTGGAGATTAGATAGTTGATCAATAAATACATGTGCCAAACACATTAAATGTTCTCAAAAATGTAACTTAACAATTTAGTTTTAAAACTTTCCTTCCGTACTAATCTTTCTTACTATATAATAATGAAGCCGCAGATCGCTGCATTTTTCTTTTTTTTTCTGTAATATTTGCAGACTTCGAAAAGAATCAATGATGTTGGAAAATTTCAAAACACTAAAATGTTGTGCAAATAATTTTCCTGGGGCGATGTTCTTTACTTTTTTAAAATTGTATCCAATTATATTGTTTTTAATTAGCTTTTACACTTATAAAATTAAGTTTTTTATTTAGACGTGCAATATAGACCAAACTAACGGTTTAAAAAAAAAAATAAAAATGGTACAATGTAGAGAATACCATACTTTAGAGGTATTCGTTACAGCTTTTTCGTGCACGTTCCTTAGTTTTTTTTTTATCAAGCGTTTTTAACACTTTAAAAAAGAAAACTTTTGACCCTTTCAACTTCGGATCAACGAATGAGACGTAAACAAAAGTACACGGAAAATTTTAATTTTCCAAACTCTAGAGGCGATGTGTTTTTTTTCAAATTCATGTTCTTAAGCCATTTGATTGACAAAAATAAAAATATGTACATAAGGTAAATATTGGAACTTAGATAATATTCAATTATACAGGGTGATTCACCTAAGGTGTGAAAAAAAGCTTGAGCATGTAGGTTTAGTCAAGTCAAGAAAAAACTCGTATAGGAGGGGGTTTATTCCCCCTCGTTAAGGTGTGAGGGGCAATTTTCCAAAAAGTTTACTTAAAACAGAAAACAACGGCAACACTTACAATGCCCTGATAAAACTTTTCGCAAAACCAGAAATCCCTTCTTTTATCATCTTTTTAAATAAATTTGTTTTAATGAACAGTTTTTGAAAAATAATTTTCAAACTCAAAATTTTGAAAAAAAAAGTATTACAAAAATGTTCAAATTACTTTTTTTTTCAAAATTTTACGTTATTAAGTACTACTTCATTTTCGAAATACAATGCTCCTACCAATTTTTAGTCAAATACCGAAAACTGGCTGGTCTGGTTCTAGGACTTTTACTTTTCAACGCTCAAGCTTTTTGTCACACCTTAGGTGAATTATCCTGTATCACATTATATAAGTTCCAATATTTACCTTATGTACATATTTTTATTTTTGTGAATCAATTGGTTAAAAACATGAATTTTAAAAAAAAATAAAAAAAATCGCCTCTATAGTTTGGAAAAGTAAATTTTTCCGTGAACTTTTTTTTACGTTCCATTTGTTGATTCGAAGTTATAAGGGTCTAAGGTTTTCTTTTCCCTTTTATAAGGTTCATTGTTAAAAACGCTTAAAAAAACTAAGGAACATCGCCTCTAGAGTAAGGTATGCTCACACAGTACATTTTTTTACCATTAGTTTGGTTTATCTGAACGCATAAAAAAAACTTCATTTTAAAAGTGTAAAAACTTATTACAAAAAATATAACGGAATGAAATTTAAAAAACAAAAATAATGGACATCGCCCCAGGAAAATTATTTGCACAACATTTTAGTGTTTGAAATTTTCCAATATCATTGACCCTGTTTAGATTGGGAAGTTCGTGTACGGACTCACGTTAGTTTGTATGAAAGAAAAGTGCGGGGTAAGAGGTCTCGTGAGGCATGTAGAAAATATAAGTGTAGTGTAAACACGATGGCACTCACAAGTCCGTACTCAATCTTCCCAATCTAAACAGGCGGTCATTGATACTTTTCGAGGTCTGCAAAAATAAAAAAAAGCTCGGATGCAGCGGTATTCATCTTCGTATACAGGGTGATTGGTATAAGGTGCACCAAAAAGCTGTAACGAGTAGGTTGGACAAGACAAGAAAAAAATCGTATAAATGGAGGGAAATAGACCCACCTCCAATTCGATTTTTTCTTGTCTTAATCCAACCTACTCGTTATAGCTTTTTGGTGCACCTTATACCAATCACCCTGTATAATAGGGACATCCAATGGCGGTAAATATTTAAAGACTACAAATTTTCTAGCAGGTAAAAAACTGTGTTACAGTTATACTGTTTTGAAAAAAGCTTATTTCTAATTTGCTTTTAATTTAAATTCAAATGGTTCTAGATATTTATTTATACATGTTCATATAACACCCTTGCATCCGCAATAAGGAATCACCCTATTACGATTTTGTCATTAATTTCTTATTTTATTGACGCTGGCAAAAAAAAGGAGGGGTTGCAACATGCCACGCTACGCCACTGCCACAATCCATTTGGTAGGCGAATTGCCAAGAAAACTGTTGAAATTAGCACCTGTTACGCCACTGAACACCACCCTAGGCGGAGCAACGAAGTTACGTTAGCGTGGGAAAAGGCTAAAAAAGGGAGTTAAGATCCATGGAACCTGTGGATGGCCCACCCAAGCTACTGTTCTCCGAAATAATTTCGGCATTCACAACATCGGCATTCACAAGATTGTTTCTTTCGCCGGCCATGTTAAATTTGAATACAAAATTCTGCAAGAATTATAGGGATACCTGCCTAATTATAGTAGGGTCAAACTTTTCCTGAGCGTTAGCCGATAGAAAATTCTATTTTTAAAATTATGCCTCTCGTACAATTAGGAAAAATGAAGGTATCATAATTATTATCAATATTGAAATAACAAAAAAAAAAAAAATTAACTTAAAAATATAATTGTGATCAAAGGCTCATTCGTTATCCTATAACAGGTAGGTACCTATACTCCTGCATAATGTTGCCTCTCTTCTATCCATTGAACTAAAAGGAACATACAAAATTAAGTTCAGACAAATTTCAAGCAAAAACTGAAAACAAAGTCTTCCGGAATGGTATGACCAGACCAGCCCCAACGAAGCAAGGTGTCCATAATATAGGTATAGGTACTTCAAACATTGCACCCAATAGATCTATCATTCTGTGAATACAGTATATGTAGTCGGGGTTCCCTCATCATTACAAAGTGCTTAAAATGTCGTGAAAATGCAAAAGAAAAAAATATCCTCATTTTTAATCCACAAAGGAAGCTCACGGCTTTATTCCTTGTTTACCTACCGCCAATTTGGTTACGGCATGATGTGGAAGACTCAGTCCGGCTGGATGGTTCTGCAAAATATTCTGTACAATCCACGCGCATGTCTGCTATCAAGGGTATCAGATGAAGTATGTCCTGATAAATATAACAAAAATGTTGTTGAGTGTGGAAAACTCTAGCATTCGGGTTATTACTTTCGATTCGAACGGTAAGACACCACTCGTGAGTCTATGTCCTTGTGGTTTATTTAAATAAATATAACGGTAACATTTTTTATACAGTTTTTGCACACAGTTGAACATAACAATCCTTGACAGTGACAGTGGTTTTTGTTCTCGTAAATTCAACCTATCTTGAGTAAATTTTTATATATTTTGTGTGCGGTAAGTGAAAATCCCGACAATAGGACATTAAATTCCGAACAAAATTTAAAGGATACCACATTTCAAGGTCCTGGAAGCGGTTACACAGAAAAAAGGGTTTGTTTCCTTTTCGACAAAAAAAAAATAACGAGTGAGTACCTATGGAAATTTTGTTTAACTCCCTTTTAGAAAATTTGAAAAGGGGGGGGGGGGATTCATTTTGTTTTAATATATTAGAGATATGTTGAAAGCAGCAGCTGCTGCTTACAATTTTGTTGATACTACTTGTTGAAAATACCTTGAAAAAATACCATCTCGTTCGGAGATAATAAGCTTTGAGGAATTTTATCCTTCCTTGTTAAGTAGGTATGAACCTACTATTCTTTTTTTTTATGACTGAACATTAAACGTGTATAGAGCTGAAGATGTTTAAGAAGTTTATTTTATGACTCCCAGGGTGATAACGGTCAGAAATGCAATAAATTCTAGGCGCCTGACTTGATGATGATTATGATGCTGGGAAGAATGTGATTGTATATTCTGAACTGAAATACCATTGTGAGGTTTATATAATGAGCTGGTGTTCCTGACAGAGGTTCCACCTTCTCCCCACCCCCACCCCGCCGTTTCCGTTTTGTAACTATAATAGCTTTTGTCCTCAAGACCACGATTCAGAATGAAGTGAGCTGGAAGCAGAAATGTGTATGATTCACGAAAGGCAATTGACGGGCTTCATTTTGTAACCAATAACATGAAAATCATATTGTATATGAGTGCGAGAATTGTAATGAAACATTTAGAAGTTGTTAACGACGAAAGAATAAAAAAGTGTTGCTCAAGAAAATTATATTTTTTAATTAAATTGTTCCGAGATGTTAGAAAACAGTTTACGTAGTTGCTTCTAGCGTTTTTAATTTAATTTATTGTAATGGAAAATGAGGGTGGGTACTTGCTATGCAAAAAGTATGTTTTCTTAGAGTATTTTAAAAGTAATTTAAAGAATGTTTAAAATGTTTGAGAAAATGAAGAAATTAAGTACATATATGTACATAGGTATACAGTTTATGAAACTTGACAAGAAGGAAATAATAAAAAAAAAAAAAAACGTCGGCCATTAAATGGACGTGGTGGTGGGGGATCAAATTAAAATTTTGATTAACAAACCCCCGATGGTGAATAAATAATTATTATGTAGCTACAACTTTGTAACTGTGTTGCTATGCGCTCTAGGAAGTCCAATTACAAACGTTCTTGAAGTGAATGAAAACGAATTATATAAAATATAACGAAAATACAAAACAATGAAACTATTGTGTAGCTTAAGGGGTAAGTGGTTAGCAGAAAAGTAAATATTTTTTTGTAATAGTAACACGCGTTTAGTTTTCGACAAGGCACTTGAGAGTTTTACATAGATTCTAACAAAGGACTAGTAAGGGTTACCAGAGGCTAGAACAACGAGCCTTCGTGATTATGAACCCTTTTCCCTCGTCAGGCAAAACAAAAAAAAAGTTGGCTTATGTGAGACTTGACCGCGCTATCTTCTGCTTGTCAGTCCAATGCGCTACCCACAGGGCTTACTCGCCTTACAAAAATTTAATATCGAAAGTGAATAAGTTTCTTAATCTAATTTTTCATACCATATTGCATAACAAATACATATAAAATATTTCAGGATTTTATTTTATACTTGCTTTTTAGGTAGAACAACTTAGAACAGATTTTCTGACGTTTCTCAAAAATCTGTGTAAAAAGTGTGATATGCTAAAGAAGACAAAGGAGAGAAAAAAGTGTGAAATGCTTAAGAAGACAAAGAAGAGAAAGAAGTGTCCAATGATACTGAAATTGCATGGGTCTTATAAAATGTTTGTTTTTGATGTACAAGAGACATTCCTTATGGGGTTCCGAAACATATGTTCAACAAGTTCTTACTAGGGAGGGCCTCATGATTGTTTGAAAAGTTACCCTCGTCTAAATGTTTGGTACTAAAATCCAGCAAGGACTTGTCAAGTATCTGACATGTTTTCCTCGTCTAGGTTTTCCTAACTGCAAACTTACTAGGGCCTTGCCCAAACTAGACAGCAACTTGGCAATTTTCCAGTCGAGTATGTTAAAATTTATTTTTAATAATTTAAATTGTCTTCAACTTATGTAACTACACATTTTTGTTGATAGACTATTATATTTTATCGCGCGTAATGGGGCTGTATTTTTTTTACAATCAATATATTATAGGAGTCACAGGGGGACATTTATTGTAACGTTGATTTTCTTAGTTTGGTTATTCAAATATTTAATTTTAAAGAATTGGAAAAAATATACAAAAGCGAATTTATTCATTTCCACATTTTTTTTTGATTTTGAAAACAATTTTGAATGAAAGAAATTATTAAACAAAAAAAAAATTATTTCATTTTTATTTGTATAACTTTATTTATGAAAATTGTACACAATATATATGTGTTTATTTTTAATTTGCTTATACCAATACAAATTTTATAATGTGCCACTTAGCGTTTGCAGTTAATCTTTTGCAGGTAACTACTTTTAATATGTATGTACCTTAGGGTGATCACTATGTTATTTTGAATGACACCCTCCCTAATTTGTTCTAAATACATACAAAAAATCCTGTAAAATTCTAGCTCATTATATTGACGTTAACACGGCCCCCAAGACGTCTGATGTTTTATATGGGAAATATCCCATGTATGTATTTTTGTAAATCCAACTTTGAAAATTCTTAATTTTGGTAATGATTGATAAAAAAAACGGAATTCTGGCACATTTGTAGTCATTTTAGGGCCAATTTTGCAATAGTCAGATAAGGAATCAGTTAGTATTTAATCCTCAGATAGAGCAAAAATCTATTTTTCAATGGGCAGATATAACTTATTCCTAGGATAGTAACAGTATTTTAATTCAGATAAATTTATTCATATGAATAATTATTTTCAAAGTCAAACATTACTGTTTGTAAACATTGCTTTGAAATAAACGTTAAATAAAATTAAAATTTCATTAAAAATGTTCAATATACAAAAACAAAAACATATACAAACATAAACGAAAGTGACATTCAAATAATAATATTCTATAGATTATTTTGTCTCAATTGAAAAATTCAATTTTGCTATATCCGATTGTTAAAGAGCCAATTAACTTTATTCTTCGAATAAATAACTGACTCTTTAACTGACTATTGAAAAATCGGTTCTTACCCTGATGCTACACGAGCCAGTACTGGCCAGCCAGTTGGCTTCATAGATTGACTGTCAAATATACTTTCAAAAAATTAGGATTTTTAAGAGATTTTGTTTATTTCATCATAATCATAGCCATCCTTCAATAATATTTGACAGTTTTCTATTTTGGAAATGTTAGAAATTCTTTATTTATCTAATTTTGCATTAAATTTCCAACGAAAAGCTATCCATATAGCTTTAGATACAAGTCTGAACGAGGCCACTGTCTTCTCTACTGGCTTCTCAACATGCTTCGAAAATGGCAAGCCAGAGTTGACGAGCAAGGTTGCTCAGGTTTGTATGTGTTAGTAAGAAAATTTAAATGTATTGTAACTTGTAAGCCAGTAACCTGAGGGTTAGTCAAGTTAAAAGAAATGCATTAGAAATCATTTTACAATATTTATTAAAATTAAATTAAAAAAAATGTTTTGTTTAAATGTCTATAAGTAGTGAAATAACTAATGTAATTTTATTTTTCTAATACATTTTTATCAACATGACAAAAGTGGCGTGTTGTAAAATTCAATCAAGTTGAAAATTTTCAAAGTTGTATTTGTAAAAATACACGGGATTTCCCATATAAAACATCAGACGTCTAGGGGCCGGGCTTAACGTTACTATAATAAGTTTAAATTTTACAGGATTTTTAAAATTTATCTAGAACAAATTAAAGGGTATGTCATTAAAAATAAGACAATGCCCTTTATAAGGACCACCCTAATGTACCTACATAATTTCGTTATAAGGTATACAATTTTTAAGTTGCTCTATAGGGCAAGTATTGGCTTCGGGTCAGAAAAAATTTCGAGGTTAAATCAAAACTAACATTTCTATGATGGAGAAATCCAAAAAAGTGATTTTCGCCAAGACGTCCGTCGCGTGGGTTTGTTTAGGTGTGCTAGAGCCTAAATGTTTGGACCGATTTTCAAATTTGGTTTGAAACGTTTTTGTGTGATTCCCTGGATGGGAAATTCAAATTTTTATCTCATCTAGGACGGGTAGCTGTCATATACAACTATTTTGCTTTTATAAAGAAAACGGCTCTATAAATTTTGATTAAACTTCGTAACATCTACATATACTCTGTTCAGTTCGTATTTTCAGTACAGGGAAAATAGGGTGTTTGCCTCTCACCCTTTTATGGATTTCAATAAGCTATCTCTTTTTTTGTACAGCTTTTGCATTTTCCATGGTTGCCGTATCGCGCATTATAAATTGGCATATTTCTCTCTTCTCTCTCATTCAAATGTCAGTAGGGTTACCAACTGCTAATTTAGATTTCATAAACAGAAAAAATGTAGATCGTAAACTAAATCTAAAAAAAATTATTGCAAATGCAAATAATAATAAATCTATATTTTTCAACGCCACCAAGAGGAAAGATAGTAGACGCGTTTTTTTTCCCCTTTTCGCTTTTAAAATCAAACTGTCGTTTCGGAAGCGTGAACGGGTATTTATATCCGGAATAATTCCACAGTTTTTTGAATGCACGCAGGTCAGGTTAAAATAAAAAAAATGTGTTTTTATATGGGGTTTTCAGGTATACTGTTGCGTTTTTCATATAAATAAGAACCAAACAATGTTTATTGTTCCTTAAAGTTTTATTGCTTTGTTTGTGTTGTGTATTCTTAATTTTGTATGACTTTTAAGGATTAGGTTAGATTAGATTATAAGATTTATTTCAGGAAAAATGATAAGTAATGCCTTATTAGAATTTTTAAAAAGGAAATAAATTTTATTTTATGAACACTTCGTAAAATATTACAATAAACACGAAACCTTATTCTTTTTATTTTCATTTTCATGAAGAAAAAAAACTATTTGGCAATTCTAATTGCAGTTAATTAATGAACCGAACTCCATCAAAATCTTTCTCAAATAGTAATTCTTCCTTAAAAAAAAAAATACCCAACAAATTTTGTATAGCAGCATTTTAACCAGGAAAAAAAATAAAACGAAAAGATGTAAGCAGAAAAATGACAACACTTAACACACATACATAAAATATAATGCTCTCAAAAGCTATTATAAAGCTATAATTCTGAAAGCTACATAGCAAAAACCAAAGAAAAAGGTATTAGAGTTTCCATCCCCTGACGTATGGGAACTCTGAATCAATGTGTTGGTTTTAATAAACGAGCGAGAGGCGAATTGTGTGTATCTTGTTCTTTCTTGTTTCAGTCTCCTCTCTCCTCACAACCACGGAGCAGACAGGTCATGATGGGATGTACGTGGGTTTATGTTATATTACAAAAACAATTTCAATGGAAGTCAGGGGTTCTGTTTTTTATTTCACAGGCAATTTCTTAAATTGAGTGCAATGCAAACACCAGCCAGCACGTGTATGTTTGAAAAATCTCTCCCATAAGGCCTGTACTGAAAATACGAACTGAACTGAACAGTCCTTAGAACAATTTTAGTAATATCGGGTTTTAACCACAAAATTCGAATAATTGAAATAAACTTATGGTTTTTTTTAATTGCCTTTTTTATACAAGTTGAGGTATATTGGCTTGTTGATTTTATCATTATTCTGCAGTTCGGTACTTCTTAGTTAGTTTTTTTTATATTTTCTTGCTAACTATATAAAAATATTATCAAACGATTACTATAACTACACAATACACCGTCAATGTTTGGTTACATTTTAGTGGTTAGCTACGAGAGCAAGCTCTTGCGATCCAGTCCTGTATATTTTTTGAATTGCTTCAGCAAATAATAGCAGTCATGTAAATAACACGGAGGACCTGGAGTTGTAATTGAATTAATAAAAATGTTAAAAAGACTTGGCCTAACTTTGAGTTTTGTGTAGGACAACATATTTTTAATTTGATGTGTAAGGGAGATTTAGTGTGAACATAACGTTAGTTTTCGTGGCGAAAGCCCTACAATTTGCTGCAATCTTGAAAAAGGTGCCCATCTTGGGTAAACATTTTGAAAACTGTTAGCCTAACAAAAAAATCTTAACACCATTTTGTAGAGTATTTATTTTTTAAAAATGTATGTCAGGATACTTCTTACGGTAGAATTGAAAATAAAAAAGTTATAATTAGGGAAAGACGAACACTTTCCAGAAAAATATCATTAAAAAGCTACTAAATTTCAGTCAAATCTTATATTGAAGTTTCGTTAAATAAGAGTTCAGTGAAATTTTAACTGTATTTATAGGTATTCCCACTTAGTTTACCACCACAAGAGGTGGCTTTATTGTATAAATAAAAGTGGTTAATCCAATTAGTAAATACTATTTGTAGATAAAAAATATTGTTACAATAAATTTTAGGGACATCTTTTGTAATAAACTTTTTTTCAAGCCTTGGAATAGTTACAAAGACATAAGCTTCCAAAAATGTTAAATTAAGGTGATACGCATTATTTTTTAAAATTATATTCATATTTAACACGTGCATATCATATGAAAAACTTAATTAGAAATTTGACATCAAACGTTAAAAAGTTATCTTCCACAATATAATGTTTATAGCTGGATTGAGTCCAAAGTTCAGTAGTTGTATAGCGGCAGTTTTAAAAGCGTCGTGGGAAATTACGAGATTACGATTTTGAGCAATTTCATTTATAGCTTTGAACAAATAACCTGACTTGATTATTGAAAAATCTGGAAATTACATTTAAATTGTATGAAAAAAAGGCTTTTTGTTTTTTTTTTTTTTAATTGTACATTTGATTATGGACTAAATGAAAATAGTTAGAAAAACCAAAAACCGCAATCAATAGACATATTAACAGCTTTTCTAAATTTAGAAAAAAAGACATTCCGCCAAACTATTCGTCTACATAATATGTATATTATTTATATATTGTAACTTAATTTTTATGAAAAAAGTGTTTAAACTGACATAGTCCACTTTCATGATAAGCGGTACAATTGAAAATAAAATTTAAATTTAGTATAAGGCTAAGATAACCGATTCCATAGTTAAATTTTATAAATAACTTTCTTTGATACGATGACTCCGCCATAAATGCAGATTTATCCACAACCACTGACTTTTTATTTATTTTTCAACAAATTTTTCGAAATTGATCTCCAAAATCCTATGGCAAATTTTAAAATTTGATAACGCTAAACGAAAGATGAATATTTTTAATTGCCTGATACATATTAGAAACTATTATAAGGTCAAACATTTTCTGAGATTAATCTTTATGTTCCATTGAAATCTGCTTTGCAGACTTTATTTTGTCATAATTGCAGATTTTAAAATTTAATAACTCTATATTTATTTGTCCATATTATAATAAATACAGGGTAGGCCAAAAGTCACTTCCTAATTTAAAGTGATGAAAACTTTTATAAATTTAATTTTTATTAATAATTTATTTTAGAATTACAAAGTATGGTTCATGGAGATTTTTTTGGGCTAAGTATGGAATATAATGTCCTTCAAATGAGCACCAGCCTTATGCTCACAGAGACGAGCTCTTTCTCGAGCGTTTTCCATAACACTTCGTAGGACATCTGGGCTCAGCGCCTGTATTTCATCACGAATGTTCTCCTTCAGCTGCAGGACAGTGGTGGGTTTATTTATGTACAGTTTACCCTTCAAATAACCCCACAGAAAAAAGTCTGGTGCAGTCAAATCCGGAGAACGTGGAGGCCAATAAAATCCTGATTTTTTTTGGAAATTAAAATTTCACTTAGTAGCGTCATTGTGGCGCGAGCAGTGTGCGCATCAGTAGGTCCATCCTGCTGAAACCACATCTCAGGGCTATCAGCAATCGTTGGCCTCGAAAAATGTTCGATCATAGCCCGATACCTTTCACCAGTAACAGTATTGGCGGAATAGTCTTGAAAGAAGAATGGCCCAATAATTTTTTCTGAAGTTACACCACACCAGACAGTGCACTTAAGTGGACGCAATTCCCGCGGATGGATCAACCTTGGGTTCTCCGTACCCCATAAACGCAATTTTGTTTATTAATGAATCCAATTAAGTTGAAATTACCTTCATCACTCACTATGAGATGACGCCGATAAGCGATATAAGGGTTTAAATAATCGGGTGATTATTTTCAAAATAAAATTCAATCAGTTTCGTCCTCTCCAAAGGGCTGTAATTCATTTTATTAAATCTCCCAAGTTTTCTTTATAAGTACCTTCAAAAAGAAAAGAAATTAAAAAACAGAAGATTAATGATTTTTTCAAATTAGGAAGTGACTTTTGGCCCATCCTGTATTTATTCATATTATTTGATAAGTCATCGGTTCATAGGGTTTTGGCTGAGTTTTAAAGAATTGCAGCCCTGAAAATTAACGAAACAATAAAAAAAAAATACTTTAACCATAATATGAGTGCAATTTCTTGGGAATTATTCGTGCCTTTTTTTTCTTGAATAAAGAACTTTTAAAAATTGCATGTTCAACCTAAATACTTTGTGTTGCTTTTATAAAGCACTTGAGACTTCAAGGAAAAATATATTTATGTAGTTAGTAACATTGCTTTTGGGTATTTTGAATTCCATGGATTCCTTTTTTAAATTACAACTCACAAACCAAAAACCGTGATTAATTTCCTGAATTCTCTTTAAAAAACAAATTAATATAATGTTGGCTAATGAAGACTCATTTATTGGCACGTTTTAAAGCTTAAATAGGTACATTGTGTGAAATCCGCAGATTACTTTTTCATTTTGTTCTTCTGTTTTATTAAAACAAAAATTTTCAAATGCTAGCTTCTTGAGAACTAACAGTTAAATTAATTGTTTTGCATAGGTGGTTGTGTTTTAAGTTCTTAAATAAAATAAAATGCGATTTTATTCAAAAATTAAATTTGGAAGAAATTAAATGCCAGCTTGTATACAAAACGTAAATAGGAAGATAGAATCTATTCTTAAGCAATTACAACTGAATAATGCTAATTCTTCTACTTGGAGGATTTATTTCCGAAGTACCTGAAAATTTGATAATAGCGTTTAACAAATTCATTTGTCAGACCGACTTAAGGAGATACAGGAGAACAGGGGAAAGTACATAAGTTTCGCGTTTTTTTTTTCAAAATTGTAGGCCATGCGGTGGTGGGGAGAACTGAAAAACCTGTGTTCTGAACAAAAACAACATTATTAAAAATTCAAAACTTTAAGCAAATTCGTGTAACCTTTCAAGAAGATTTTACAAAAATGGACTGGACTCGTTTATCTGAAATATTTTTCACCTTTGTCAATGTTTGAAATACCTTTTTTTGTTTGTAGATTTGAAGTATTGCTAATACTGCATATAAATAAGCTTTACTTCATCTATGTATGTATGTACATAAATAAGTTACAAATTTTGGAAGATTTTCACATTATTCAAACAAAATATTTTAGATCTTAATAATAGAAATAAATTGTAATTGTTGTTGCACTAAAAAATACGGCTACTACAAAATTTGTCGTTGTATCCAACTGACAATTTTGTCACCTGTCAATATTTTTATATAAAAAAAATGAATGTGTTCAGGAAAATGAGATATCAGAGATTTTGATTATTTTGGTCCGCAAAAAGCTGAGCTAGCTAATCTAAAATTTTTAGCTCAGTATTTTGACATCCAAACTTTGAATTTTTGCTGGGGAACATTGTTGAGCCCTCAGAAATACCCTTTTCCTGAACACGCTTAATATATTCGACGAGTTGTCTTCGACTTTGAAATATCGAAAAACAATTTTCTGTTTTTCTTTTTTTTTTACTAATGAAATATTTCTTGAACATTTTTGCAAACAATATTTGATCACAATCTCTAAAACCGTTTTCGAGAAACTAAAAACCAAAATAAATGTGCTATCAGAGGTACATAAATTTAATACCTTACCATATTTGATTGCGATATATAAGTACATGTACATGTACATACATAGGTACTAAAGGGCAAGTTTTGGATTCGTCAAAAAAGAATCTAACACGAGATAATAATTTTCCATAACAATATGACGATAGAGAACGCGAAAAAAGTGGGTCCCGCAATTTTGTCGGTCTTTCGGTCTGTCTATGTCTGTACCTCGACCTACAGCCTAAACCACTGAACTGATTTTCTTCAAACTTTGAACTTAAGGTTTTAAGGGGATTCCATAGAGCCTAGAGGGCAAATTGAAAATTTGTTTAGCTCAAGAAATAACAGTACCATCCAGCCAATATTATAACAATGTATGTATGTTTTTATTTCAAAAATGGTTTTGAAACGAAAATTACGAGTTACTATTTATGGAATGGTCAATATTTTGGAACAAAATAATTTTGGCGATAACTGTTATTAACGGTATACCTTTCATAGACCCAGATTTTTTGGTTTTCAAATTTTAACCAAACAGGTGGCCCATTTTAGTTGGAACAATTTTGCATATACAAATTTTCAAAAAATAAGTTTTGAATTTTTAAAAAAAATATTGATTTTTTTTTTGAAAATGCAATATCTTAAAAAGGGTCAACGATTTTTTTTTATTTTTTGTAAAATTGTGTTTGAATAAATAATAAATGTTGGCATAGCAGATTTTATATTTGAAAATTTTCAAAAAAAATTAATATGTGAATAAAATTAATTTTTAAGAAAACTGCTCTAACGATTTTTGATGTTTTTTGTATAAATTCATAATAACTCCTTTTTGATCTCTATTTATTAAAAATAGTATTTAAGCTATTTTAATAAAAAAATACTAATCACTTCTATTTAATATTTTTTTGAACACTTTATTTTTAACGACTTAATTATATTATTGACCTAATTTATAACATACATTGTAAATTTCTAGCTACGTTAAAGTTGTTAGCTACGAGATCAAGTTTGTGCGATCCAGCTGTCCAGTTTATTTACATATTTTTGAACCAAATAACTTACAAAATGGAATCCTATACATATGTAGATTAATTGAGTGAATTTTGTTAACAAAAATATTTGGTGTCTTTTTTAAGAAAAAATAAGATTTTCTTCAAAGACTTAAACAATTGCATGGGAGGTACAGTTACAGTTATTTATGTTATTAAAATAAATTAAAAATAAATTGTATTGGGGAGATTTAAAAAAAATATATATACATATGTTGCTAGCTACCATAGGTTTGCAGATAATCGATAGGAGCGGTCGAAATTCTGGTTTCGAAATTCTGCTTTTTAAAATGCAGCTTTTTTGTTGGTTCTGTTTTACAGAATTCTGCTATTCAACATTCTGCTTTTCAAAAAACTGATAAATTAGGTAATATGTAGATAAATAAAATTCTGCTTATTCTGATTTAAAAAAAAAAAAACATTCATTAACGATGTAACAAAAAAAAAAAAAAACAAAAAGAGTAATATATAGTTAAATGCGTATTAAGAAAAAAAAACGTCCAAGCAAAGCTTTAGAGACCTTTATATTACTGCTAATCGCTTAGGAAACCCAATACGGTTTAAATTTTTGCATGATCAAAAATTAAGGCAAAAAAAAAATTACAATGTCCCACAGGTAGTAAACATTTTTGGTCATTTGCAAAGAATATACGAAATTCTACTTCCTCGTCGGTTCCAGCGCTCGTCTTCAATGACACCCCTTTTGTCAGCTCGATAGATAAAGCCAATTTGCTTGCAGCACAGTTTGCTGTTAATTCGACGCTGCCAGAAAGTGTTATGACTCCTCCTGTACTTGAGAACGTAAATGATTTTACGGGACAAATCTTCTTTCGCACTCGTGCAGTTGCCAGAGTCCTGAAAGATCTTGATATACACAAATCTGCTGGCCCGGATAGTATCCCTCCCATTGTTCTGAAGAGGTGTTGTTCAACGCTGGCAAAACCACTGCGTAAGCTTTTCCATCCATCCTTTTCTACTGGTCTCTTTCCGAGTGGATGGAAAACAGCATTTGTCCAGCCTGTCCTTAAAAGAGGCGTATCTTCATCACCCTCCAACTATCGACCGACTGCACTTACGTCCCTTCTTTCCAAGGTCATGGAAACGCTGATTAATTTCCAGCTCAAGAAATATCTCGAAGATCGAAAGCTTCTTAATGACCGGCAGTACGGCTTTCGCAGCAATAGGTCCACTGGTGAACTGATGGTTTATCTAACCGAACAGTGGCACAAATCTTTACATCGTTTTGGAGAAAGAAAGATTATTGCACTTGATATTTCAAAAGCATTTGATAGAGTTTGGCACCAAGCTCTCTTATCGAAAATGCGTGCATTTGGTATCGACGAATCTCTACTTCGCTGGATTAGAAACTACCTTTCGGACCGTTCAATTCAAGTTGTATTGGATGGTTTCAAGTCCAAAATATATAAAATAAATGCTGGTGTGCCCCAGGGCTCCGTTTTGTCTCCGACTCTCTTCCTTATATTCATAAACGATCTTTTATCTGAAACTTCTAATCCATTAAACTGTTTCTCTGACGACAGTACCCTCAGCTTATCATATTCGTTTACAGATTCACACCCATGTCCTTCGGATGTGGAACTTGGACGGCAGCGTATGATAAGCTCATTAAATTCTGATCTAAACAGCATTGTCCAATGGAGAAACAAAAACCGCGTAGAATTTAATGCTTCAAAAACTCAATGCTGCCTCCTGTCATTAAAACGAAACCCACCTCCAATGCCGCTTTCCACGGACGGCACTTGCATCGTGAAACCGAACAGCTCTCAGTTCTCGGTATGTGTGTCACAGACCACCTAATGTGGAATGACCACATATTTGACGTCGCCAAAAACGCTGCTAAGTGCTTAGGTTTTCTCCGAAGATGCAAGAAATTCTTTACCCCCTCTGATCTGGCTGTGATCTACAAAGCATTTATTCGTCCAAAGCTTGAGTATAATTCACATATATGGGCAGGTGCTCCTATAACTCATCTAAGCTTGTTGGACCGAATACAAAAAAGGACCCTAAAATGATAGGTGATCGAACAATAACGTCAACAATAGCATCGCTATTTTTAAAAACAGTGTTCAAGTGAAAAAGCCAGTTGCATTCCTCCCCTTAAATAATTTAACTGTTATACTCGCGCTTTTAGGAATGCTCATCAGTTTACCCTTGAGCTAAATTTTGGACGTACCGTTAAGTATAGGGATTCTTTCTTTAGTCGCACAACAAAAATGTGGAATGCTTTACCTATTTTCCCCCCATTTTGATATTCAGAACTTCATCGGCATCGATATCTCCTTTTAAATCCTTCCTTATTTTCCTAAGGCTCGCACTGTGCTAGTCATAATTAAGGGTAGTAAGAACCCCTTTAGTCCGCGGCATGTTTTTTTAAAAAAAAAAAGCTCTCATTTTTAAAATTCTTTGTATTGGTTTTTTCTTTAAAATAACTGTTATTGTTTTCTTTTTTATACATTATTTGCCCTTCGGCTTCAGCTTCAGCAGTGAAGTTCCTTTCATAGATTATTTTTTATGATTTTGTATAGTCTTGTTTTCCGACTAAATCCAGAACCAATCTTGTCTCGATTTGTGTATTGTGTCGCTATCGCTACAATGTATTTCATACACATAGAACCACATTTGTCTCGTGTGTTTTGTTGCTGTGTGGCGTTTTAAATATATGAACCGACAGCAACACACAACTCCACAACACAACACAACAAAACACAACACAACACAACACACGATACAGGTGTGGTTCCGGCTTAACATCGCTTGCTTCAACATTGTTCTGTAATTTTGGAAACGTCGCTTTTCTAATTCTACTAAATTCTCTCTCTCAAAAAAAGCAGGCGATTTTTTACATTTTTGAAACTTTTATTTATTTTTCGCAGAATTTCGTCAAACAGACTTTAAACAGCAACATTTTGAAAAGCAGAATTTTGAAAGCATAACTTTGAAAAAAGAATTTTGACCCTGTCAGAATTTCGACCCCGACCCAAATGGATCCGTGTGGTAGCCAAACAGACGATGGATTAAAACTCTTCATCATCATTTAGATAATATTTTGGTTTAGTGTAAATCTCGACTTACATTTAGCGAATCAATAAATTACTACATATTAAAAGTAAAAAAGCTTTCAAATCAGATTTTTGCGGAATTTCCGTAAATATTTATAATTTACACTAAACATTATTTTTATAAGCTTGATGAAATTAATAACATAGACACAGATTACTCTAGGCATTTCTAGTAGGGTCCTTACAGAGGAAATTAGGTGATTTCATGCGTAGTTATTTATTTTGATGTTCATATGCTGGCAATTACAAGTGTTATAGTTACGTGATAAGTACACTAAACAATATACTCAAGTCAATTCCTAATACCATAGTAGCTAAAGCAAAATCCAAAAATCAAAACATTTAATATCTTTTCATGCTCCATAAGACAAAATCAATAAATTCCCAGCTAATAATATAAGATCACCTACTCTACTAAAGAATCATCGAAGCATCACCGGCGCATAGACAGTTAGATGAGAATAATCCTAACAATAGAATGTTTAAAGGCAAGTATTAAAGATACATTTTCTGGAATAGATACAAATTAAAGGACTCCCCAAGTATAGGATATTACAAGTGGAATTAAAGGACCAAAATGGAGTAGGGATAATTTGTTTGAAATGTTAAGTTGAAAAGTTATATGCAGAATCCAGCTACTGTAGGTAAGGTATGTATATATGTTTCATAAATATTTCCTCAGAACCGTCCAAGTAAATTATTTTAAATAACTTGATTCTTCCTCTTTAAATGTTTATGAAATTTATTTAATTTAAAACTTCATTAAGTGGGCTTAAAAATGCCCTCAAGCGTCATAATGTAAATTAAGTCAGCAAGCGGTCTTATGATGGATGTATGATGTATCACATCAAGCTCCTAAATATGTAGAAAAATATGAAATTAATAGAATACTTTAGGTACCTACATACCTACATACAAGTACTTCTACAGTTAATTTATAAAACACGGAAGATCTGTATGGATTTTCCTTAATTGTATATTGTTTTTAGGAAATTATGTACATAATCAAAACACACTTAATTTGAAATTAAGTCTTATATTTCTTGACTTAATTTCCAGTCACTTTCCAATAAAAGTTCCCTTCATTTGAAGGCAATTTTTCGAAAGCTGGCCAATCACAGGCTAGAAACATGCACTACTTGCAAGTCCCCTTAATCACCTGAACGTAAGCAATGTCGACCTTTTTTTAAGACAATCGAAAAATTGACAGCATTTAATATTTAAAAAAGGCGATCTTTCTTGTAATTTTTAACACTTCCTTACCTACAATTTTCTGAAGTTTGTTGGTTGCTGAATTCTAAGAAATAAAAGGACTTTAATAAAATGTATTCTGAACCAATTGTGTTTAAATAATAAGTATTTTTAGATTAGAATTTATATATTTTGAAAGCTACCCACCATACATCAATACCTATATATACATATATGTGTAAATCGCATTAATGAATGCAGCCCTGCTATATGACAGCCTTATTATCATAGATAAATCATTAAAAAGCCTAATACTATGTTTTCACTGGGCCAGATGAGGTAAATTCGTGGCAAATTTCCAAACCAGATCCGAAATTGCCTCATTTCCCATACAAATTCTCGTTCTCAAATGAACTAATTTCAATCAAATTTCCACGAAATGTGGTTTGAAATGAGGTAAATCCATCCATCAGCAGTCGATTTCAAAAGCGTTAAAAAGCTCTGGCTTGAAAATGTCAAAACACAAAGAGAAAACAACAAAAACAAACTCATTGAATTTTTGAACAACAACAACAACAACAACAAACGTTAAACTGCCATTCCAAATTCAAACTGAAACTAGATGTCAAAAGAAATTAGCAAATTTGATTATGATAACACTTTTTTGACAAATTCCGAAATTACCTCATTTCTACTCTAATGAAAACGTAGTATAAGTACGCTGCTGATGTGAAACGAAAAATCCCAAACAAAAATGACATGGCGAAATCATAAACGAAAAATTTCGTTGTACTTTTCGTTATGTGGTACGCTGTTCGACCAACAAAATTGATAATTATACCAGATTGTTTTGCGAAGTCTACACTCTCTTTTCGCACAGAATTAATTGCCCGGACCATTAATTGTGTGCTAAAAAATGACATTTGGGTTGGTTCGTGTTTTTAATATGTTGTTACTTTCATTACAGCATGGCTTTTGTTTGAGTTTTTCGTTATTTGTTTTATTTATTTGCAATTTGTGAAACTCTCCACGAACATTTTTCCGCTGTGCTATCGTAAGCATTTCGTTATCTTTTTGGAGACATCAGTTTTCCATCAGCAGCGTACTAGGCTTGAAGATGAGAATCCTCGGCTGTCAACCTGGTTTATCTATAAGCTTAAAAAATCAGTTAATTGTACCAGTGTGCGATAAATTCACGCACACAGATGTTGCATCTGTGATTACCAGCATGGCTGACCAGGTAACTTTATTGTTGGATTTCACATCTATTTATCGACATAAAATTAAATTACAAATATAACAATGTAATCAAATGGGTTTTGGGGGGTGAAACGTACGAAGGATTTGTGTCTATATAATGATTTATCTATGCTTATTATCGTGCAATCAAGGGATTGACAAGGCAATAGAAATCGCCGTAGCAAATGCTTTCAATTAACCTTTGATCAGTATCGCGTGTATTCCGACGCCAGACACATATAATATTTGTTGTGTGTGCCCAGTCTCAGAAGTGTCTACCTTTTTCCAATTGAATTAAATGAGTTCCCTCACCTATTGGTGTTGCTCATATTACCTACTCATCAAATTCAAATCATTTGGTTACAAAGAAAAAAAGCTTTCCAAATGGTCTACCCAAACCTGCAACAACGTTATCGATATTCTTAACATTTATCACTTGAATTTAGCCTGCAGTTATCAATTAAACATTAACGTTTCCAAATACCACTCCTTTTAATTATTGGATTACAACTGTATACGAAATTGTTTTCTCTTACATTTCTATATCGATCGATATATTTCAGCTTAATTAAAGACAGAAGATGTTTAATACCATCAGTTGTCGTATATATATACATAATATGTACATATATTTATGATAAACCATACGATTTTGGCGCATTACTCAAACTTTTCTAAGTGTTATTAATATAATCACCTTCCAACTGAATTATGCCAAAAAAGATTTTACACTTCACATAGTTGGTGTCGTCCTAAATTCGCATCCTTGGGGCTCCTAATAATATAGGGACGGGATTCGGGATGCCGTGTTTATTTGTTTTGCTCTAATTTCACCAAGTATACGAAGCTTAGGGAGGTTGAGTATTTAATCTGTCTTCAACCTTAATTCCTTATACCCTTTTGTTGAGGTGGAGGGAAGATAGAAGAGAAGAGAGGATAATATATGTAATATTACGGGGGAAATGAAATCAACTGTCAGTAGGTAATGAAAAGGTTTTAAATCGAATTTAACTGTAATTGTCTGTTTCAAATAAATTAATATGTATTTATGTCACTCGAAACAGGAAAACTCTAATTACTCCATGGAAACAAGGTTTTTATTTACAGGATATTTTATTCGAAATATATAACTTGCTTACGTACATACATACATACATACGTACGTATAAAATTCTATAGTAAATCCATTCGAGGAATTCTATTGCATTGTAAATGAAGGGCCATTGAGATTTCATCAGTCTGTGTTGTGTTGTGAATCTTCAGGAATTGTCAATAAACCTCTCCTGGTATAAGGTTTGTATGTAATGAATAAGAATTTTATTTATTCTTTCATAATACCTATATAGTACAGAACAGACATCGTGTTCGTCATTACAATAATTCTTCAGAACAATAAATTCAAATTAGTAGAGAAACATTTGGATCTGGAAGTTATGTTATTCGAGACAGGATATAATGTACCTTCAACCTACATTATGTACCTACGAGTGGGTATGTGACAGGTTGTGTGTTTAACATACATATGGGTGAGTGGGTGACTAGGGTAAATTCATTTATAAGTTAACGGCAAGGTTACCGCTCAATTTTGGTAATGAATTAAAAAAAAATCATTTTGCCTTGTAGAAAATAAATCTGAAATTTATATTTAGAAGATAAGAAAGGGACATAGAAAAGTAATGTTTGTCAAGGTTATTTTCCTTTGTTTTTTCTTTTCTAGATGCTGAGAAAATTCAATAAGTTAAATTAATTTCAAGGACTTATACATTTATTGAATTTATGTATATCTCCCAAATATGCCATAATAATTTATGTAATTGAATATGTTTTAGGCTGATACAATTCAAACAGTCTAAGCTCGCAGGAGCAAACAAAAAAAATTTGTTTAGCACGATGAATAAGATAAATTATTTATAAATACGACCTTTAAGAAATAATACCAAATTATGGTTTAATTATGAAATCGATATTTTTGAATTATCAGATTATAGGCACAGGTGTGTATTATGAGTTGCAAGTCGCAAGACATATTTGAGGAATGTGAACATTTATAGAATCTTCATGATGTGTCGGATAAGAGTCGGTAAACATCGAGAAAAACTTGCATCATAGAATTGTTTGACAGCAGCTAACTGATGAGTCTACTGCCAAATCTAGACGAAATTCATCTTGGAGTTGAGGTCTCTTGATCTTTTTTTGATTATTTATTCAATCACTCTACCTAAAACAGAACTTATTTTATTTTTAAATTTCTTCATCTTCATTATTTGAAAAAACGTGACCACGCCCTAACTAACAAAATTGACATTTAAATGTCATTCGTTGCTTTAGTGACCCAGTTATATTTCTGACGGGATGCCAAATCGATTAAGGAGTCAAGGGTGACATAACTGTTCCATTAGACTTTCATAACTAGCAATTACATCAGCGTCATCAGCAAATAGTGATCCAAAGAAATATTAATGCAATAATTTAAGTAAGTATCGTGCTCTGGTTCCTATAATGTTTATTTAAGCAAATATGATAAGGCTTATATTGCTAACGCTGTGACTCCATTTTGCCACCATTTGCAATTCAAGTAAAACGTGTTGTGTAATTGTATAATAGGTTTATCAGGAAAATTGGGTAGAATAAACACCCAATGATATCCTAGTAAGGAAAAGTAAGTTATTAATTTATGCCTTTTGTATGTACTACAAGTTCTACCCGTCTAATAATTTTCATAAGTTAGAAGTGTATCATTGAAATGATAAATAACTGATAAGAAGTGGGTGGATGAAACGCCCCAGCATGACAAATTTCATGATATCCACTTTTTCTTTGTATACACCTGAAAACTAACCGCTTTGCCAAATTTTAACATCCTGCACCAATCGGAAGTGCCGTGAGTATATTTAATATTAATTCTGTGAAATTGGGTGGTTGCCACGACCATTGTATGTTAAATCTTAAATTTTTAATTTTCCCTTTGCTTGCATGTCAATTCCTATCGCTCTACCATATTTCATTCATTCTACGACAATCAGAAGTTCTCTACATAGTTGACATCAATTCTGAAAAAATAGGCGAGTGCGATGCCCCAGAATAGATAATTTAAAATTTTCCAATATCTGCTTTGTACTGACCACATGATCTACCAGTCTACCGAATTGTATCCTATTGTGCAACAATCACAAGTGATCCATATAGTTAATAACAATTCTAACAAAATGGGTGGATGCCACGCCCTCTGAATGTAAAACCTCAAATTTTAAAATGTTGACTTGGCAGGAACTTTAAGCCCTACCGTTGTACCAAATTTCATCATTCACCGACAATCAGAAGTGTTCTAAATAATTTATATCAATTCTATGAAAATTGGAGGAAACCACGCCCCTAAATTAAAAATCTCAAATTTTCAAATTTTGCCTCTGCCTACACTTTAAGCCCTACCGCTGTATTAAATTTCATCATTCTACGACAATCAGAAATGCTCCAAATAATTTGTATCAATTCTATGAAAATGGGCGGGTACCACGCCCCCTGAATGGAAAATCTTAAATTTTTGATTTTGTCCTTTATATACACCTAAGGTTGTGCGAAATTACAAGATTCTACACTACGATGTCGGGAAGTGCTGCATAATTTTGATGATCTGTCAGTGAGTCAGTCGGTCAGTCAGTTACGATTTTTGCGAATTTTGAAGTCTTATAACTCGGGAACCACTAATGCTAAAGAATTCAAATTTGGTGAGTTGCATAAGTTAGTTTCTAAGTTAGAGGGGGTCGCACTACACAGCCCTTTGATAAGAGTTTGTAAACATCGAGCAAAATGTGGGTCTTAAAAAAGATTTGACACCATCTAACATAATTGATGAGTCTACTGCCAAATCTAGGCGAAATGCATCATAGAGTTGGGGCACTTGAGTCTTTTAAATGAATTATCACATACCTACTTAAACACTCATGAGGTAGAATGTGAGACTGGATGCAGTTTAGTTTGCAGTTTTAAATGCGTCTGGCGGAAAAAACCGCCCGGTGAACAACGTCTTGGACCCTCATTTTGGTGATGAGGATAGCCTACTCTATCATTGGGAAAAGAATTATTTTGGTATCACTATTAGCTGTAAAATTTTGTTTGCAATTTTTGAGTACGCTTTGAAGACGTGGACTTTCAAAAAAACACATTTTCAATGCATTATTACCGGAAAAGGTATTAACCGGCGCGGCGTTATACGCAAAAGCGCCCACGAAAAAAGCGCTCAAATCAAATTGGGAATATCACAAAACTTTGGTATCACAAAAAAAAATGAATAAGAAATTGCAAATATGGCCCAAAATTAGTTTTGCTCCAAATTATCACCCAAATATTTGTAACTTGTTCTTTTTTTTTTTGTTAAATTTGCGCTTTCTTTCCCTGGTCTTTGGCTATTTTTCCAAATAAAAAACGTATGACACATTACGGTTGAGTCGGTAGACCATTTCCAATGAAGAATTTCACTGTTATTCTATTTGCCGATTTTTAGGCCTAAATACCTCTCGAAATCCATGTTCTACATCTTGACGGCTTTCAAAAACAAAAAAACCAAGTACATGCCTTAATTTTTAACAACATATATCACAATTCTGTTGAGTGGGTACAGCAGCTTCCAATGCGGAATTGCATTATTGCTTTTTTATGCAGTTTTGCCAAATACCTTCCGAACCCCACTGCTTACACTTTATCGGTTGCATTCAAAATTGAGTACACGCAATAACCTATTTATTGACGTATCACACGTTTCACTGTTAAGTTTTTAGATCATTTACCAATGAGGAATTGCATTATTGTTGTTTGTTATGCTTTGAAGCCAAATACCCCATGAACCCCATGGTTAAAATCTTAATGGCCATATAATGAAATGAAGCACATGTAATAACCCTTACAACGATGTATGACAGATTACTGCTGAGTTGGTACACCAGTTGCCAACGAAGAATTGCCTTATTTTATTTTTGCCGTTTTTGATGGTTTTTTGAACCCCATGATCTACATCTTAACGGCGCTATAACAAAATGAAGTACAATGCTGTATGACACTTTACTGTGGCTGGTAAAACAAGCTCCAAATGAAGAGTTGCGTTACTGCCTTCTTCGAAGGGAAATATTTTTCGAACCCCATGGTTAAGAGCTTTACGTCAATATAATTAATTGATGTATACGTCATTACTTTTTCAAAGGCGTATGACACATTACTGTTGAGTAGGTAGACCACTTTGCCCATTCTCCTTTGCCTTCTAGTTTTTTTTTTTTTCTTTGGAATTCTGCTTCCTTTTTTCCCTTAAAATTGCCAATAAGATTGCATCCATGTTTAAAGCAACAATAATTTCACATTAGAAGCAAAATAAAAATGGATGATCCTTCAGTTTTGACAGTTCGAAGCAATTTCGAAGTTTTCGAAATCGATCGAATTGCAGAACCTGAGCGTCTATCAAGATTTCGAGCGGGAAACAGCTGTCAGTGTCAAAATACACTATGATTTAAAAAGAAACTACTAGATGGCCCACCCTTTATGCAACATCCAAAATGTTCTGTTGGCTCTTAGAATATTAGAGATATGTATATGTAAACATTTTAATAAAAATAGTTTTTTTGGAAACTTCCTAGAAACAATATTATATAAGTACCATAAAATATATATATTTACATAGCATAAAAGAAAAGTGTTCGTAAGATTTAAATGTATAAGCACAGTAAGCTCTTACAATTTAAAGAGACAAGTTATTTCGTCTAAATATTATTCTTGCAATAAAGTAGGTATTTTGTGAACTTTTCAGTCAAAAACCAATTAAAATAAATGAATAAATTCGGTGACGCAACTGCTCGTGAAGAACCAGGGCCTAGTGACTAACAAATCGCAATCATTCCTGTGTGCGCGTGTCGACAGGAAATGTCAAAAGCAATCCCTTTTTAATATTATTATAAAGAAAAATAAATTCTTTTTCTGAGAAATATGAAGATGCTGTTCCTCCACTATGTAACGCACCAATTCATAAATATCAAACATAATGCACATCAATTCATTCACAGTTATCATGTTATAATATAATTGAATACCTACGTCATAATCGATTCTAGGAAAACTGTTGCAAAGTTAAATCGTTTTCTTGAAAGACGTAAAACTGATTTAACCTTCAATTTTCAAAGGGAAAATTATGCATTTATTTTGTTGTTGAACTTTCTAAAGAAATATGACACACTCACAGACCAATAAGTTTTTATACTGATGTGACTGTGAAGGAGCCTTATTATTTTTGTATACATAACTACATGAAATAAAATAGTTCAAAATCATTATAAAATGTAAGCGTTTATGAAGGAACTTTATCAACAGAAGACCGAACTTAGGAAAATTGTCCATACAACTTAATTCCTGGCCAACTTATATGCAAATTTAATTATACACATAAATGAAATTACAAAATTTGTAATGTGTTTGTTGTGTTGTGTTAGAAAATAAAGCGTTTTTCCCACATCATTGCACAGAAATATGTATTATAAAATCTGTCCATTTTTCCATTGAATTATAACCTATACCTAGACCTATACATACTATACTTACCTGAAGTGTCCTTGCTTTTGTGAGCTTACGTTTCAGTTTATTAAAAAGGTATTCTGTTTACTGGGTCGAGATAAATTTGTCTGTCATTTGTTCTTTTATACAAAATTCCTATGGAGGACAAATATTTTTAATAATTCTTTTATAATATATAATATGTCCTTGTCCTTGAACCTGTTGAATTGATTTTCAGATGTTTCTTTTATTATTTTCTTTTAAAATTGCAGGTCAAGATGAGACACACTTTTCCTGGTTTGTTTTTTTCAAGAAAATCTTTGATACGTATTTATTATTATTAAAGGGTGATCAATTAAAAGGTATTTTTTTTTAAATTCAAAATAACACACAAAATTCAAAAATATTGTGAAATTAATAATCTAAGGAACTATTCTTGGCATTTACTATTTTAAAGATAATCCCTATCAAATGTTGACCGCAACTTCGTCGAAGCTCGTCTATGCGGACGTTCTTGAGTCCACAATAATAGTAGAATTGGACCATTTTTTATCTGTCAGCTTAACGCTTTAAAACTACTCTGTTTTTACAGCTTTTTTTAACCTTCAACGCTGTATCACAACAAAAATATAACAACAGGAACTTTTATATAAACATCATCTTGAAGAGAATTTCATAACAAACTAATTTTCACTTAATATCTTTTTTCCAAAGAAGCATATTTCTAAAGTTATATAGGAAAATAACAAAAAAAAAACAAGGAGTGAATAATGCAATTTCTTGCACGTTTTGATTCTCCCTGCACTATTAGGAATATACGTAGTCCCAAAGAAAAGAGTCTAACGGTATGATATCGCACGATTTTGTGAGCCAATTCACTGGTCCGAAGCGTGAAATTAATTGTCCTGTTGGAATCAAATGTTGTCCAGATCACGGGATTCAATTTCAGGCAAAAAATAGTCCATATAGCCATATTTTTGAAGAAATACGGACCGATGATTTCATCGGCCCATAAACCACACCACACTGTTGTTTTGAGTGGATGTAACTCCACATCTTGAACCTCTTCCAGTTGTTCTTCGGCCCATATACGCCAATTTTTTTTATTGACGTATCCATTGAGCCAGAAATTGGTCTCATCACTGAACAAAATATTGAACGAAAATAGTGGGTCTTCAGCAAGTGTAACGAGAGCCCATTCTTGAACGATTTGCAAACGTTGTTTGGGTGGAAAGATGAAATGTCAATGAATAATAAAAAACACAGGATATGATTTTGAAAAAATACCTCTTGATTGATCACTTTTTATATACTCACAAAACTTAGCTACATTTCAAATCTTAATTAAAAGCAAGTTCGTTCGATCCCGCCCCATTTTATTTTATACTTCTTTGATGACATTGTTATTTTATTAATAAATTTATACCTCTGCTTCCTACTTATTCACAATATGCACATATACAACTTTAATGTCTTCCCATAAAAAAAAAAATTTATCCACAAGAACAAGTAAAAATAAAAAATGTAGACAAAAATAGTACGCATACGCCACAGTTCACATTGTGTACTTTTTATGATTATAATAGATAAATCATATTTTAAGTGGAATAATACTATCAGATATTTCGTCATAGAATTATCTCCACAAGTTAGCGCATCTTGGGCTCTACAGGACTTTATCCCAATCATTATTTGTTAAAGAACATTTATGGTTGTATACACAGGGTGATTCTCCCCTAAGGTGTGACAAATAACTTGAGCGTGAAGGTCAAGTCGAGACAAGATACAAATTGTATGGAAGGTGGCTCTATTCACCCTCATTAAGGTGGGAGGGGCAATTTTCTAAAACACTGACTTAAAACAGAAAACAAATTATTGGAAAATAACGGCAACACTTACAATGTTTTGATATACCTTTTTGCAAAGCCAGAAATCCTTTCTCGTATTATATTTTTAAATAAATAAATATTTAATAGATATATTTTGGTTTAATGAAAAGTTTTTTATTTATTAAAAACAATTTTTGTTTTCAAAGGTCATTGATCTTACCAATTTTTAGTCAAACACTGAAAACCGTATGTATTTTTACTTTTCAAGATAGTGAAAAATAAATGAACCAGTTTTCTCATAAAGCTAAGAAGAATCTGGCTAATGATCATTTCAGCAACCACAGTTGATTATCATCAACCTCATTTTTTCTTGTTTTTACTAAGATATTGGTTTCATTATTTTTTAATAAAGGGTGGTCTAACAGCATAATGCACGATGTTAATTGTGAGTCACACCTTAACGTCAAGTTTTTTGCCCAACTTTATTTGACATTTCTTTGAATCACTGTTTGACAAATTCAACCTTGAAGAGGTACACAATTGAGCATCGCGTTAAGATTGTTGAAGTCTTTTACGAAAATGGGCGTTCAAATCAAAATGCATTTCGTGGACTTCATGGGTAGAATTGTGCGCAAATTTCAGCAAACCGGGTCTGTAGGAAATTTGAAATCACCTGTGCATGCTCGCCCAGTTCATTCTGCGGAAAACATTGCTGTTGTTCGCGATAGTGTGTTAAAAGAGCCGTCAACCTCGACTCGTCGTAGTACCCAACAATTCAATATCTCACGAACATCACTGATGCGAATTTTGAATAAAGATTTGAATTAACAAAAGGTTCAATTGAGTCCTTCTGACCATTTCAAGTGTTGTCGTCAATAAGCCGAATGGTTGGTTGAATAAACAGAAGTGACTTTGAGTGATTGTTGAAAAGTCGATGCATTCACAAATAGTGACTGTTTGGTGCGGTTTATGGGCTGGCGGCGGCATCATTGGGCCGTACTTTTTCGAAAATGAGATCGGTCAAGGAGTTACCGTTAATGGTATTCGCTATCGCAAGATGGACAATATGTGATTCCAACAGAATGGTGCCACTTTCGACACAGCCAACGAAACAATGGCTCTTTTGCGCGAGTAATTCAATGGCCGTGTTATCCCACGTGCGTTGCTCGTGGCGCTGTTAATTGGCCGCCACGATCATGTGATTTGCCACCGTTGGACATCTTTCTTTGGGGATATATTTAAAATAAAAAGTGTTCGTCAATAAGCCAATAACAATTCAATGATATAATTCGCAATATTAACGACATTGAACCTCAAATATTATGTCTCAGAGTCATTCAAAATATGGAACCTCGGATAGGGTTATGCAACCGAGGCGCAACTGGTGCGCATTTGGTCAATATTTTGTTTCACACATAATTGTCGTAGATCCTTGTATCATAATAAATAATATAAAACACAAAAAGATATTATATAAAAGAAATTGCCATTAAAATTTGTATTTAAATTGCCATTTAAATTGCTATTGAAATATATAATATAAAGCTGGCCATACACGACCGAGCCGAACAGCTCGGAGCCATTTGACTCCGGTCCATTTGGCCACGGTCCAAATTGGGTGCCATACACGGTGGAGCCGAACCAATTTTGACAGTCCAAACAAAAAACGTCAGCGGTCCGTTCAATGCAGAAAGTATAAGTCGACTGAACTGAACTTCTTATGACAGTTGCCCTATCAGAAACCAAGAAAATTCTAAAAATCTGAATTTTGTGTTTGTTTTTGAACATGACAAAACTTGACAAAAAAAGAGAATGGGACAGTTAGAAGTTGTTGGTGAAAATTTTAATATTTAGTGACGGTGGAGCGATTGAAAAGTTGAAAGCAAACAGAACTGCTCAGCTTGCTGATTCCCCACACACGATAGAGCCGAACATTGGTTCGGAGGGTCGTGTTCGTGGATTTTGGACTAGCTGAATATCCAAATTGTTCGGCCGAACCAAACGAAGCCATCAGAGTTTGACCACTCACGAGCAATTTTGGTTCGGCTCCGTGCCGTTCGGCTTCGTTGGTTCGGTCGTGTATGGCCAGCTTAAAGAATATTAAGACAATTTTCCGAAAGCTTTTTTGTTTTATTTACAATTAACATCGTGCGTTTTTGTTGGACCACCCTTTATATTGAAAAGTAAAAGTCCTCTAGAATCATCCCGTTTTCAGTATTTGACTAAAAATTGATAAGAGCATTGAATTTTGACAACAAAACTAGAACTTAATTATGTAAAATTAAAAAAAAAACTTAGTTTGAATTTTTTTTTAATTTATGTTTTCAAAATTTTAAGTTTGCCAATTAATTTTTCAAAAACTATTGACAAAAATAACTTTATTTAAAAATACAATAAAATAAGGCAGTTTTGGCTTAAAAAAAAAGTATAACATGGCATTGGAGGTTTTACCGTTGTTTTTTAATATTGTTTTTTCTGTTTTAAGTCAATGTTTTAGAAAATTGTCTCTGCTGCCTAAGCGGGCAGAAATAGACCCACTCTCCCATACGATTTTTTTCTTATCTCAACTCAACCTACACAATCTATCTTTTTGTCACACCTTAGGTGAATCACCCTGTATATGTTTGTATATTTTATAACAAAGGCAAACAAAATAGTTGAAATGATGAGGTTAACTCTACGAGTACACTATAGATTATAATACTGGTAATTGTTAGCGTTCTTCATAAAAACAACATAAACGAACCCTTCCATTACTTTACTTAAAAGTGAACATAAATATGTATTTATGTGTGTCGCAAAATTTACACAAAATCTACATATTTTGTAGCAACAAGGGCTCAATAAGCCTTTATAATTGTTTTCTTTTTTTTTTGATATTTTGTTGGATTATGGTTTTGAAAAGATTAACTACTTATGATCGTTATCATCAATCTTTACTTACATATATCCTTTAAACTCTATCCCTAGGACCATTCACATTAAACTGTAGTAAGATTGATTATAGCGTTTCAAAAATGATACACATTAAAAAACAACCCTTTTTGTCGCAAAATGAAAAATCCTTTTTCCACGTTTTTAATACGGATGCATTGAAAGAAAGTAATACAAAGCCCAACACGTGTACGCTGTACAGGTGTACCATTGATGGCAACCACTTCAATATCGTTCCTATTACAGTGACACATACACTTCACATGTCTTTTAATATCCTGGCATGATAACGAAGGTGGTGTTTTTATTTTTTAAACAAAAAACCTCACAATTAGCAAATTTAATCATATTTTTCTAAACATATCGGTATTTTAAGAACAAAAAATCGATTTTTCTAGAAAAAATCAAATAGTGCCTTTCTAGCAAAATCTACACGGACACACACTAAGCAGATTTGATATTTCTCATTCTTCAAATTAAATTTTTTCATTGTCGCGGTCGCAGAAAAAAATATTCTGAAGTGAATAATTAATAAATTTAAGCAAACAATTGCAAATAAATAAAAAAAACCAAACCACACAGGATTGTCAATATTGAAAAATTCATATGTTTCCGGTTGATTGATTTCTAAACTTTTAAACTCCACAACTTTTGTTTGCTCTAGGGCGAGTTTTGGTTTGGTGTGAAAAAAATCGAGGATTTAACCAAAACTAACATCCAAAAAAGTGATTTTCTTCAAGACGTCCCACAGTGCGTCGACTGTATGGATAGAGTGGACAAAAATCAGTTTTTCGAAAGTAATGTAACTGTGCACGAAAATTGATTAATATGAAATAAATTGCAGATTTCACTCAATTTAAGTAATTTGTACGCCCCCTGCAATGCCCACTCTTGACAAAAAGTAAGTTGTATAAAAACTTCTCGTACGATTTCCATTTCATGAATCTCTGAAAATTAGTTATATTGACTATGGCCAGAACTCACATCAAAGCCCCATTTGCAAATAAGCGTTGCAGTTGTGTCATGATGTATTCCTGAAATTTCAGCCATACTTTCGTCAGTCTTGTTAAGAAGTTCCTGAAGATCAACTGCGGCCGAATTTTCGGTAAAATCTCTTTTAATTGGAAGCATCAACTTTTTAACTTTTCTCAATTTATATAAACTCGAAAAGCAATTCTTATGTAAGGCATTGACAACCGAACGCAGAACATTGTATTTTTGTTCAGGTCCACAAACAATGCCAATGCCTCTTGTGGTGTTAATATTATTTCATTTTATTCTTCTTCAGGTTCACCACCTGATAAACGCTTTGAGCTTTTTGCCGCAAAATGTAGCTCTTCAGTAGAGTTAGATTCTAAAAGCTCACAAACCCTGCGTTTTTTGGTTTTCTGGGATAAATCAGAGTAGATTAATAAGGAAGAACCTCAAAATTATCAGAGAAATCTGTTACTTAATGAATACTGACTTAAATTGCGTTCGTTTACGTGGCAGGTTTTCATTTGAAAATTGAGTAATTAGGTAAAAAAAAAGAAAACTTACCAAGTAAACGAACTCGATTTCTTCCTTATTACTCTACTTAAAATATTTTATATTTAACATTAATGAACTTAGAACTTGGCGTACTTTTAGATCTCATTACTCCCAACTCACAATTTAACTTGTTTAAGTGTCTACACAAGCTATTTTCTAGTTTGTATAGTAACTGATAAAGACCTAATGCAAATCAGTTTGGCGCGCATTATATAAGCTCTTTCATTTCCTTTAAGAACTTTGACCAGAAGTTCTATATAATTAAATAGTTTTCCATGGAAAGTCTTATTGATAAAATAAACAAAGCAAAACAGTGTTAAACAAGTTGTCTTACTTTTATAAGACATTCACTTTCAGGTTGCATAAATGAAATGACTCACATTGTAAGGCTATACAAAGGCCTAGTAAAGCAGTGTGTTGTTTAAAAAAAAATCGTTGCTTTAAATTTTATTATTATTTTTATTTTTCCTTCCATTTTCCCATGACTTTAGGGTGCTAGAACCGCTTTTCTATTTATTCTGAAATGTATAGAAATTTATTTTATTTGAAAAAATTCAACTTTTACTCACATTAAATTTCAGAATCCAGGGATCGAACTCAGCTCCTCTCTATGAGTAGGACACCACGCAACACACCTTATACAAGTTAAATTGTTAGTTGGGCTTTTAACGGCTGACTTTCTACGCAAAGTTTCTATACAGAAGAACTTGGCTACTTTTTTAACATTTATGTTTTTGTTGTGATTTCAATACTTTTTGCAAAGGTTTATCAGGAAAAGTGGGTGGAATAAACGCCCAATCAGAGCCTTATAAGCAAAGTAAATTTTTAATTTATGCCTTTTGTATGCACTACAAAGTCCTAGCCATCTACCAATTTGTATATGCAAAATTTCATGATTTCAACTTTTTCTTTGTATACACCTGAAAACTAGCCCTTTTAATCCTGCACCAATCGGAAGTGCTCTCAATATATTTACTATTAATTCTGTGAAAAAAAAAGGTTGCCCACTGAATGTAAAATCTCAGATTTTTAATTTTCCCTTTGGCATGTCAAGTCCTATCGCTCTACCATATTTCATCATTCTACGATACTCAGAAGTTCTCTATACATAGTTGTTATCAATTCTGAGAAAATGGTCGAGTGCCACGCCCCCAAATGCTAATCATAAAAATGTTAAAATTTAGCCTTTGTTTACAAAAATGGGCGGATACAACGCCCCTTGAATGAAAAATTTAAAATTTTTTCTTTGCATCCACTTTAAGTCATACCGCTGTACAGAATTTTATCAATCTACGACAATCAGAAGTGCTCTAAGTAATTTATATCAATTATATTAAAATGGGCGGGCACCAAGTCCCCTGAATGCAAAATCTTAAATCTTCGATTTTTCGTGCGAAATTGCAAGACTCTACAATGTCGGGAAGTGCTCCATAATTCTGATGATCTGTCAGTTAGTCAGTCAGTTACGGTTTTTACAAATAAAAAAAAATATTTTTTTTAATTTCAAACGTTTTTTTTTTCCAAATTTGTTTGTATTGAATCAAAAAAATTAAAAATTGCTATTTTAACATGTTTTTTTATAAATTTTTCGTTAACGAAACAAGAATATTAGTAAACCATCACAATATCTGCGCCGTCAAAGTCTACCTAAATTTTATTTATTAGCATATTTTACTTGTATGGGCACACTTTTGACACATGTCATCCACAAGAACATAAATTCATGCTACCCAGTTCAGTTTTTTTTTTTACACGAAACCAATACTTGTCCTATAGAGCAAGTAAACAAAAAACAAAACATTAAAAAAAGTACGTATACGCCACAGTTCACACTACGTACTTTTTATGATTATAACAGATATAAATCATATTTTGAGTGGAAAATATTATGAATATACATAACTATAAGCCTACGGGATATTTTGGTCACAGAATTATCCACACAAGTGAACATATCTCCGGGTCGACATATTTTGTAGCAACGACTCAATGGACCTTTATTTTGTGTGGAGTAATTTTGCTTGTTTTTTGTTGACATTTTGTTGGTTTATGTTTTTGGTAAGATTAACTACTTATCATTATTATCAATCTATGCTTACATCTATTTCACCTTGAAAACCTTTAAACTCTATCCCTAGGACCATTCACATTAAACTGTAGTAAGATTGATTATATCGTTTCCAAAATGATATATTTATTATAAAACAACCCTTTTTGTCGCAAAATGAAAAATCCTTTTACACGTTTTTAATACGGATGCATTGTATGAAAGTAACACAATGCCAAACACGTGTACGCTATACGGATGTACCATTAATGGCAACCACTTCAGTATCGTTTCTGTTACTACAAATAGGTACACATGTCGTTTAATATCCTGGCATGATGGCAAGGTGGTGTTTATTGTTTAAGCAAAACAAAATTTAATCCAATCACGGATGTCAGTGGCGTAAAATTAAAAGTTCCAAGGAATCCGTTATGATTTCTGTGATGTTGCATTGTTTGATTCCGTTTCCGCTTGACGCACATTCACATTCAATTCGCTGAACTCAATTTAAATGAAAATTGCATGATTAACAAACCATTGTGTTGACAAACGAAATGGAGGCGGATGCCTAAAACGCCTCCATCAAATATGTGACAGTTGGATTTTTGTATCAATTAGAACCTGATTATTTCTGTTTTTTTTTTTTTTTTTTTTTTGTGAAAGTTCTATTTTGTGTATCCATTCTTTTGCAATCATACTTACATACATATTATACCATTTGAGGTATTTACGTATCGGAAAAATGATAAACCCCGTCACGTTCTGGGACACGATACTTGCTGTTTATACTCTCGTTCATGATTGATTAAATAACTCGATTTAGGATGCGTTAAAATCGTTTATTTATGGGGGATAGTTTTATGTGTGATGAAATGGAGTAGGGCGGCAGGTGACGTGTTTTATGTTTCTTGAACACGAAATGAGACTTCATAAAACGCACGGTTGTCTTACCAAGTTCATCAGGCGAGCCGCCTCATTGTCAAAAACAAGGACAGTAAAGTAAGTAGGTATAGGTATAGGTATAGGTATAGGTATAGGTATAGGTATTTGTTTTTGTTTTTTATAAGTGAAATTATTTTCCGGCTTAAACTATACGTCCAAAATATAACAAAATTAAATAACCATCAAATAAAAGCGGACAGCTTAAAATGTTACGATTATGGTCAACCGGCAACAGATAATGAATACAGTTGTACAAGTACATGTCCTTGGGCATTAATGTCCTGATGTCATGAATTAATTCCATTTAAGAGATGACAGGCATGTCTGTAAAAACATTCAATTAGGATGGTTATGTGTTTGTTTAATACCCTCTGACTCCAACCTCCAAAGGTTTTTTGATGTTTGGTTAGTCTGTTTGGTTTGTTTATTTCAAGGTTATTGGGAAGTACTATATGGAAATGAATTTCTAGATGGTGTCCGTTTAGTTTGTTTATTTCAAGGTACTTCCTCTATATGTGTATCGATTTCCAAGAATGTAGGATCTTTGGGATTTGAAAAGTTTTCTTGAAAAATAGTTTTAACATCAGATACAAAATTAAGTTTTCCAATATTAGAAGTTGGCATTTTATTTTGTTTTCTTCCTGTTTGGGTCCAAAGTCTCTAAGGAAACCTTGGGTTACAAATAATATTAAATGATGACCTATGGAACATTATCGGTTTACTTGTTCGGAAGAGTAGGTATGTTTACATAGTAGTTTACAAACAATATGATATTGCTCTGGATAGAAACCTACACGAACACGATTACACATCGAAGCAATCGAATCCTTCAAATAGATTCCTAAATGGTGTAGGACGAGCTGACAAAAAAAAAAAAAAACAGAATAGGAGTAAGGTCGCCTGTATTGACGTAAGTTTTCTTATAGAAAATTCAATTGTAAGCTCATAATCCATAGGGAGTTAAAAGGGATACTAACAGTTGGCATTGGAATCTATTTTATTTATTTTTAGAGTTGGTGCAACGTGAGGTATATTGTTAGATATGTATGTTACAAAAGAAGAACCTACATATTTTAGATTTATATTTATATTAATGACGCCTATAAAAACCTAGGTATATATATATAATGTATGTCCAGTATTTAGCACCTCATATATGTGGGATATTCGCAAAAAGTATGTCATTTAAGAGATCAGTAATTGGTCAACATAATTCAAGAAGTTTTATAAATTGATTAGCAATAGGAAAATTTGAATCAATGGTTAAAGATTTTCAAGGCCACATGTGATTTTGTGCACCTTATTTATGGGATATTCGCAAAAAACGTATTCCATTTAAAAGGTCATCAAATCTTCATAAAAGATCTGCTAGTTTCACTAGTTGACCCAGCCATAGATTTTTTTATATAAAATTTTTCAAGATTTTACAAAGTCAAAGCCATTTTTAGCACCGCATTTTTGGAAAGTTCATAGAAGATATAAACGAGTGAAAGGTTACTGAAACCTCATAAATGGTCAATTATTTTCAGTAAATTTCTTTTAGCACCTAGTTTTTGTGATATTCGCGAAAAAGTATACCATTTGAAAGGCCTTGAAAAAAAAAACTTTTCACATTCATTAAACAAAAAACTGGGGCTAACCAATTACTGAAATTAGTTGACCTTTTATGATGATTTAGTTAACTTTCTGATTGTGTGTTTTTTTGTTTGAATATCACAAACATAAGGTGCTTAAAGTCTTATACGACCTTAAAGTTATTTTTTTTTAATTTACTAAATAGTCTTTGTCTGATCAGTTAAATTACTGAAATAACTCACCTTTTGTAACGATATAATGGCCTTTCGAATCGTTTACTTATTTTTTGCGAATATCCTATTTCTGTCAAAGTGCTGACAAACTACGAATACACGTTAAAATTAACCTCCAGAAAAAAAGACGGCTCATTTGGCATCTAAGCATGATCTGGAGTCTCTGCGAAATGGCTTTACATCGATATGCCAAGTAAACAAATATCTATCCGTAAGTGTAAAATCGCAAGAGACCAAATGTGAAGAGCTAGAGGATCAATTAGATCGAATGCAAAGAGTACGGACTAAAAACAACATCATTGTTCGACTCCAAGCGCTGTAGTGTGAAGATACGATCGAAAAGGTTAAAAATGTGTGTACAAACCTGGTTCCTGGCACGGCAATCGACAGCAGCAAAATTAAACGTCTATATCAACAAACAGATCCGGGTGTCAAAACTTTGTGGGTAGGTTACGATCTGGCCAGGAAGTAATTAATATCCTGCGTTGCTCAAACAAGCTAAAGGGTCGGGGTATTGTCATCCATAGAGATCTCCCATATAATGTACGTCGAAAAAGATCAAGGCTTGCCCAAGTCTTACAAGCCATAAAAGAGAAATCACCGATAACAAAGATTTCACTTAGAGATGATAGACTTTTCGTGGCAAACATTATGTTAACTTGGAGTTTTGTGACCGGTTTGAGAAGCGATGGCAAAAACGGTTATGATAAGTTCTTTGAGAAAAACTGGGAATTCATCTTTATGCAACAAAAATTAGTATAAACAATGAAAACATCGAAATCAATGTGGGGTCAAAAGAAGCTAGTCCCAGTTTCAGTTTCTTCCATTAGTGAGGTGCTAGAAATCGAGCGTGACCTTGAATAAATTTGAGCATTGATTAAAAATTTCGAGAAAGACCAATTTCCGAAATTACTTGACCTTTTTTGACCAATTATACTGGCTTTTTAGATGGCTAACTTTTTGTGCGAATATCCCATTATAAGATGCTAAGATCTCGGAGCCCCATTATATGCTGTCATCGAGAAAGCAATCTCAATATCGTCGACTCAGGCAAAATATCACGATGGACAGATATAACTTCGAAATTGTCAAGGACTTTGTCTTCCTGGGGTCCACTATTACCTCGCAAAATGACATCAGTGCAGAGATCAAATGAAATATTACTCTTGCCAACCGCTGCTTCTTCGGGATAAGAAGGCATTTAAGTAGTAAGGCCCTCTCTCAGAGAACTAAGGATACTGTATACAAGACCCTTATCATCCAAGTCCTGCTCTATGGGGCAGAAGCATGGACATTGACCAAATTGGATGAAAGTCTGCTAGGGTGCTTTGAGAGGAAGATTCTTCGTGTAAATTTCGGTCCAGTGTGTATCGAAGTTTTTTCAGGCTACTGCCTCTTGCGAGGAATCGACAAATCCTTCAAGAGTATCACTTGCCATGAATAAGTGCTCCTCGTCTAGCCGTTAGGATTCGGCATAAAATTGTAGGTCCCTTCCATTCCTGTCGACACGCGCACACAGGAATGGTTGCTAGTTGTTAGTCACTAGGCCTTGGTTCTTCACGAGCTATTGCGCCACCCAATTTAATTATTTTATATTTATGTGTATCGAAGGAGTGTGGAGGAGAAGATTCAACGACGAGATATACGGGCTATACAGCGACGTTGATCTGGTCAAAAAGCTAAAAATACAGCGGCTGAGATGGCTGGGGCACGTGGAGTGTATGGACAGCACCGCACCTGCCCGACGAGTCTTCGAATCCAACCCCGATGGTGTATGCAGCAGAGGAAGAACCCATAACAGGTGGCGCGCACAAGTGGAGAACGACCTCAAACAACTCGGTGTGCGCAACTAGAAACGGCTAGCTAGGGACAGAGCTGGCTGGAGGGGCTTTGTTAGTTGGGGCCGTAGCCCATCCTGGGCTGTGACCGCCATCAATGTAAGAAAGTAAGTTTAAACAAGGTTATGGAGCTAACTCTGGACATAAATTTATGTGCATAGTTAAATCGAGAAGCATTTTTTTTTAAACGAAACAAACCCGGAGGTTGAAACACACAAATTATTTGCTCAATTAGACCAGATTTAATTCACCAAATTTCGCGTTTTAACTCAGTTTTTTGTTTTAAATAAAGAAAGTGGTTAAAGTCTTAAGTGTGATATTAATAATAATGGAAAAAATGGGCACGACTGAATCGCACAAAACTTGCTCTCGTAGCTTACAACTTTAACGTAGCTTAAAATAGTCAACGTATCTATTGGTTCCATAACATTGATATATTTAAAAAAAAAAAGTTTTAAAAACAATAAAATGATTACTATGAACTATTATAAATAAGTTATTTTAATAGTTAAAACAGATAGAGCTCAAAAAAGAGTATGCATCTGATTTGTTTAATAAATATGAATTTATGAAAAAAAATTCAAAAATCCTTAGAGCGTTTTTTTTTTAATTATTTTTTTTTTATAATAAGAAGATGAAGGAATTTAAATATTAAAATATTGAAATTACTTCTGTAAAAATTCATTTAAAAAGTACAAGTGACCTCAACTCCAGAAATAATTGTGTTTCGCCCAAGGTATAACAGTGGGCTCTTCAGTCAGTCTGTTATACCCTACTAAGACACAAATTTTGGTCAATGTTTACCGACTCTTATAAAAATCACAGCAAAAAGATACTGTGAATTTTATTATTCTAAGGGAATTTGTTTAAATTCGTGCATGACCAAAATTTGTGTCTTAGTAGGGTATAACAGACTGACTGAAGAGCCCACTGTTATACCTTGGGCGAAAAACAATTATTTCTGGAGTTGAGGTCACTTGTACTCTTTAGATAAATTTAATTTTTTATATGTAAAAATGTTTGAACATTTTTTAAAATAAAATTTGGTTTGCCTACTTTTAGTATTTAATAAAATACAATTTTTGACAAAATCAAAAAAGAAATTCGTTAGCCCATTTTCAAGATATTGAATTTTCAAAACAAAAATTCAATACTTTTTTAAAAACCCAAAAATTACTTTTTCGAAAATTTTTAAATGAAAAATTGTTAAAATTGTAAGCGACTGTTAGTTTGGTTGAAATCGGTGTAGTAGTTAACGAGAAATTTGTAAACCAAAAAATCGGTTGTATGACAGGTACCGTTAATAACCGTTAAAAAAAAAAATGTTTTCTACCAAAATATTATTTTAGTAATTTAGTACCTCGTAATTTTTTTTTTGAAAATCGTTAGAGCCGTTTTTGAAATAAATCAATTTTTGTATATTGGCTGTATGAGTAAGTACCGTTAGTTTTTGAGCTAAAAAAATTTCAATTTCCCCTCTAGGGAATCACATAAGAACCTTAAGTCCAAAATTTGAAGAAAATCGCTTCAGCCGTTTAGGCTGCAGGTCGAGGTACAGACAGACGGACAGACGAACAGACGGACAGACAGACATACAGACAGAATTGCGAGACCCACTTTTTTCGCGTTCTCTATCATCGTGATGTTAGGGAAAATTATCATCTCGAATTGTATTCCTTATCATCTTTGTCACTGTCGATGTCATTCCAAGATCTCCAGTTTGGGATATATTTTTATGGACAAAAAGATAAAGCTCTTAGTATGATAGATAATAGAAGGAAGCATTTAAGCTTAGTAAACGAACCTGGATTGGAATACTTGGGACATCTCTCTCTTACAAATGGAAAAGCTGAAACCGTTATTACAAAATTGAAAGAGTTCTTTGATGAAAAGGGTATTGATAAATCCAAACTTGTGGTTATTGGTGATGGCACAGTTATAAACACGGGATCCAAAGGTAGTGCTATTCGTCGTTTAGAACTAAAGCTCTGAAAACCATTGCAATGGTTCATATGCCAGTTGCATGCAAATGAACTTATACTTCGTCACATATTTGAGCATCTTGATAGAACTACAACTGTACCACGAAGCTTAAGTGGCACTTTGAGAAATAAACTGAAAGGTTGTGGAATTTGCCAGTAGTTCCATTTCAAGCTATTCAATGTTAACTTCCAGCATTATCAAATACTCATGATCTCAAAATCCCGGTTAAGTCGTTCACTCAAGGTGGCTTACAACTGGTAATCGAATATTAAGGTTATATATTTCTACTTTGACACCATCTGAAAATTGTCTAATATTGGTCAATTTTATAATCAAGTCTATGCGCCAGTATGGTTTGAGATAAAAAACCTCAGTGCATTTATGGCGCTCGACATATACAAAAAACTATAATATTGACAAAGTACCTGCCTGAAAATTTAAAATTGATTGTTGACCCTGTTATCCAAAGAAATGGCTTTTTCGGACACCAAGAAAATATTTTAATATCAATGATTGCGGAGGAGAGGGAAGTAATTCAAATTCTAGCTTTGAGAAGAATTAAAAAAGCACGAGAGCGCCTTGGAACATCATCAACATCGGCGCGGTCTTTCGTTTTGCCGAAATTTAACTTAAATGCTGAGGATTACGTTGACATAATCGACTGGAATGTGGATATTTTATGTGATCAGACGATATTAAGAAACATTAGTCTGGAAGTTATTAATGAAGGGATTCAAGATCCCAAATTGATTGGAACTTTAATTATGCCGTATATAAAGGATCTCACCAAGCGACGAAACGGTGCATTAAAATTGTGACTGAAGCTTTAGCTGCTGTCTGTAGTTCAATAAAGTGTGATGGATTTATAAGAACAAGAATTGAATCTCGAAAAAAAATTCCGTTTTTTAATTCTAAAAAAATTTAAAAATTTTGCAATTTTTTCTTTGACATTTTGTTTTTTTAAACTTTGTTTGACCTCTTTTTTCTCAATATTTTATTGCTTTTTACTTTAAATGCTCTTGATTATCATTCATAATAAAAATTAATATCACCAGACTTAAAAAAAATGGTAACCTGATTTCAAAGAAAAAAAAATCGAGCCACCCTAGCTATATGTATATGCCTTATTTTATTGAATTCATTAAAATATTTTATCTTTTCTTTCTCATAGAGAAAGTATTTTACGTCGTATGAAAAAATGTCGGTTTTCGTTATAAAGTCACTATATGCATCTGTACGTGCACTGCTCTTCGATTCAGAACCTAACCGACTGAACCAATATTTTTCAAATTGTGTACACTTAACGTTTATATGATTTCCAATTAGCGTTGCCAGATTTTTCTTACAGCTAGGCGGGACAATTGGCTAAAATAATGAGAAATCCCGGGATTTCAACATTTTTCACAGGACAAAATGAAAAATTATAAAATCCATGTATACTAAAATAAATAATTTCTTTCATTAATACCTAATTAAATACATTTTCTGAACATTACGTTGCATAGGTACAAATAAAATTCATTGATGAAACTTAAAAATAAAACCTTCTTCTTCAAAATGAGTACATTATTATAGTTTAAATTATTAGATAATGTAATTTAGTTACACATAAACAATCAGTTTTCTTGTAATTACATTAATTATTTATACAGATAAAAACCTTATGTTACACAAAATTGCTTAGAATATTTTAAGGAACTTTTGGCACATTTAATTAACTAAGTATGTATTTTTTTTTTTTACAAAGTTGTTAAATTCTGAACATATAAAGTCAAAGTTAAAGGTTGTAAATAATTCGCCTCTAATCAATCAGGGGAGCATTTATTTTGTCCATCTGTCCATTTTAGAACCATTTGTGCAAATATACTTTCAGCAAAACAGTTGCGAAACAAAATTTGCAATTACCTATTTGTTTTTTAATAATATTTTCTCAATTTAACAGCCCTATTCTGCCGTTGTGAGGCTCACAGGTCACAATTTTTTGTGAGGTTGTTTTTGTGAGGTTTCTTATGAGGTAGTCACAATTTCGTATTCTATTTAAGCCCTCATAAGAAACCTCACAAAAAACTCACCACAGGAAGGTGAATTTTTCATTGTGAGGTTGGCCAGCTTATTTCTGAAAACAAACAGATTAAAAAAAAAAAACTTATTTGGCGGTATTAAATACCTTATAATAATAATGAATTCTATTGGTAAGCAATTCGTTTAAACATTGATGTTTAAATTTAATAATTATTATTTTATATTCTAGATCAGAAAATCAAACGACTGTCGCGGGAGCAGCTCGAGTATTTCACATTTTGAAGAAAACTAAATTAAAAAAAAAAAAAATAAAAGGCAAAATTGTGATTATACACGGATGACAAAGGGTAGTGAACTGTCTTGGTCGTCGTGTGGTTTAAATTCCTGGATAATATCCACGCACAAAGTTTTATGGAAACCGAAATAATTTAATAAAAGTTGTGTTTTGAAGGGCAAATGGATCATTCATATCTCTTATAATTGTCTTTGCATATTCTCCTTCGCTGCAATCTAAGTCATATATCAAAAAAAAATATTTATTTGCTTTTGTTAATATGTATGTATGTAAATTATTACTTTTCTTCTCTAGATGAAACTTCTTCCAAAAGATGTATTATAATCAAATTCAATTACATATTTCTTCTTATTTTGCTATTTCTGTATAGTTTTGAGGGAAAGATGTGTCACGTATGTGAGTTGTGATCTGCCAAGGACCAAATCATAACTTTCAAGTTTTTATGAGACTCTCAAGTTGTGAGGTTTTTGCTAGAATACGAAAAATGTCACAAAATCGAGTTCACCTCGAGTTATGAGGTTATTGTGACTTGTAAGGCATCAGTGAGGTTGCCAGAATAAGGCTGTAAATGACAGTTGTCAGGTTGTAAAAATACATTCTTCGTTAAGTAAGGTTTTGTTTGTCTGAAATTTTAAAATCAATTTCTTAAGGTTAAATCGCAATGTAGTGATTGTTCTGTATTAATAAAAGACATTTACATTGGGAATGTTTTTTTTGGGGAGTTTGAGTCATAACCCGGAAAAAAAAACTGTCGGCGGGACAGTTGAATTTATGCCTGAAATCCGAGACGACCCGGGTAAACCGGTACGACTGGCAACGCTATTTCCAATAGAAAAACTGCGAGTATTCTGTTATAGCTCTTCTAAAGCGCTTAGCTACCATGCAATTTCAGTTTTATCAAAATGTTTCGGCAATTAGTCCAACGACTTTTATTTAAATTAAGAAAAAGTATAAATAATGTTTGTTTACGAATAAATAAAATCAAAAAAAAAATATTTTTTTTTATTTTTAACTATTTTCATTTTTTTTTGTTAAAGCAAACATTTTAAAAATATGCCAATTTGTTTCTTGTTTTAGTTATTTTCTCGTTAAAGATATATATAATATTATCAAATCGTTACTATAACGTTAATGTCAAGCTTCATTCTAGTTGTTATAGCTACAAGAGCAAGCTCGTTCGATTCAGTTAAAAAATGCACAAAATGCAATAAAATAACGAGATTCCATATATTTTTTGCTTGACTTGGTCCAAGCTACACATACACACAAACGCATTTTGGTGCATCTCATGCTAATTACCAAGTTTATCCTCTTTTAAATCTTTAAGGTTCTATAAATGTTCTGGCAGGGTAAATGCCACTCCCAATGGGTGTTGAAAATACTGATTTGTAATCAGGATTTCAATATCTAGGGGAGAGGATGAACAAAAATTTGCATTCATTAAATTATTCCTAAAGTTTTTTTTTGTTGGTTTCGACATGGTATAAGCCCCGACTAAAAACTCTGAAGAACAAGAAAGAAGACTTTTATTAGCTTTACCACACTTCGACTTAATCGCACCCCTAGAATGAAAGTGACCTAATTCAAAAATTGCAATTTGTGGGAAATGAGCAATAAAGTTTTCAAAAAAGCATGCTTTGAGTTAGTTTGAATGTATCTCTTACGTATTTCATTGGAAATTATTGATTTTTTGCGGAATAATTTATTAATCTCTTATGCATAAATCGATAACATAAAATTCAATTTAAATATTTTTTAAATATATGTTTTGAGATTAAATACAAAACAGTTTCAAATTAAGTCACTCTATTGCAAAAATATTTCCGTATTTCTGGAACTTTTTACGAGTTCAGTCTGTTTAAGACGCAAGATGCCACAACTCCTGAGACTCATTCTAAAAAAAGTAAAATCTTATAAATATTTTGTTAAAAACAGACTTATATCAAAAAAGAGTCAGCTTAGCACAAAAAATGTAATGTACTTACCTTCACAGTATTTGCAATTAACTACAACAATTCGAGATCCATCGATTTAGCACACATCCGCTCGCAAGCACCTCTGACGCAATACCGATTTGGTCTGTTTCACATAAAATGCATAGGTGAAAAGCTTGATCAACTAAAGTGACCGATGTAAAGACTATCCCTTTTTTACTCATCATTCGGGGCTCCGCGAAACTAGGCCCCAAGAAATAAGGCCTCAAAAGAAAAACTGAAATAAGGCCCCAAATTGGGGTATTTTTTCATAATGAAATTACGCCCCAATGAAATAATGCCCCACTGAAATGAAAAAATGGACCAAAAATAAATGAAAGGAAAAAAAAAATCGCACGATTATTTTGCAGCTATTCTGTTGCTTACTTATGCTTTTAAATGTAAATATCGTGCTGCAAACCATCAGCGAGTAATAGAATAGCTGCAAAAAATCGCGCGATTTTGTTGCTGCTATTCTGTTATTTTCTGATGGTTAAAAGCATTATTAAGTAACAGAATAGCTGCAAGAAAATCGCATTAGTAAGTAACAGAATTGCTGCGAAAAATCGCGCTATACAATCCAAGTATGTGTTTAACAGTTTGCGGTACCTTACCAGCTCTGGGTCGCTGATAAGCGAATTTTCACTAATTTTTTTGTGAAAGACAATGTTATTTAGCATTTTCATGTAAATTATGAAAAATGAAATAAGGCCCCAAATTGTTTTTTAAAATAAAATGAAATTAAGCTCCAAAACTAGTATTGGGGTCTTATTTCATTGGGGTCTTATTTCATTATGAAATTATGCCCCACAAAAAAATGAAACAAGGCCCCAAAAAATGAAATAGCACCCCAAAATTTTAGAAATATCATTGTTTTTGTTTTGTGTGCTTTTTTTGGGGCCTTATTTCCTGGGGCCTAATTTCGCGGAGCCATCATTCGGTATCTTTTTCAACACAGGGTTTTAGATATCCCTTTTTAAGGTCAGTTTATTGCGAAATCAGAATTTACAGGATTTTTGAGTCAGGTCACTTTCATTCTGGGGGTGCGTTATATGCTAATATTTTGGTTCTCTTTCACACCCAATAATTTGCTATGGGCTCTTGGTCTATTACTAAAAGTTTTTTGTCGCTTATTATCGAGCGCTTGAAAAGTGAATGGTTGGGATACCAATACAAAATATGATAAAGCTAACGGGCCCCTATTTAAAAAAAAACTTCAGAAACAAAATGTGGAAATATAAAATATGTATAAATATTCAGTTTTACACACACAATATTTTATTTACATAAAAATTAACATGTGAGCAAAAAAGCGCTCGATAAATTATATAATTAAAGCCCTAGATTTACTTTGCTTTATACGAGAATCAAAACATAATTTCCTGCTTTTTTTTTTTTGTTTCTTCATTTTCCATGCTTAATAGGTCTTATGCTAAATAGAATAATATTTGCCTCAATTAGAGTTCAAAGTGTGTAAAAACATACTTTAAGGTGTAAGAATATTGTATGGAAACAAGATTCACTACAAAAATTAGGAAGATTTTATTTATGAATATGTAGCTTCTTATTATACTCAGAACAGACAAAATCAAACTTTATGAATATGTAGCTTCTTATTATACTCAGAACAGACAAAATCAAACTCCAAACATTTTCACCCTCCTTAACCCAGATACTATTTATTCTATTTTCCTTTGAAGTAACATTAATTTCCTATCCTCTGGACGTCTAGGATGAAACAAGTGAGAAAGAAAAATAGAATAACCCATCAGAAATTAAATTCTACAATGAAGGACCAGACTCTTAGAACCATTTTTTTGGGAATGCCAACTTCAAAGTATATGTAACCTTTACAAAATTCCATGCACGTTCTTCCACGTGCTTGGTTGTTTTTAATTTAGTAAAGAAATGGGTCGGTTGAGCTTCCTCTAATAATTTAAAATTTGTCATTGAAATATTTTCGTGATTAGGAATTGCAAAGAAAGTTCTTAGAGGCATGTGGAGCAGCAAACTTGAATGTAGCGCAATCATGCATAGCGTAGAGGTCAAATTTTCGACTAATGAGTAGGAGCAGGAATCATAGAGACTAGTACACGGTGAGTGTTATCTTCCGTAGTACATCATCTGAGTGAAATAGCAAAATATATTGAACATGCACATATATTTACCTACATAGTGCACGAAAGATAGACTTTTTGGTTGAACGAAATACATGGAAGGTTGATATTTATTTGTGTCTGAATGAGAAGCTTAAATCCAGGTTTGCTGGATCCCATGTAGCTGGTAAAATAAACCATATTGGGAAATGGCTATCGATATCAATCTCCGATTGACCTTAGACGAACAAATGTTTTGACTAAAATTGCAGGCAAAAAATCAATCTTTCACATTAAATTTAGCAAAAACCCTCTAAACCTTATGTCCGTTTACTGTTATTTTGATTTCCGCCAAAAACATGTTCTGCACAAAAGTTGAAAAAAAATGTCTCCAGAAATGCAAAATAACCTTTATACCTACATGAACATATAACAAACTGAAGAGTTGAAACCAAATTAGTCAATTCCTTTAAGGCTGAACAATGACTTTTTATGAACCCAAAAAATCTCATACCCCCTTTTAAATAGACAAATACAAATAAATTGAAGTTGAAATCAATTTCATTCTCCCTCATCCCCCCTCTAAAGCTAAAATTTAAACTGGCATCCATGGAAACATGGGAGATAGGATTAAATTATCTTACAAACAATTTCTTTATACATACAATTTTCTGCTCTAGTATTGCTTTCATATAGCATTAATGTTCGTCAATGTCCTTGGAACATCCTAATTTAAAAAGGGACTGGATATCAAAGAAATGTGTGTCCTTTTGTGATGAATATTGGTGTTATTCCTTTTTGTTGCGTTCGTCGTCGTTGTCGTTGGTCGGCCTAAAAAAGCATCTTAAGTTTCAAATTTGGGTGAATGGACTTCCCTTATTGGTTGTTGTCTTATTCAAATCCTTAAATAACAAAAAGAAATTAATTATGTAAAATCCCCGCTCATCTCTCATCTGTTTGATTCTCAAATTTTGTTATTTTATTTGTCTTTCAGATTTAAGAGAGCATCTTAAAAGATCGAACAAGACCAAGGGCTATTTTGAAGTGGGGTTGTTCTAAGGAGATCTCAACCACATACATATACATAAGTATAGTTATACCTATATCAACCATAAGAAATGCCGGGACCTTGTCAACGGTTGAGGTTGCCTTCTTTGGCAACCGTCATAAGAACATCTAGAGTCGATTATACCACAAGTAATCTAATCCGCAAAGAGCACAGGCGTGTGGTTGTAATGGGATCAGCAAGGGTCGGAAAGACCTGTATCATATCGCAGTTCCTTTATGATAAATACATATCACGCTACCGACAGACGGTGGAGGAACTCCATCGGGGTGATTATAATCTGCCGGATGGCTCATCACTTACATTGGATATTCTGGATACTTCGGGTGCGTTTGAGTTTCCTGCAATGATGACACTTTCAATCACAACCGCTGGCGCTTTTATATTGGTTTTTGCGATTGATGATGTGATGTCATGGAATGAAGTCGAGCGACTTAGGAAAAAGGTAGGTTTTGGATTTGAGTTTAATTAATTAAACCTCATATATTATTATGTTATTATGTGTGCATGTGTTAATTTGATATATACAAATTGAAGGTAAGCATAGTAGGTTAGGTACCTAAACAAATTTAATTAAAACAAAGTAAGAAGCACTACTATGTCATACGTATACATTTATAAACTGAATTTTGACTTTTTTAAAGAACAAGTTATAAATTCTTATTTTTTTGTATTCTTGTTTTATAATTATTCCTTTAAAAATTAAAACCAAACAATTTTTTAAAATATTCTTACCTGAGTCTTTTTTTTACCATTTAGTTTTCATATTGAACTGTTCGGTTTTTTCTATTTTCTCATTATTCTTAAATAGTAATACCCTTGAATAACAACATTTAAAAATTGCATATGTTTAAACAAAATTGTCAATTTTTTTCGGTTTTTAAAACTATATATTACGCATATTGTACGCAGCCCAGGTTTGGGGCTGTCTTCAATATGAGACTGTGAAACAACTGCTTAGATTTCTTCTCAAATGAGTACTACAACTGCCTATGTCAACACTTACCTATATGTATCGAAACTGGACTTTCACCAATGTTCATCACAACACTGAAACTTAATTTCGACTAGATCCTTAAAGTACTTAACATGAATGTTTATCGTCTACCTAAAATAGTAGCATCGTGTGCTTTGGAGAAAAAAACGTCATGTTTTGAAAAGTGGAAGGAATTGGCAGAGAAGACTGGATGTCCGCTCAATCTAGAAGCGTTTAACTTCCATCAAATTAAATCAGCGTTATACAATATTCTTTGGGTTCTGGATGAAAGTATACATACATTAATCATTCATGGAAGAAGCAAAATCTTCAATATACAGAGTATATTATCCCAAGCTCGAACACGATCTCAACAAGATAAGCTATTTTGGAAATAACATGAATGTTGATCAAATATCAACCATTTTTAAAACACGAGGAGAGTTACTACCACTAAATTTATACCCCACCGCCCAGATCTCCCAATCCAATGAGGTCTGTTCAATCTGAACACTTGCGAAGATATAATGCATTTCTTGGGGATCTGTGTAAAGCTCACAGAAATACGAAAACTAAACTTAGATAAAGCAATTTTCACAGTGGATAAAATTACACATCTTTTGAATGGAAATGATTGGCTGACTCTTTTCAAATTTGTTAAATCCGCATTACGATATCGAAACCAAATTTTAAGAGAAGCATTTTAATTATCATAATTAAGTAACTTGAGTAACTATATTGTGAAATTAGCATTAAATTGTCAATCTGGCAGACGGCTTTTGCCATGTCATAAAAGATTTGTAAATCTAATGTAAATATTTATAAATTATTGTATCTAATAAAATCTTATTCTAATCTTATCTAAATCTAGTAAAAAAGGCATCATTTTTTTAAAGTGCGTTCTAAAAGGAATATGTAATTATAAAACAATATAGCTCAGTCAAATTAGTCATTGACCCGGACAAATTTTTTTACAGATATAATATTTTTTAGTGGAAATGTTCAGAACAATGTGCTTAATCAACTGTGTAAAGTCCCAAACAAACCGCGTTGGCGTACGACCACAATCTTGAAAAAATGCATCCATCTTGCACTCTTTGTTTTTGGCTATATCTCTGGAACTTGTTGCCATAGAAAGACCATTCAAGTGACAAATTTACGGGCTAATATAGCCAAATTTAGGAAAGTAAATACAAATTAGTTACAGGCATTGCATGGCTACTGTTTTGAATTAAATTAATTTAACAGACTAAATTGCAGTGCAAATTCGACAAAAATTACCCATGTCCCATAAATATTTATTATTAAGCTGAAATTTTGTGGACATGTTCAGAACAGTTTGTACCAACAATCATTATGTGTAAGCTACCAAAAAATGCCTGTTGGAGTTAGACCACCATTAAAAAATAAGTACCATAATCTGTTTTTTTTTCGGTTTTTGGCTATATCTGGGTATCTAATTGTCCTAGTAAGACCATTCAAGCGTAAAATAGCCAGGCTTCGACTTCAAAATCAGCGAAGCACAGGTACACAAAATTAGTAACAGGTGTTTTATGGCTAAACTGTTTTGAATAAAACTACTTTAACCGAGTGAAATGCACTACAACTAGATAAAAAAGATCAGGACGCTGAAGATATTGCTAAATACAAAGGTAATGATTGTAAAACATGTTTGCGGTAATAAGGTTTTTCATTGTTCCGTTGTTATTTCCAGATAACGAGTAGTGCAACCGAAGCTGCTGAACAAATTTTAAAATTTGTATCACGATATTTCTTCCAAGAACTTTATTTTCTTCTTCTTTAGACTAATGTTGTATGTTTCTCTGTTTTCTGTTCTAAAGTTCCTTTATTTTATTGTTATAATTAATACACTTAAAAAAACTGCTCCTGGCATTTTCATATTTGTTTTATTTTTTGGAAACTTAGCACATATGATTATTAATTCTTTTCTGAAAATGTCCATTTAATTTCAGCTTTTTAATAAATAATTCTGGGACGTGGGTAATTTTTTTTTCGAATTTGCACTTTAATTATTTACTCTGTTATAGTAGTTTCATTCAAAGCAGTTTAGCCATAAAACACCTTTTACTAATTTTGTGTGTGCTTCGTTGATTTTAAAGTCGAAGCCTGGCCATTTTACGCTTGAATGGTCTTTCTAGGACAATTAGATACCCAGATATAGCCAAAAACCGAACAAAAAATCAGGTTATGGTACTTTTGTTTTCATGGTAGTCTAACCCCAACAAGCATTTTTTGGTAGCTTACACACAATGATTGTTGGTACTGTTCTGAACATGTGCACAACATTTCAGCTTTATAATAAATATTAATAATTTTTTCGAATTTGCACTGCAATTTAGTCTGTTAAATTCATTTAATTCAAAACAGTAGCCATGCAATACCTGTAACTAATTTGTATTTACTTTCCTGATTTAAGCTTTATAAGCCCGTCAATTTGTCACTTGAATGGTCTTTCTAGGGCAACAAGTTCCAGAGATATAGCCAAAAACAAAGAGTGCAAGATGGGTGCAAGATTGTGGTCGTACGCCAACGCGGATTGCTTGGGACTTTATACAGTTGATAAAGGACACTGTTCTGAACATGTTCACTAAAAAATATACCTGTAAAAAAATTTGTGCGGGTTAGGGCTTTTTTTGTCTAATTTGACTGGGCTAATAAGAATTAAGAAAAATATTAATAAAAACTGCCATTGTTCGAGAGAAAAAAAGGTAAAAAGAGCAATATTTCCATATGAATTTATACGAAAAAAGCAAGGCACGCGTTATGACACCGGACAACATTTTGTATGTCTACGAAATTTGAAATCTGTAAAAAATATAGAAAAAATACAAGAAATTTGTTTAAGCAAAACATACTCCTTGTAATTTTCAAATTTCTCAAAAACAAGGAGACATAAAAGTATCATTGATAAAAAACCTAAATGACTAACTTACAATTTTGAAAAACAAAATTTATTTAAAATATTTTTTCTTCATTTTTTTATTTTTAAAAGTTTGACTTTAAATATATTTTTGAAAAAAAAAAACTAAAATAATTTGATTTTAAATTTTAATAAAAGATTAGAGTCTTGGCTTTAAGAAAAATGTTAGCACAATATTGTAGGTCGTGTTGCCGTTGGTTTTAAAGAGTAATTTATTTTCCATTTAAGGTACAAAATTTTGTTTTAAGAAACTCGCTTCTGCCTCGCTTCTGGGAAAATAGACCTCCTCTCTCATATGATTTCAATTGACATGAACTAAAAGCATCACCCTGCTTCGAATAAAATATTGACATATTTTGATCGAAATCTGTATAATTTATACTAAATTAGGAACTTATCTTTTTAACGGTAGATTTTATTAATAAAATTGTTGTTTTGTTTGTAATCTATACTGCCTTGAATAAAAAAACAATTTACAAAATACAACAAAAACTGAGCCTGAACAAACATCGTAAATATTGTATATCTAATCTAACAAGGCCCTTGTGCTTAGCCTGGATATTTGTTCATCTCATTTATTTGGAGCCATTTAACATACATATGTATGTCCAGGCTTAGGAAGTTAAGAAGAAGCAAGCCCTGACAACATCCAGATCCAGGCTAACGAAAGACTGGTTGTTATATGGTATTTTGTACTTTATTTTTCGTAAAGTTCTATAGCATATTTTGTATTTAAACCAAACATTTGTTGTTTTATACTAGGTATGTTGAAAAATCGTGGAAAAACCACGAATTTTGTATACTTGATTCTATTTCTGAAATTTTGTTCCTAAAGTTTTGGTCTGACAAATAATTAGTTATCCATTTTGTACTTATTTTAATTAATAGGTACGAAATTGTAAGTGTTATACTCTCCACGAAAGAGCTCTTTGAATTTTAAGATTTTATCAAAAATTACGAAAAGTTAAAATCTTTTGTTGGTTCAAAGGCCTACACAGTATTGAAATCGCGAGACAAGAATATGTTCTTTTTGTTCTTAAAGTAATTTTTAGCATCGAACATAAAAATATCATTAATTTTTTGCCATCTGCTCAATTTCTTGATAAATTCACCGTTGAAAATGAGAAAAAAATGATTAGTTTTCACTTATTTTCACTATTTTTGAGGTTATTTCACAACGCAAGGTAGTTTTTGTCAGGCAAATTAGCAACCATTTCTCAAAATGGTAGTTTTTTCTAGAAGAGTTTTAGAATTGTTGAGTTTTTTTATAAACAAAATTCATTTTTTCAAAAACAGCGAACAAAAATAATTCTTTTTAATTTTTTATCCGGAATATTTCATTTTTGTTTGAAGAATTCTCAAAATTCAAAGAGCTATATATCAGAAATTACAACAGATACAAGTTTTGATTAAAAAGTACAAGTGACCTCAACTCCAGAAATAGTTGTGTTTCGTAATTTCAATATTTTAATATTTAAATTTCTTCATCTTCTTATGATACAAGTTTTGTATTGGTCCCAAGAAATAAATTATTTAAATTATTAAAAATACTTTTTCTTATTGAACTAATATAAAACAGACAAGTGCATAAATTTCCCACTTTACTAGAAATATATTTTTTTTTAAGTTGACGGGTGAGGTTGTCGATTTTCATACAAAATAATGATTTCTGGGTGGTGCGAAAATCGCTTCTTAACAAATCGATTCTTAACACTTTACCAACCCAAAGAAAATTTCCAAAATAAAAATGAGTCTGGGGTCGACCCACACTAGTAACTTCACATTGGTCCAATTGAAAACCATTTCATACAACACGCTCCGATTGGCAACGTTAAAAATAGGTATCGGTCGAGAACGGCAGAAGTGTATGCAGACGAACGTCCGAGATATTCGTCCAAATAGCTCCGATCCGTATTCGGCCGGTTTATCGGTTTCAGTGTACGCGAACCGTTACGGTTCGGTTGGATTTGTCGGTTGATCGGTTATAAACGGCCGATATCCGACGATGTAATAACGGGTTATGTATACGCGAGCCGTTACGATAGCCTCATTGCTATAGCATTTTATTTTATTTTTCAATAAAATATTTTGTATTCACACTTAACTGTTGTTGTTTTGTCTTGGCTTTAAGTTGAAACAAAACACGCCTGTAATAACTTTGGGTTTTTGGATAATCAGTATATATGACATTACTTATATTTTGTACCTTAACTATTTATAATAGTAAAATTTTTATATTTTTTTTTGTAAATAGCTTACAAAATTCAAAGAATCTTACTTGTAAAACTTTTTTCCTACATAACTCTTCTCGGTATGGATTTATTAATTATTTAAGTCAATGATTTCTTTGCAACATTTTGATTTTAAGCTTTTTAAAGGGTCATTTTAAAAATCTCAAAATTACACAATATTTAGATGGTATAGGTATACATTTTTGGTAAGAAGAAATCGACATCATTGTTTTTTTTTCAAAATATTTGAGTTAAAAAACATTTCGGAATCATTTTTTGTTCTTGAAATATTTGAGATGAAATTTATTTTTCAACTGTTTTTCTTAGTTTAAAAAAAAAGTATCTGTTGATTTTTTTTTTAATATTTACCCATTTGGTATTGTGTAATTATGTGTAAAATAAAGTTAGGCTGAAGTGAATATCTTATTCCGTTCTCGAAATATTCCAGATAAATGACATTTTACAGCTCCTTTTTAAATTGCTGTAGTTTATTAAAACGGTTTATTGAATTTGCTGGAAAACCTTTTCAGCACATTATGACAATATTATCTGTAAATTAAAATTTACCTGAGGTCGATATCTTTATGCGTTCTCGAGATTTGATGGACGAAAAAAGGACCCCGAACGTACGTACGTACACACATACAGACATCTTGCTAAAAACGACAGATTCTGATTCTAGAGACCTCAAAACTTGAATGATGTATCAAAATTTTCAAATCGACAAATCGCACCAATTACAATAACTTCCAATGGTAAGCTAAAAAAGTATCATAGTTCCAAGCGGAATGCTTATAAAAAACTGTTGACAAGGACAAACAGAACACATTGACGCAGTTTTTTCAATAGCGTGTATATGCTAACTTAATCGTGTTTGTATTCATTTTTTTGATAGACTAATGTAGAACAACCCAGAACTACAAGGGATAAAGTATGTACACTCCAGGATTATAAAGCAGAATTGATTGTTTAACAACAGTTTGCATATTGTGTTTGCCTATTAAATTCTTTCCTTTTACATTATTAAATACAAGAAAAAGGCATCAGAGCCATTTTAACCTTAATTTGAAACCTTATGTTGTTTTTTCCGTCTTATTTAAATAAAACAACAAAATATTAACCAAATTCATACCCGAAATGTCTTGTTTAGCCTATCTGGAATTGTATTTCCTACGAAACATTTCATTTCAATCAAAAATGTTCGGATATCTTCAACTTGCTAAGGTATAAATTTCAACATTTACAAAAACTAATTAAATGCCAAAAGACCAAATTCTCCTGGACAATTTCTTCATTAAACCTACCAATAAATTCCAAGTAAAACTTTCGAGCATCATTTCCAATTATCGAGAATATGCAGGAAAAATTTTCAATGAAATATATTTGTTTAGGTAATAAGAAGACTCATTGTTTTCCGGCGTGTATCAAAAAGGATTATCGACCTGGAATGAAACCAATTTCAATAGTTTTTGTGATTAAATTTCGAATTCCAATGAAATTTAGGTTGTTGAACTTCCATCGACTCATAGAACAGCACACAAGCAAAAAGCAATAAATATCTGTTACTTTTGCTTTCGATACCGTTGTTGTTTTTTAGCTTGAGGTCAATTGTCTCGGGTTTCCAAGTAAAATGTAATGATGTCAACAATCATTATTTTTCTCTTGAATGTGGTCCGGAACATAAAGTAACGTGTGCCAAAAGTAAACACATTTTATACAAGGCCGATTGGAATTCAAATTGCTTTTGCGAATATGAAAATAAATAAAAAGCGATCCGTCACAAAAATAACCCTATACGGAAATTCCTATACAGAATACGAAAAAAATTAGTCGGCGCACAATTTTCGCATATGAGTTCCTTTCTTTCACTGAAACAATTTTTAAAAAAACTTTTTTATTATTTTGTATACTTGCCTTTCTTGGAACGCGCTGAAATGATGTAAATGAAATTGGTGCAACATTTTAAACAGCCCAATCAGGGCCGTAGGGCCATTGGTGCAACCGCGGGGCGCGTATTGCCAAACTTTATATCAGTACAGAGCTCCGGCGCGGCGCTCTACAATAGACTACAGAGTGCTCATTCAAATTAAGAGCAGACTATATACTGTGTCGGAAAAGCACATTTTCCTGTGTTGGTAATTGGTATACAATTTGCTCAAGGAAACTAAGAGCAAAGTACCTGTGATTACAGAGCCATCGTTCACGTTGGTATAGTTATTGTGTGTGGTGAGTTCTGGGTTGGTATACATTTTGCTCAGGAAACTAATGCCGTTTTCCTTTGGGCGTCCAGAAGCGTCCGGAAGTCTTCTGAAACCATTCCATTGGCACAAAAAGTACCCTTCTGACGATTCTGAGAAGAGAAATTCGATTCTTGGTTTCAAATCAGAATCCACTCAAGAAGCACTAATACATTTAAACTCAAACGTCACAACAAACTGCAATGTACTTCATGTTTTAATTTAACTTTTCATTTTAATTTAATTTGCATCAAAATCAAAATTTTTGGTAAATTTTAATAAAAAAATTAAGAAAAAATATTACAAAAAATATTATTTGGAGTTGATACACTCGTGTTTTACATTTCGCTTTTTGTGTGGTAGCAAATAATTTTTATTTGACGATTCACGTATACAGATACCATTCTCCAGAATTGAGTAGAAGCATCTTGGACTGTTCCATTGGATTTCAGAATGAGTGAAACCTTGAGAGAAACCAAATGAAAATAGCATAAGAGCAAAGTACCTGTGATTACAGAGCTATCGTTCACGTTGGTGTAGTTAGGTCAAAATTCTTTTTTTTAAATTCTGTTTTTCAAAATTCTGTTTTTCAAAATTCTGGTTTTCAAAATTCTGTGAATAATAGAAAAAAAGTTTCAAAAATGTAAAAAAGCGCGCACTTTTTTTTTCTGTTTTCTGAGCAAAATGTATACCAACCCAGAACTCACCACATACAATAACTATACCAACGTGAATGATGGCTCTGTAATCACAGGTACTTTGACTTCTTTCACACAAGGAAACTGAGTTGCTGGAAACTGGGAGTTTGTAGGCGAGAAGGGCAAGAAGTAAGGGGAATGAAAAAAATCTCCCCGGTCAACGTATGAGGAGATTTTTATCACATTCCTTGTCACACTGTCCGTAATGTGCGTTCTGAAAATAGACTTTAATGGGAACAAAAAAAATCTCTAGCAATTCCAGTTTCCTTGTGTGAAAGCTACAAGGCAATTAAAGGAAAATGTCAAAAAAAATCTCCAGCAACTGGTTTCCCTGTGTGAAAGGCGACTTTGCTCTTAGTTTCCTTGAGCAAAATGTATACCAACCCAGAACTCACCACGCACAATAACTATTTCAACGTGAACAATGGCTCTGTAATCGCAGGTACATTGCTCGATCTGAACTAGCATATAGTTTCCTTCAGATTTTTTAATATTTTACAAGCAAACTGTATGTGTCCACAGAGCTCTCTGTGGTAGCATACAGTTTGCTCTACAATACTTTCAAATTCGGTGAGCAGAAAATGGCTCAGCACAGACTATGGAGATCTGTGCTGAAATACAGTTTGGCAATACGCAACCGGGGCAATGCCCAACGGATATCTCCTTTTGCATCGCTCGAATCAGTATTAACTTTGTTAAGTTAGCTTCGTTAAGCTCAATCCCACTTTGTGAGCCTATTTTTTTGAAATATTCATTTGTAAAATTAAATTAAATGAATTGGGAGAAAACTCTAAAGCTTATTTTATAGCGATTGATTATTCGCTCGTAGTAAAAGTGCTCACGTTTACTCTAAACGTACGATTCGTTTGCCACAAACACTAGATATGTTTACAAAACACCTTTATTCGTCTGACAGAAACACTTTATTGACACAAATACTCTATTCGTTTGAAACAAACGCAAACGATAGAATTTTATACAGAAAGCCCAATATTAAGGTTTAAGTAAGAGACTACCTAACATTTTTCTAATTTTAAAACAATTTACTAAAAATTTCTAAATTTTAAATAATTTATATTATAAAGTATTATACTAAACCAATTTTCTTCATAAGCTCCAGCTGAACGCGCCCAAAAAAGTGACAGCTCGTGCAAAAAATTCACAAACAAACCTCATTTTGAAATTTATAAAGGTCAAAGTGTCATATATGGGTTTAATACGATACTAATTATAAAACAGCGATTTAGTGATTTTAACTTTAGTAAAATGTTGGGAAATAGAATGATGATAAACTCGTTTAAAATTAGCAAAATACTATTTTTAAGATATTAACATTTTGTAACCGTTCTAAATCGACTAAGATTTTGCGCCACTTTGTATTTTTGATATTTACTATTCAAAACTTTTCCGGTGTTATAAAATATTCTGTTGTGTTTAATAAGTAATTTTGGGACAACATTTAAGTGAATTTAGTACGATGTTAAAAGCTCTCCCAAGCCAACGCGAAAGCGGAGCGAATCAATTTCACTTTAAGGGTATTCACAACCCCTTTAGCGCGCGCTAAATATAAAAAAAAAAAATAACGATATCTGTGTTTTATTATCTTTTAGCGGGATCTGGATTAACTTTTACACGTAATACAAAAACAATTTGGGATCCTGCTTTCTATCTGGATCTATTTCAAGATCCAAGAATTAGTTTTAATTCTCAACACCAGGTGACCATTTTGATTCGTAAATGTTGTCAGCACTGATAAAAAACAAGATCTAGAACCAGATCCCGATAAAAGATAATAGTTTTGTTCCCAAGATTTTTGGGCAGAAATTGTTGGTCTTTCAAATTTTGAAGAGTGGGGATGAAATTCTCTCACAGAGAGAAAAACTGCCCAAAATGTTTGGAACGGTTTCTTGGCAAAAATTCTGCCAGACAATTATTTTTTTATTTTTTTTTATCTTTTTTATTCCAACGAGAAGCAAACTGAACCGATGACTCTACAACAGTACATTTTTTATACAACGTACCTCAACCTGACATTTGACAGACCAACAATTTCTGGCCAAAACAATTTCTTGGGCAGAATTTGTCAGGAGGTGAAATTGTTTTACTCTCTCGTGAGCGCTCTCATCTGACCAAAACTACCAAATTTGTGAACTTTGGAACAGGATTTGGGCAACAATTGTTGACAATTGGCAGTTTTGGCCAAGGTGGGGAACAGACCTTATAAAACACTTACTTTACCTACTCTTCCATTTTTATTTTTTGTTTAGATGTCAATTTTAAAACTTCAAAAAACTCAGGAATACCACAATCTTAATGAAAAATGTTTGTGGGATCTGAATCATTTTATTATCACAGGATGATCCATATGCATCTTGGTGGATAATAAAACGCGGCTATTGATAACAAAAATGACATATAAACAATGCTAAACAAGAACTGTCGTCGGCGAATGTTTCGCGCTGGTTTGCGAGACCCTTGATTTATTTTTAGTATGATACTAGGGGTATTCATGCAATGCAACGGCGTAAAACCCAGTCAAAATTTGTATGGGAAAAATGTTCTGCAATACAGATAATTTTATATCATGAGTTTGATGCGGAAAGCGTAGAAAACCTGATATACTAGGATAAGTCATTTGTGCCGTTTAATCTGAGTATTTCCCAACGTTCACGCAGGTATTTTTTAAGGAGGTGTTCATCTAAACATCTTGCGGAAAGTTATATTTTTCTGCAAAGCGGAAACTTATCCCTTTCTTTGTTATAAATTGTTATCTTTTTAGCATCGCACTAAATCCATATGACAGTTTGACGTTTATAAATGTCAATACTAGGCATGTTTGTGAATTTTTTGGACTTTGAAGTTTATGAAGGAAAGATAACAGTTTAAAAGTATCAAAATTAAAAAAAAAATTAAAATTAGAAAAATGTTAAGTAGTATTAAATTAAAATCTTAATATTAGGCTGTTTAAATTAAGTGCCAATGGTTATGCTGTAGGCTGTAGCTGTAAGTAAAAATTATTGTTCACGTTTGAAATTCTAACTAAGCCGACTCTATTACCACTGATATAATTTTATTATATCAAATACATGTACATACATACATACCAATCCTTCACGTACAACAGTACTAAGAAAATTAGTCACTAAACTAACGTTTGATTTAAAAAAAAAAATATCCTATTTAAATTTTTCTAAAGTAATATTTTTTTTTTGTATTTTTAGATAACTGATGCAAGAGGTTACAAAGTTCCTATTGTAGTTGTTGGGAACAAAACAGACATTGAAGAAAGCGAAAGGAAACTTCAGAGAGAAACCATTGAAACAATTGTTACACAAGACTGGAAGTCAGGATATGTTGAGTGTTCTGCAAAAGACAATACAGGCATTGTTGAAGTTTTCAAAGAACTTTTGGTGCAAGCCAACATTCGTTACAATTTAAGTCCAGCCGTTCGAAGAAGGCGCCAGTCCTTGCCATCATATTCTTCTCATACCAGCAAATCGGTTTCAAATAAATTCTCATTTAAACGTCACTCTTGTACAGTGACATAAGTTATTTTTTTTTTGTGAATAAAATAAAGAAAAAGTTCATTGTTTTGGGACTTTTTATATTTTGTATTGAGGGAATTTTATTTAAAAAGTTTCATGCAGGTGATATTTTTGTATTTGATTGATTTGTACTTTAATAGCTTATTTTTATGTGTAAATGTGTGTTTTAAGTGTTTGTATGTATTGTTTTGTGTGTATCATCAGAGTATTGTATATCATATAAGTGTAGCTTTTAAATTAGTGGATTAATGGAGGAATATACAATAAACTTCAAAATTAAATTTACTTTGTTTAAATTGAATCAAAGGATAAAAAAGGAATTCTAGACACTAGTTATAAAATACTAATAATATATCGCAGATTCAGAAAAAACTTTGAACACAATCAATTTCTAATCAAAAAGTAAGTATAGGTTATGTTGGATTAACTATATAAAAATACGAAATAAAATAACGGTATTTTCTTTTGAAGCAATAATTAAATTTATTTAAAGGCAGTAAAATTTGTTTATATAAACCAGTCCGTTTTCAGCTAAATTTGTAAATAGGTATTGTTTGATTTTCTTAATTAGCCTTCAAGCTTTGTTGCACCAATGGCAAGTTCTTGTTGATGAAGCACTTGAATCCACGGAACACCCATGAGCATGAATCACTGCGTTGTTCGTTCTTGTCAACACACTTCTGGATCTCAGCTCTGACTTCAGTCTGGTTGCGGTTCTGTCCTAGTTGCTTCACAAGGTTTTCAACTTTGAATCCATCCTTAGCATTGAATAGACCGAATTTATCAAAGATGCACTCAATATAGCAGCGTGTCTTCTCATCATCAGCGAATTCGAATTTCTTGTATTTCTCAACTTGTTCGGGGGTGATTTTCTTCAGATCGACACATTGCTTCCGGATATTAACCAGGTCAGCTTGGGTCTTAATTTTGTATTCTTCGGCACTTGTCTGAAATTTGTTAAGAACAAAATATTATTTAAAATCTATATGGCAAGTATTATCAGGACAAAATTATCCTTACGAAAGCGAGAATAGTGAAGAGGATTCCAACAACGAGATACTTCATATTGACGATTATTGTATTTTTTTCTCTTTTAGAAATATGTGTTTACGTTGGATTATCAAAACTGACTGATAACCCAGAATGCTTTAATGGGGCTTTTATAGTAAGAATTCATGTATCAAGTCGTGACAGAGACTAGATTTTTAAGTGTTCAGAGGGAATAATATCATTGTATGGCTATTAAGCTGAATATATGTACTATACGTAGGCGATCCGCAATGAATCGTATTTTTGCCACATAATTTAAATTGAACAGAGGAAAAAAAACTAAAAGCATTAAAATGTTCTTGGAAGCAATGATGAATGAATGCTTGACGAATTGTATGGGGTCTCTTTTGCGGATATATAGGGAGCAACACATTGCATTTGCTTATAATTATGTTGGTAATTTGTTTTGATGCATTCTTTACAATATTTAATTAAGGCTAGAGGCTCTCATAATTTTCGTTAAGTAGATAAATGTAAACAAGTTATGTTTGACATTTAGGGCATCTTATTGTTTGTTTGAAATGTAACGGACATTTTAAAATGAATCCTCAAGTTTTCAATTCAAGGTATTATTTTTCTGAGCTTTTAAACTGAATGAAATTTTTGAATAAATAATTTTGACAGTATAATGCTATTTTTAACTGAACTGTCAGATTCAAGTTTAAACCATGTAGCTTTTATATGTAATGTCCAGTTTTGTACAAACTATATGGTTTTATCTTAGTTCAAAATCTTAACCTACTGATTTCGGCGGTTTAAACTAAGATTCAACCCAGTGTTCACACTTCACACTTCAATTGTATGATAATAGCCATTCCCGACCTTTGATTGTACCTCGAACCTCAAGAAATTTACCAAAATGGGTGAGAGTGAATTTATAAGTGAAATTACCAAATTGGATGAGATCTTGATCCGCGGATTAAACTGTTTTTACTTACAAATGGCCCAAAGATTCTTTGAAATTTGGCATTATGTCCCATGTGAACGAGTGCTGGTCGTGCAGATTCACTCTATTTATCACCCATCAAGTCTGGAGTTAACGGAGTTTTATTTTAGTTGAATTTGTTTTTGAAGAATGTGAGTAAAAAAATTAAGATGTTCATAAATGTTAGGCCCTTATTGTGAGTGTCGTTTGATTATCGATGAACGACTTTTGTCGAAAGAGGATCGTCGCTAATTCGAAATATCTTCATCTATGGTTGCATCAGAACTCAGCAGCTTAGTTTCTTACAAAGGATCACAATAACATAAATCCATCTCAATAGCTTTTGGCAGCAGTTTTAACTCACCAAACTTTTTGGTACTTTCGACTTTTGTCGCATCGAACGTTGAACGAAAATCGCAACAAGGCCATTATACTTTATCACGAAAAGTCGAAATCTTGACTTGAAGGACAGTTATATGTTTCTACAAAATGAAACTAAACGATTTTTGAAGTTACAAAAATCATTCTAAGAAATCAACCCTTCTCTTTGAATTAAAACATTCTTGCCATGCTGCGAGCAATTATTTTATAATCATTTGCATTGGGCGCATTCAATGCATCAAATTTTTCAGTACTTTATTTTCAGATGGAGCTTCTGATTGACCAGCTGTCATAAAAAGTTAGCTGACATTCAGTTACGTTTAGCGAATATTAGTTACGTTTCATCTGAATTTTCAGCAAGAAATTCCCAACTGAAAATTCAGCTGACAGCTTTTCTGTACAAAAAAAGGCTCTCCATACAAAACTGACATTTCATATAATTTTGCGTTCAACGATAAAAATTAAGTACTTTATTTTCATCAGTTGTCAAATTTTGCTTTGAAAAGGCCCATTTTTAAATTAACGATGTTGCAAATAAATCGTCAACCCCAGAGAACCCGTAAATCAAATTTACTTCAACCCCGGAGAACTTAACTACAAAATTGTCTGCGGAAGATTCACTTCGTTGTCTGTTTGAACCAGTGATTGTGAACAAAACAAAGAAAATGAACAATCAACGTCAGTGTAAGCTGCAAAAACTTAGTTGCTTACGAAATACTTTTTCATTTACTACATTCATACTTTCATCCGATCTTAAAAAATCAAATCAAAAAAATAAAAATGACATAATATGGGTGCATTCAGAACTTGATTTGTTACAATTTGAACATTAATCTACTACACTCATTTTGTTCATTTTATAGATTACGTTCCGTCAGCTAACTTAGGTCGCGATCACAATACGTTCGCTCGGTTGACGAGTGACGAGTGATCGCTCATCCGATCACGGAGGACGCGCTTAGGCCCCTGATTCATGCTATTCATAGAGGGGGAACATATGGCGCAGAGGCACACTTAAAGCCTCATCCACATCTGTGTCGTGTGTTGTGTTGTGGAGTCGTATGTCGATATCGCTACAATGTATTTCATATGCTTAGAACCATATTTGTCTCGTGTGTTGTTGTGCAGTGTGGCGCATAAAATATATAGAATGACAGCGACACACGACTCCACAACACAACACACGACACATATGTGGATCAGATTTAACGTTTGCCGATTTATTAAACCTAGAATCGCCTACTGGCGAGTGACTGTCACAGTCAAATAATTTGTTTAAAAATTAAATAACACAAATTTCTTTTAACGGTGTTCACATTGGACTGATAGACTATTTTTGACTTCTTTGAAATTTATCTCACTCCCACATCGTGATTAGAAAGAGAGAAAAGTAGTAAATTAAAAAAAAAATTGTAGAATTTTATTGACGTTTTCTTTATTTAATTCAGAGGAGTCAGTTCTTGAAGTGCAAGCATAGGTTTTGCTATAGCACATTGAACAGTCCCTCTTGTGTCATACAAAATTTCGATCTCATTCCAGTATAACACGAGATATTTCAAATTCACCTCTCAAAAATTACTGATTCTAACCTTTTATGACCGGCAGTGTATGTAGTTAAAACAAATCTTGGGAAGATTTTTAAAACTCTATCAGAAAAAATATATGTACCTCTACCTACAATGATATAATCATCTTATACAGTTCAATGTATCATGTGCTTGCAGTATAGGTTAAAATAATATCGTAATTGGTCTTAAAAACAAAATCATAAAACACATACTGTGTTTTTTTTAAATCGTCAATTAGTTGACAAAAATAAATTTTATCTAATAAAAACAAAACTAGTGTGAGACAGTTTGTTTATATAGAGGTCAAAAAGACCTCGAATTAACTTCTGAATTATTTTTTTTAATCATCTCCTCATCCAATTTACGCAATCACGGCCCAGACGCATGGAATTTTACCGGCATCATATGATCGAAAAATTGCAAACATAATACAACAAAAAAAAAGATAAACAGATTATACTAGGTGGTTGAACTACAAACATATATTATATGGACTATGGCTTAATTTAAGTGAGTCCATTTTATTAAATATTATTTAGTTATGGGGAGAACAGACGTCTTTTGAGCTAAATTAAGTTACCCTCTTTTTCTTGTTTGACTACAGTATAACTATTAACTACACTTACAGTCGAATTAAAAAGTTATTATTTTCACAATAAATTTCTTATGTTAAAAATATGATTTAGAAATATTTTTTGTCACGCCACCAAAATCTTAATTAATTTATTTTTCGGGGAAATAAGTGCTGAACATTGGATATTTAAGGTAGGTTAAATGAAGAATAACAACAAATTTGCAATCTCTCGAAGAGCTAGGGTTATGAACAGTTCAAATATACACTCCGCTCCACTTGAATAGAAACAAACTTTTTGTTTACTATCGCTTTGGTAAATTTATAAATTCACCTTTTGATTTTAGTTCCTATAAGAGGGATCTAATGCGAATAAAACTGCAGCGACAGAATAATTCAGGAAAATACCATTAGGTTATTTTTTACCAATTTTCTTATTACTTCATTTAAAACACTTTTTTTTTTCGCCACTTGAATAGAAACATTCTCTTAAATAAGGAAACAAATTGAAAAAGTGCAGTAAACTTGGGTAGTTTTCTATTTGTAATCATATTTTAATATGTTTGCTACCACCTTTATTTGAAATAACTTGAAAAACCCAGTTGGAGACTGAATAATGCAGTTATTTTATATAATTTAAAGAAATTGCACTTCATGCTTTTCTGATTGCAGCAGTAAGTGATTCTTTGTCCTCATATTGTCGGTCAGAATCGAATACTTTATGAACCATCCATTCCATACGTTTTCAATAATATTTAGGTCCGTAGAATACGGTGGCCATTGAAGTAAGGATTATCCATCTCGGATATTCAACTGTTAATGATCCTTGCGTTGAGGATTGGCACGTTTTCTTGTTGAAATGTCCATGGTTTTGGTCCAAGGATATCAGTAAACTGAGGGAAATCTTCTTGCAATATTTCCTTGTAGGAGTTTGTCGTCATTTTCAATGTGGAAAAGTCCAGTTTAATTGTTTAAAACCAGAAAATCGCACCTCACGCCATTATACCGCCTTCTCTGCTATGGTGGTGCTCCAGAAACCTGGGTTCCTTCCTTATAACATGAAAATAGCAATTCTATCCGTCCGGCCCATCGAAATTGATTTTTTTCGACAGAAAATACCAATTTTGTCCACTCTTCCTTCCACGTCATATCCTTTCTATTATATTGTGTCTTCGTATTGGATTTAACGGTGGTTTTTTCTTCAATTTTAGGCGCTTTAAATGTTGTGACCCACGAATAACACGTCTAATACTGTTAAGACTCGCTGTAATACCACTCTTCGCCTTGATTTTAGCAGCAGAGTCGCTTGAATTTGAAGACAGTCTTATTATCATTCTTTGGTCTACTTCTGTAGTGGCTCTTGCTTGCATAACTTACACATTTTTCCATAGTTTTTATTATTTTCAAGGTTTGACCAAACAAGTTTTACACTTCTACTTATTTTTTTGGCAATTGTGCGTAGGAGAAGCTTGTTTTCCGCGCGTACTTCTATTTTGGCTTTTTCTGTAGGGTTTAATGGTTTTCCGCGGCCCATCTTTTCTTTGATAAAACAATTATTATTGTTATTCCACACTTCCATTATTAGAACAATATTTTTTCTTCTTACCGTAGTCTATAGAGACAAAACGCACACTGTTTCTATTCAAGTGGCGCAAAAAAAACAGTGTATTTCATGAAGTGACATTGAAAAAATAACCTTATGGTATTTTCCTGAATTATTCTGTCCCTGCAGTTTTATTCACAACAGATCTAACTTTTAGGAACTGAAACCAAAAGGTGAATTTATAAACTTACCAAAGCGCTACACGCTCTGATATTAAAAAAAAAGTTTGTTTCTATTCAAGTGGAGCGGAGTGTACTTATAGGATGTATAAATATTCTCAATGGAAAAAGATGATTATCTACATTTAGAAACTGATACAGGTTTTCATTATCTTAGAACTAACTAGCAATTAAATAACTCCCAACAAAATTGGGACTTGGTTCGTATGAACAAAAACAAATAAATAAATTGGGTGGCGCAAACAGTTTGTGAAGAACCAGGACCTAGTGACTTATTTATAACTCTCAACCATTCTGTGTGCGCGTGTCGACAGGAATGGAGGGGACCTACAATTGTATGCCGAGAAGCACTTATTCATGACAAGTGATACTCTTGGAGGATTTTACAAATTCCTCACAAGAGGCATTGGCCCTGAAAAAAATTATCAGTTTTTAGGTGGACGAGGCGAAGAATTGAACCCAGACCTAGTGACAGTCCAACCTACTAACCATTACTCTACGGGCTACTACAATGAACTAACTCCCTATATTTTTAGGAACTAAAAAGACCAACCATAAGTTGATTCAAGTCCTACAATTCAATTCAAAGTGATATGTCCCCATAGTAGGATTTTTTGTTATTCTATTACAAGAAGTTTGTTAAAGCAGAGGCTCGAATTAAAAATTGTATTTATATTTCTTATTTTAGGAACTGACTTGAAGGCGCGTGAAGTGTGCTTTTTATTTGTTCCCATATTGTTGTGAGTTGTGATAATGAATCTATGATTGTTTGACGCTCCATATTCTCCGAATAAAATTTTTCGGTAAACTACAGCATATAAATGAGTTGTACTGTGTGTGTTTGAAGAAATCCACAAGAAATATTCTCAGCTGTCAACTTTATGAAGTGGATGGAAAATTTAAAATTTTTGTACACTTATCCAATTGACAACGAGAACAACATACAAATTATTTATTATTCATATTATGTTTTGAGTATAAAAGATTCGTTGAATGATCAGCTAGTAGATAGTTAATCTGCAGGAGTGGAGCGAAAAGAATTCAATTGGAGATAATGTAAGCATTTAAACTCTTAAATTTATATGTATAAAGGTACATAATATGCGTACATAAATTTATGTTTAAATTTACAACAATGAAATATTTATATTCCAGTATAACCTTGTCATTTGTATGGAAGGCACCGTTTGCGTCAAATCTGGTATTTCTGATTTTTTGCTGAGTTGTTCAGGATATTCGCCTAGTAGATTTCTAGATTTCTCAAAAACTATCGATTGAAATAACTTTATTTAAAAAATAAATTCAAGAATAGGTTTCTGGGATTAAGATAAGCTATAGGAGAATATTGTGGGTGTTACCATTGTTTTCAATAGTGTTGTTTCTAGCTTAAGTCATTTTTTTAGATAATTGCCCCTCCCATCTTAACGGAGGTATATAGACCCCCCCATTCTGAATGATTTTCCTATTATTTTGGCTCAACCTACACACTCCAGTGCTTTGATGCATTCATGTCAAGCATTCTTTATTTTCCATTATACTGTTTGATAATACTACTTGTTATTTTTTATTTTTTATCGCTAAATTTTGAAATGCTGTATTTTGGAAACCATTCGGTCTACAGAGATGGTTTTGGGCTCAAATTGGAGCAAAGTAGGTAACGTTGAAATCGTAGAACAATCACCACTATTACGAAATTCGTATTATTAAGTCGTATGTTGTGGTTGTGGTTTCCTTAATTGTAAAATGTAATCTTTTTTGGTGCAAAGCTTTTGAAAATTTGCTAATAGAGACATTGCAATGGTGGTATTTAAATTTAACAATATCACCATCGAAAGACATGTCAAAAAGAACAATTTGTGTTCTTTTCGAACATTTTTTGTTCTTTTCGCCTTGTCGTTTTATAAGTACGTGTTAAGTTTTATTACCAGCATCGCAAAGTCTGTATTCGTAAATTCTCAAAACCTTTGAACCAAAAAAGATGATACTGTACCAATAAGGAAACCTCAAACCTAACATACGACCAAATAGGACTTAATAATACCAATTTAGTAATTTGGGTGAATGTTTTTATTTAAAATAACTTCTTTAGGACTAAAACCGAAAATAACTGAAAAAAGCGCGAAAAAATCACGTTTTTTTTATTTTTGACCATGAAACGGTCGCCGCTCGAATTCGAAAACTTGGGTTATTTACTAGGCCAATATCCTGAACAATTCAGCAAAAAATCAGAAATACCAGATTTCACGCATACTTGATGTACATATATAGTTACTGTGCTATTAATGAAATAATAGTATTTTTGGCTCTTAGCTAGAGAAATACAACATCATTTTAAAGTATGTACACTTCTTTAGTTAGCAAAAAAAGGTTCAATTACTTTTTACCTAAAACCTAGTACCCTGCTGAAAAATCAAATTATAAACGAAAAATTCCCTGACTTTAAATTTGATAATTATAAATTATGTGCTTCCCTATTTTCCTAACGCTCGCACTAACATTTGAAGGGTATTAAAAACCCCTTGAGTGCACGTACAATATAAAAAAAAGTACTAGATTGTTGGGAGCAGTCTCCACACTCTTTTCCCGAAGCATTATTTGTCCGAAAAATCATATTTGGGTTTGTTCGTGTTTTTGTTTCTTTCATTGCAGCATGGCTTTATTCAAGATTTCATTTATTTTTGTAATTTGTGAAGCTCTCCATTAATATTTTCCCGCTTTGCTTTCGTAAGCATTTACTTAGAAACCATCGAAAAATTAAGTTTCGCATCAGCAGCTTACTATGCTTAACCAGGGGCCTTATTACGTTAAACGATATCGTTTTCTAGGAGAAGAAACCTGAACAAGATTTTTTTCGCAATAAGTCAAAATCACTTTCCATCTCTATTTTTTTTTATAAATTGACAGAAAATAATTGAGAAAAATTATCCAAGATAACTGACTTCTCCGAATTTACCGAAATTACATAAGAAAACGTAAACAAAAAAAATCGACAAGATTTTTTTTTTTTTTTAATTACTACTTTTCTCTATTTATAACAATGAAGTGGTAGTGAGATAAATTTCACAGAAGTCAAAATTAGTCAGAAGAGAAGAGTAAGTCCAATGTGAACACCTTTTTTGATAGTGAAAGTGAGGAATTTTGCCGTGGAATCACATAAAGATTTCTACGGTCTACAAACCTTATCTGACGTAATGCCAGTAATTATATACATACGTTTTCTAGTATTTTGAGTGAATTTTAACCACAGACATATGCAATACAATTTTCTGAGTTTTTACTTCGATGACATAGACTTGTTATTTTATGTAACATAAAAAAATAAACAAAAGATATAAAGATGATATGGATACAATCCTGAGCAGATTTTTTGCCATCAGCCGTAAAAAGTTTAACTTAAAACGTTTGTTAATTTATATTTACTTGTATGCAGACAGCATCTAGGTATTGAATGTTAAAATCATAAGGGACACTGTGGCGTATGCGTACTTTTTCACAAGAAAACTGAAATTCCTTACATAATTTGGACTTGGAGCTCAAAAAATCATCATCATGGACGGTGTTCATATTGGACTGACTCCTCCGAATTTTCAAGAGAAAACATAAAAAAAAATCCACAAATTTTTATTTTTTTTTTTTTTTAATTTACTACTTTTCGCTCTTTCTAACCATGAAGTGTGTGGTAGATACATTTCAGAGAAGTCAAAAATAGTCGGAAGAGTTAGTCCAATGCGAGCACCGTCATGGAGGATCATGAATTTGAAAAGTGATGGTTGTTGACAGTTTTGTTGTGGATCCATCCAAAAACTTATATATTTTTTAAATTTAAATAAATTAAGTTTTAAAAAAAAAAAGCTATTTATCGTTTTTGTTTGGAATTCCATTCAATATTTCATTATTACTATGGAAAATAGATAAAATACTTTTATCTACCTGGTTGCATGTCTCTTAAAATTTGGGATCCAGATATACAACTTTGCGTATAATCCAAGTTTATAATAATAATAATAATAATAATAATTTTAACTATATGCCTGTAAGACCTCAGGTCTTTTAAAATGCAATGCACGGCACTAGTTAGAAGGAATAGAAGGAAAGGAAAGATTTTTGTTGGCACATTGGAATACAGTGGAATGTTTAAATACGTTAACACAGATATAACTCGTACAATATCCAATTTTTCTTTAAGATTGGATTTTTTAAAAACATCATAACTCATAACAGCACTTTAAAGTGCCTTCAACACTAATCATAATTGTCGCAACCCGTTATATGTAGAATTATGAGTTTTAAATACAATATGAAGCGTACAAAGTGTTTTTAATTTGTCTAAGAGTGAGCCACCTAAATAAATAGTTAAAACACATTTTTTTGTTTTAAACACAAGCGTAATTGATTATTTATTTATTTTGCAAATTCATGTTTTTTTTTTAACATAGAAACATTTTAAAAGCTTCCACAAATTTAATCTACACATAGTTTTACCAGATATACTGATTATTACATCTATTTATTTGTGAACGCTTTAAGCTTTCTATTTAATTTTACATTATGTAAGTACGATTATTCTTTATAAGATAATTTAATGCCTTTCGTTCCGAATGTATGAATAATGATTATAGAAATATGTATGTGTTTATGAATACATGAGATGATAATGGAAAAAAATTAACTAGCGTTTTTATTCAATTTATGTTGTTGTAATAAAGTGTAATAACAATATCCTTGCTGTATCCATCTATCAAAAAAATAAAAACCGTTAAATGACAATTAATACACAAAATTTCTTTTACCATATTTCGTAAATACACACTTACCTACATATATATTTATTTTATATTTAAAGAAATACATTATTTAACCCAAATAATCAACAAAAATTACAAAATAGCGGCTTTTGAAAAAAAAAAAAATTATTAAAACGTTGAATTTTAAACAATCTTGTTTCTTAGTTCATAATCAGTAGTTTCTTAATGTAATACAAATTAAAAATAAATACTTTCTGAAATGCAAGACATTCGGAAAATCAAAAAAAAAAAAAAAAAAAAAAAAAAAACAGACCTATATAAGAAAAAAAAATGTTTTTTATCACAAAAAGAACCTGGAAATATTTAAAAAATAAACTTAAAGAATAAAAACAAATTATCTTTTAAAGGAAAATAAAAAATCTTTTAAGTGTCTCTCAGATTTAACTTTTAAAAATGTTAATAATTTTTATAAAATACAAAATAAAACTTATAATATCACATCATACAAAAAAAAACTAAGTGCACACAAATGTGTTTTATTGTTTAAACAGAAAAAAATATCGTTTGAATATTACATTTATGTGATTATGAATTGAAGAGCTTTATGCTTGCTTTCCTATTTTATATGTTGTGTAGCTTTTGGTTTTTTTTATAATTCTATTGCATATTCGACAAATTAGTACAAATTTATATGTTTTTTCTGTTACTAGGTTGTGTATTAAAAAAATTTTAGAAGATTTTGATATTTTTTTTTTTTGTTTTATCTATTATTATTGTTGATGTTAGTTTTCCATACTTAATAATAATTATTTGTATTTAGTTTTCTGGAATGGAGCTTAAAGGCTTCGACAAGTTAGTGTTGGCTGTGTTTAATGATGTTTTTGTGTCGTCTAGCTGTATATCGAGCTCAGGTAAGGGATCCCGCCAGTAGTTAAAGGTGGAAAACTCAATGGAGCCCTCGTCATATTTGATGGGCGGGAAAAGTTGGTCGACAATGTATGTCATGCTGCAATATCTGAAAATAAGAAAACAAAAAAATTTATATAAATTTTATATAATGCTTACATATATTTAATTTAAAAACAGAACAGAATTTTGAAAAATGTATAGTGGGACACTCTTCTTTACAATTAAGTCAAATGAAGCGACCACCAGAAGTGCAATAAAATATAAATATGAATGTGCCTCCTTACATAAACACCAGTAGGACACTCTTGTTACAAATAAATTCAAATGAACACCAGAAGTGACGGGAGGGAGAGGGAATATAGTTTTTTCCAAATTAAAAAGTAATTCTGAATTATAATGTTTGGACTTTTGAAATTAAAGATTAAGCGAAACAACGTCAGCTCGGGTTACTAGTAATATAGTAAAATAATGAAAATAACAATGAAGCAAGCTTAGGTGAATCTCAGTCTGAAAAAGACGATGCGAGAGATACAGCTTTGGAAACGAGGAGGTAATGGAGAAAGTTATGTGATTCTTATAATGCTTCTTTACCACCTATTGATTTTAGATAACAAAGCATTTAGCAGCTTATGTAAAAAATCGACATTAATGCTAGGTTTACACTTGTCATCGAAGGCACAAATTCACACACTTTGCCAAGACAGGTTGGCTTTAACCAACACAAAGAGCAAAGAAAGTAGTAGTAGAGAGCAAGTATAACTCACCCAGTCTTTAAATGACAAAAATAGCAAAATACATAAATTAAAAATTCAGTATAAAAAAAAGAGAGCGTGTAACTCAGTACTCGTGGCAGAAGTGAAACTTCTATGGCGATCTAAAAATCTCGTTATGTATAGGGATATTAAGCTAATATGCGTAAGACGCAGCTATGTGTTCTATATCAAAATGATCGATTGGTTGGGGTTGTAAACTTGAAAATTAAATAATAATGATGAAAATTTAAAGTAGAAAAGGTGAAAATTTAAAAGATATAAATCAGTTCACACTCAAAATCTCTGCAAAATCAAAAATTTGTATATGACACCTTTAATTTTGTTTTATTTATTTTGCAACCATATATAATTCAAATTTTTAGCGGACTCTCCTGATTTAATTAAATTTTTTGAAATTAATCTATTTTTAAGTAAAATGTTTAAAATAATTTATATCTCCATACAGATGGAGATAGATAAAAATCTTAAACTAGTAAGTAAGTATTTACCAAACAAATTTCAAAGCTCTAGCATTCTAATTAAAGAAATTAGAAAAAAGACAACGAAGGACCTTTTCCCTTTTATCTGCTACAAAAATATATATTATCAAAAAATCCAAACTTATTGCACTATTAAAAATATTGATTCAATATAGCTTTTAACGGCCTTTAGTCCATAAAAATTGGCGTTTCGTCACGGCGTTCTCACGACGAAACGCCAATTTTTATGGACTAAAGGCCGTTAAAAGCTATATTGAATCAATAATTGAACAAGTCCAATTAAATAATACTAAGTCTTCTACTAGGCTGATGTATTTCAGTAGTATATAGAATTTGTATTATAAAAAAACACTCATATTTAAAAATATTAGCCTGTCAATACAAATTTTTACCACTTAGCTAATCAACGATCTCAGCGTTGCACATGTGGCGTTACATTTTTTCATTTCACAAAAATTCAACCTTGAAGTTTCACTTCAATAATCAAAAAATCAGAAATATAAATAGTAATACGTTTTGTAATTTTCAGTAATTTTAGCCAACTCCTTGATTTTATAAAAATAAAAATGTTGTAAAAATTACTTTTTAAAAATGTTGAATTTCGAAAAATTCTTACACTCAAAATCTCTGCAAAATCAAAAATTTGTATATGACAACTTTAATTTGGGTTTATTTATTTTGCAACCATATATAATTCAAATTTTTAAAGGACTCTCCTGTTTTAATTCAATTTTTTGAAATAAGCCTATTTTGAGATAAAATGTTTAAAATAATTTATATCTCCATACCAGTAGGAGATAGATTAAAACCTTAAACTAATAAGATTTTTAGAATTTCACTATCTATTCCCAAAAAAATTTCAAAACTCTAGCATTCTAATTAACAAAATTAGAAAAAAGAAATAAAAGGACATTTTCCCTTTTATCTGCTACAATAATATAGATTGGGGTGGTTCTTAGTGGAAAAAAATTGATGACGCCCCCGAGATTGGTTTAAATTCATGAAAAAAAAATTCCCTAATTTTTTTCAGATTTTTATTCCTAACCCTTCATGACCCTATTTCATTAGCAAAACTACGGCGCGCCGCCGCTATAGCCGTTTTCGGTACAATGACTTATTATCATATTAACATAGCACAAACACATCGAAACGTTGATGGTGTCGAATATATAAGGAAAAATCTCATTTAATTCAGGTTAATGATAACGATGGAGAGATCATCAAAAAAATTAATATATGTCAAAATGTTGCTTACTTTTCGCGTATTGAACGAAACAAAAAATCTGCCGTTTTGTTTATTAACAATAAAGTTTAAACAAATGATCGAAATTTTTATAAACATGCACGCGGCTGTAGAGTTTTCAGAGACGCGAAAAAAATAGGGCCAGGAAGGGTTAGAGATAAAAATCTGAAAAAAATAGGGGATTTTTTAATCATTTTTTAGACATGATTTAGGGGGCGTCGTCGCACTCAATTTTCGCATAAGAGAACAAATAAGAACCACCCTAATATAGATTATCAAACAAAAAAAAAAAACAAACTTATTGCACTATAAAATATATTAGCCTATCAATAAAAATTTTTACTTTTACTCTACCTCCCACCACTTAGCTAATCAAAGATCTCAGCGTTGCACAAGTGGCGTTACCCATTTTTCGTTTCACAGAAATTTAACCTTGAAATTTCACTCTCAACGCGCGCAAAGAAGTTTCACTTCAAAAATATGTTTTTTTTGGCTTATTAATACAATATTCCAATAAATGTGTATTACGCCAGAAATTCTTATTTCTTCCTGAATGATTGCTTTATAAACCTAAAATGCATTTTCTTCTTATCAAAAAAATTGTTTTTTTCCAACATTGCGTCTAAAATGGAATTTTTCGCGAAAACAGACATAATTTGTAATCCTAAGAGTATCGCGACAACCTACCTCATTCACTGGAGTCTAGGTGGCGGTTCATGGTTTAACTGTTGCTAATATCCTTGTACATAAACTCAATAAATATTTATATACAAGGCTATTATGCAGTGGTTTATGTACCAGTTAGCCTGCAAAAATCTTGGAATTTTTTGAATGACCAATTTCAATTCTGTGACAGAAGAAAGGAGTTTTTCCATGATTATTTATATCAGATTCATGGGTGGAACTACGCTAACAAAGAAACTGTTTAATCGTACCAATTAAACATACATTGTAGAAGAAACGGGTCTACTTTTACAAATAATCTTGTACATCACATAAGTAGATTAACAAACAATCGGCTTTATGGTTAATTATGGGGGCGATTGCTCTTTCGGATTTTGTATTGTGTTTAGGAGTTAAATATCCTGTCTGACAATATTTTAAAACAGATGTCTATAAAGAACACAGCCGTGTTTTTTTTTGCAAATTCAGATAGAATTGTCAAAAAAAAGACATCCCAATTTAGCAAAGTCATCGAAGCAAAAAAAACATCACTATCACAAAATTCAGAAAACGCCATTATTAACCTCTTAGTTTAGTGGCAACCATGGAAAATAAAAACTTAATACATTGAAATAAAATTAAATCTCTTATAGAAAATTATTCCGTTCAAAAATGTGAAATAAGCACAAAAAAACTCAATTTTAAATTACTAATTAGGAAAACATATTAATTTTTAAGACAATTACTTCGTTAACATGGAGAATTGAATCAGACTTGAAGTCGGATTCAATTCCATATAGACCTGGATCGGATTCAAACAGGATTTATCGATCCGACTCCACTTTGCGAGCTGAATCGAATCGAATCGAAAAATACAAGTAGACCTGGATTGAAAAATTAAAGAATCGAGTTTTAAGTGTGTGTTTATTTCAATTTGATTTGTTTTGTTGTTTTTTTTTTCTCGTAGTCACCATATTCATAAACTTATTTCCGCACGCACAATATAAAGTCAAAGTGTCACTTCAAGTGTACTTCGATTCTATTTCAATTCGATTCAGTGAGGTCGTATACCTAGATCGAAATATCCATCCGATTCGATTCGATCGTCGAATCCTGTCATGTAAACGGATGGTCGTCCATTTTTCTGCTTTAATTGCTTAGTTCCTATGTCGTTTTTTGGTCAATTCTATCTGGACCCACAAAAAAACACGGCTAATGTTACGGACGGGAGGCATTTTAGGCATAGGGATTTTTATTTGTTCGTTTATAAATGATACATAAATGAATGTTAGACTGGTCCAAATCTAAATGCTACCTAGAACATAACAAATCTGGTTTGATAAAATTATTTATTTGTGCAACATATGTGTATGTACTTTTAGTACTGAGTAACTTCTCGCCGGGTTCAAGAATCATATCATGCAAAAATCATGTTTACCTACCTCAATGTACACAGAAATAATTTAACCTTTGAGAAAATAACATACTGTATGTAGGCCTGATGATGGTGACCTCGGATCTTACTCTATTATGTGTCTTTATTTAATGTAGATAACCAAGATCTCAAACAGCACCTTATTGATGTTAAAAAAGAAAAACACAAAAACAAATATAGAAAAGAAAAAAATTAACAAAAATGAAAATCTCCTTCGTTTATTTTTAATTAAATCTCTCTCACCTTAACAAACTTTTCATTGTTTTTTTCTGTTCTAACATTCTTATATACGTTCACATAAAACACAACAATTATTGCACAAATTAAATCACTAAGTTTTTTTCTAAGATTAAAAATTTCAACTTAATCCTAACAAATAATGAATATCACATTTAAGTAACACATTTTGTTATCCGTTTATACTGCAGCAACAATACGAATTTTGTCTATCCTTAATTTACATTCTTTCTTATTTAGTTTATTTTTGTTTTTGTAACTGTACTAAGTTCTATGGGACTTTTATAGTTTCAGTACGCTTTGCACTTTGATACTTTCTTCGTTTTCAGCTGATTTAAAATTATCATCATCGAAAACATCATTTAAATCATCATCTACGTCGGTTTGACTAAATTGCAGTTCGTCTTCTTCTCCCGATACGCAGTCATAATCATCTTCTATATCGCTATTATCACGTTCTATTGGTGGAAAATATTCATTCACTTCCAGCGATTGATTGATGTAGCTACAAGAGAAAATCTCATCATAATAGATGTCGACAAAAACCATTCAGAGGAGGGAGAACTTTACATTACAACTCGACAAGCAGTGACCAAATGCAAACTTACATACAGTATGTTGAGAAAGTATGAGTTGAAGAGGAAACAGAAGGAATATTGGAACGCATCACCAAATGGTACAATTTTGTTAATAACGATATTTAGCTTTATATTTTGTTTTGTTTTGAAATTATTTGTATGAGATTGTGTAAATTATTCACCCTTATTACGGTTGTCGTGTCACTAAAACAACAGTAAAACGACACATACCTGGAGGCGGCAATTGATATTTTATTAAAACTAATTGCGTCATAATGATGAGATGGTTGGAGATTGCAGAGAATGTCGAAGATTTGCATTTATTTAAAAGCCAACTGTCACCTCTAGAGCCTTGTCGTTTTACTGTCGTTTGTGTGAAACGACAATCGTAATAAGGGTGATTATATCGCATATGATTTTGTATTATTATGAGTTAGTTGAAGTATCTATTAAGCTGAAATGGCGCGTGATTCTGTTTAAAATTGTGTTGTTTTATTTTATCTACATACATTTTGTTGGAATGAATTTAAGCGGATTATGATTTTATATTGTTAAGCTGAAAATGAAATTTTTGTTTATCGCATGGTTCCATAAAATTAAGCCCTCTAACCACAATGAATTAATTTACAGTAATGCTTGGATAATGTAAGAGTAAACTGAAAGTTATCAAGACATTTTATATACAAACAAATGTTCTGCGAGCGTTTTTTCCTTTCATTTTATTAATGTTTTCGTCACGAATTAAATTTGGAACTTTAAGTAAATATTACATTGATTTATCATTTTTAACTACACTTGTTTCATAAATTTAGCACTAACTTGCCCAATAGGGCAAGAGTTGGTTTCGGGTAGAAAAAAAAGCGATGTTGTAATCAAAACTAACAATACGATGCTGGAGAAGTCCAAAAAGTGGTTTTTGACTAGACGTCGTCGTCTGCCTGCGTCTGTGCTTCCTGATGTACATCGAGCTAGAGTTTTAACCGTTATACGGATTTGCTTCAAATTTGGCATGTAGCATTTTTTTGTTTTTTACTAGAGGAGAAATTCAAATTTTTGTTTTAGCTCATTTAGAACGAGAGCTGCCATACAAAGATTTTGGATTTATCAAGTTTTCTCGAAAACGACTCTAAAGAGTTTGATTAAACTTCGTACATGTACAGATTCTTTAGAACAGTTTTAATTATACATTATATCAGGTTTTTGCCAAAAGAAATCGAATAACGGAAATAAAGTTATGTGGTTTTTTAAAGCTAATTGCATTTTTTTTAAAACTTGTTTAAGGATCCTACCGACTCGTCATTAGTCGGGTGGATTTTGTCTATATTTTGTAATTCGGTATTTTTTAAGTAAGTCAAGTATGAATAATTTTTCTTTTTTTTCGAAAATATAAAATCAAAGAAAACAATGAATTTTATTTAATTTTGATTTTTTTTCCACACTCCACATACGTGTTGTACCTCTTAAGAAGGAATCTCGAACTTTTGGCTCAAGGGTTAATTGATGAGCATTCTTGTCTTAGTATTGAGGGACAATTATTTCAAATAAAATAAAATTTCAAATAGATTTGATAACCAACAAAACCTGCACTGAGATGAAGCTTAACTTATGGCTTCGGTAGCACGATGGGTATGCTGTTGGCTTCCGAATTCCAGTCACAGTTGATGTCTTAAGTTCAATCCATATGACGGCGGGCTTTTCAAATAAAAATGAACATATTAACACTCAGCACCTCACAAAGAAGTCTGATGATCGATTTGACACTCGTGAATATTATCTATAACTTCTGTTCAGCCAAAAAATAAATTGGTGTTAGAACACTTAAGTTGTTGTTGTTTTATTCAAAATGTGAACATTTTTTGTTTTTCTTAACTGGCAGATTAAAATAAGAACTACAAAGTCCTCTGTTTGTGCTATGTTGCTTTAAAAAGATTTATCGCTTATACAACAAAATTTTTAGGATTAATAACGGTAAATGTTAAATTTCACGACAAATTAGTTTTACACAAGTTGATAGGCCCACGAATGTCAAACTGTCCAGAGAATCATCAACGGAGGTTTTATTACTCCAGCTGTAGCTTTGTAGTGGACGAACTGCGCATGTCTTACTTCACAGTTCGGTAATGACATTCAGCGATTCACCTTTTTTTTTCTTTTTTTTTCAGCATTATGAAAAGACGAAATATCAATTCATTCAATAACGAAATCTTCGATTACTGCAGTGATATTTTTGTTTATTCCAGCTTCCTATGTATATAATTACAAACTTCGACTTGTGATTTTGCGAATTCGTAAATTTTGATTTTAGAATCAAAATACATATTTGGACTCGACTACAGATTGCCAAAGTTGATTTTTTTTTTAAACACCCTGCTGCTCAATGGCAACAGTCAGGTACTGAGTTCTTTTTCCATGCCAGTGTTTTGCACATAGAACTTAAGCATCAATAGAGTAATAATATTGTGTCGGTTATGCTTTTCCGACAAGTATATGTCGTAAAATGAAAAATCCCTTAATACATTGAAATCATGGAGCGTCGATTGCGATCCATTTAAGACCCCCAATACGACTCGCCAGACGAGCGCTCGACTCAAAGCGAAAGTTTGGGAAAATGCTTTTGTCGAATAGCAACCTACGTCGTTCGATATGTCAATTCGACAAATTTTTAACATAAGAGGTGAATTCAGGTAGGTAAGCCGCGAACGGTTAAACCAAAAATCATATTGCCCAATTGTTCTTGCGACTAACGAGTCATAATAGGTGCTTAAAAATGTATTTCTTTAACTGAAAATAAAACTACTTTCAAAATACCAAGAGTCTAGATATATTCCAGGTCTTACTTGCTTAGTATTTTTTTTTTTCTGGATAATAAATGTTTCCGATTCAAACAAAAATCGAATTCTAGATTTTAATCTAACCTGAATTTACGATGATTACGAAATTTACGAAACAAAAAAATGGTTCCCATAATTTAGTAAAGAAATTTACAATTGGATTGGCATACCGCTACGAAGTTGCTTTTGACGTTACTTTTATATACATAATTAACCTTTTAAAATTAAAAACTAGAACAGTTCAAACATGAATCCCCGTAGATATCGTTTGCATATTTTTTTATACTTTTGTATTACACTTTTTTAATCGAAGTTAATCGAGTTTTAATCAAATAAAATATGCACCTTTATAACATTCTTTGCATAACCGGTTTCACTTTTTTTTTTAAATTAATTTAAAATCTAATAGAATCACTCACAGAGTACTCACACCCCCATTTTTATTCATATTGATTTTGTTTGCCTTCCATCACTATCAAACGTATTACGTATGGATGATCCTAAAGCCTGATCTGTGTCGTGTGTTGTGTTGTGGAGTCGAGTGTCGCTGTCATTCCATATATTTTATGCGCCACACTGCAACACAAAACACGACACAAATATGGTTCTACGCATATGAAATACGTTGTAGCGATAGCGACACACGACTCCACAACACAACACAACACAACACAACACACAACACAGATGTGGATCAGGCTTAAGTCATTAACATTGTTAAACACACCTGCATATATTATTATGATTTAATTTAAAATGTAATTCAATACGTCATCAAACAATCAATTTATCAGGATCGTGTGTTTTTGTTTGTTAATTAAAAATTAATTAGATACATTTTTACCACAATTAAATTATATTAGTTATACAACAACCTTCATATTCGATTCACGTGCAATGTTTTATGTATATACAGTATACACTCTATCACCTAAACTGTTAAATGGGTATATTGATAACTTTACTTACGATGATTGGAATGTTTGTGTGAGTTCATGTTTTAACTCTCCTTTAGTATTTATGGTAAATATTCTCATAATAGGAATTCCCACAGCTCGATACGCCCAAACATCCTGAAAATACAAAGCATAAACCACATACAAATCCAATTCAAATAAATGATATTTTTTAAAAGTACAACATCCTTACATTAATACGATTTCCATAGCCAGCATAGAAAGGATTTTTCTCAGGAAACAAGGCTTGAATATCAGACAGGCAAGCAATTTTAAATTGTTCAGGTTTCTTTTCAATTACTTCACGATGGAAAGCTGAGATCAATGAAGTAGGATTCAAGAGTAATGGACCGTCAGGTAACTTAACATCACCTTGACGAATTGATCGCAAATATTCTCGTGTAGCTCGCGATTGGCCAATAGCTCGCGCTGATAAATACAGTAATTTGTAGCCATTTTCTTCGATTTTTGAAAATAACTGCGCAACACCCAATTGTGCCCAATCCTTGCCAACCATTGGCAAAATGTGACCCAATACATCTGATTTTGTGATAGTTCCATCGATATCTGAAATGACTACTTTGTCACTGTGTTTCCAGCGATAGAGATGGCATTTGCAACGACTCGTGCCTTGGTAAGCTGTTGTCACACTGAATTCGATCTCATTCATGCCTGCTTTTAAATTTAATTGTTTCTAAACAAAAATTGAAAGTACATTAATATTATTGTTGATGATGAATTGGTTCTCATGATGATTTCATACTTACAATAGCCTCAGAGCTAAGTCTTAAACTTTTCTTGAATTTTTCATTTTTGAGAGCTAATTTGGTTGATGACATTGATTCTTGAGAAAGCTCATCATTGTCAATTGCCGCGGAAGTATTTTCAGCATTTAAAGTGGAATTTTCTGTTTTGCTTAGTGTATTCTCGCTCATGCTAACATCGGGTGAGGTTGGGCGAGATGTTTGAGTTGCCACAGCAGCCTGATCAGAATCCAATCCTAAAGCTAAACTCACTTCAATAAAAATATGCATCTATTTGATTGGGTACAATCATAATCCTTACCCTTATTTTCTTCATCCTTTGAATCTAACTTAGGATTTTTTAAATTCCCTGAACTTCCAGTGGTTGGACGACGCCAGTACCACCAAGAACGTTTCGAAGCCGTGGCATTAACACCACCTGATGGATCAACGTCATTTTCAGCTTTTGCGTTTTCAATCTTTGAATTGTTCATCAGTTGCTCAATTGCGTCCTTATAAATAAAAAAAAATATTAATTAATTAAAAACACTTTTTTTAATAATACAGTGGCACGTTAGTTAAAAAAAATACAAACAAATCTCAAATAAAACATCAAGTTTAATTAAATGAAGCAAAACTTACGTTAGACAAGGGCTTCTGAAATGTGATTATAGTCATTACGATGGGGCATGCAGCAGCCCAACTGTAGTATTTACCATTCAAACGAACAACTAAATTTGGCGAGGAAAACAGGCTTGGATTTTGGCAGACCTGAACAAACACAAATGTGCAATTTGATTGTGATATTGTTGTGATATTAATGGTTAAGGTTTTGAGGGTGTATGAATATTTTTTTTTTGTAATTTTATTTTTAAAAACGTTATGAAAAAAATATTTACAGTTTTTTAAGCACATTTCAATTTATACGCAATTAATTTACAATTATTTTTCAGATTTTATGTTGAGCCGTATGTAATGTATATCGCACCTCCAATAGATCAACGACTCAAGTGCAAAAGTTTCGATTCTTCAGAATACGCAATTTAAAATAGTTCAAAATTTCAAGATAAAACTGCCCTAACTAGCAATAACGTCTTTGTTCAGCCGAAAATTAAGTAAAACCAAACAAAAAAAGGCGGCGTTCACAGTTAGGACGTTGTCTTAAAAATCAGAGTAATGTTTTTTGGAGATACGTATTACAATTTACAACTAGAAGGCAAGACAAAGAATCTCCAAAACATTTAATTTAAAACAGTGTTACGGTACGAACCCACTTCTGCTTCCAGGAGAGAAAAATTTCTACTGGGACTTTGTTGCATTCAAAGAAAAACCTTTTTTGAGACGTTTTGCATAGTTAACTTAGAAAATTGAATTTTTTCACTTGTGTCGTTGTTCCACCGGAGGAGGTGCGATATGATAGTTTGGTGTTCTAATTAAAATGTGTATCCTTATTTTATATTACACAGATAGTCCAGTAACCTTGTCGTCTAAAAGGAAGGGGATCTTGCTCCTTTTAATTTTTTCTGGGTTGTTTTCGACCTCGACTGCCTAACTGAAGGAGTAGTTTTAGAAAATTTTCAATTTTCGCTCAGGCGGTCTGTAGAATCAACTAGAGCTCTTCAAAATTTAACAATAATGACAAGTAGTTTGATTAACAGTCTACTTACAGATGCTTGACATTAGACGCATCAAAGCACCAGAGCGTGTAGGTTGGGTTAAAAAAGTAAAGACATTGGGGCGTATTCATAGTCATTTTAGAGCTGGGTCTAAGTTAAACATAGCTTTGGTTGAATTTTCGGACGTTGATTCTTTTTTTTAAGATTATCATTTCAAAATATTTGAAGCTATTTGTGTAGTAAACCAAGTTAGTTATCTTATATTCATTGAGCCAAAATGGTCTTAAACTGTAGTTTAGTTAAACCTGGGTCTATCTGCGACTATGAATATGCCCCATTATATTATACATATTTTTCATTGTCCCACTTTTAGCATACCCGAAGTTGTTTTTTTTTTTTTTAACTTAACGACTTCTTCAGGTTTAAAAATTAAAGACGGATTTAAGTTTACTTTCTTAATTCGGTGTAATTTGTTTGTTGTTGACGGAAAAACGATGAAACATTTTGGTATACCGTTTATCGATACACTTTACACCAAAATAGAGCCATGGCCCTATTAAAGCTGAATGAAATGCAATAAGAATAAATAGTTTTGGATGAAACACTTGTTTCTTATTTGAACGTTAAAATTCTAAGGGCTTACAATTATGTACATTATTTATTATCATAAAAACTCTAATAAAATGTATAATTTTTTGAATAAATCAAAAGCAGATTAAAGAAATATTTTGACGCGTTCAGTTACGCGACTTTTATTTAACTCAGCAATAACTATTTGCACGCCATATCACGCGATATTCAAATTTATCCTGCTTCTGTTTTAGATATTTTCTTATAATTTTAATTTTTTTTGTTGGATCTCCTTCCTATACAAGCAAAGTCCATTTATTTTATAAAATTCGAATTTTTTCTGCCAATTTTAATTAAAATTTGTTCTTGTCTTTTTTTTTTAATAACTTTCCCGCATACAGTAGTAGCCCGTAGCGTAATGGTTAGTGCGTTCGACTGTCACGCTGGAGGTCTGGAATTGCTTCCCAGCCTCGTCCACCTAAAAACTAAAAAGTTTTTTTTCAGGGCTACTGCCTCTTGCGAGGAATTGACAAATCCTCCAAGAGCATCAATTGTCAGAGAATAAGTGCTTCTCGTCTAGCTGTTCGGATTCGGCATAAAATTGTAGGTCCCTTCCATTCCATTCCTGTCAACAGGCGCACACAGGAATGGTTGCGAGTTGTTAGTCACTAGGCCCTGGTTCTTCATGAGCCGTTGTGCCACCCGATTTATTTTATTTTATTCCCGCCATACAATGTATCTTATTGAGGTGACCAGTGTTTTGATCGCATCTTTATCACGCCATAAATGCTGTCGCGATATGAGTTGATGTGATGGTCATATAACAGCGGCTTGGCAATGATGCTTCTGACAATATTGTCAAACAAAATTATAAATTCAAACGTAAGTCATTTAATGGGGTTTTCCATTGGTAAATTAAGAATTTCAGCTAGGTTCCAGAAGTCACTTTCTATCGAAATGAAATTGAAATCGATGTGAAATTAAATTTGGTGTTCCACATTTCACTTTTATGGATATCAATTCCATTTTTTTTTTGGAGCAGCAATGAAAACAGCACCCATTTTTGTTAAATTTTATTAAAAGAAAAACAAAATTGAAAACTGATGAACGAATATCAATCAACATGACAGATGTAAGCTGTTTTTGATTTCACTTAAAGTGATTTCGAAATTATGAAATCGATCAAAATGTGGAACATGGAAAATAAATTTACTCGATTTTCTATTTCGATTTTAATTTCATTTCACGTGATTACTGGAACCTAGCTGTTTGATGTGAAATTTCATAGTTTTCATGACGAATATAATGATATTTGAATTGATTTTTCTCTTGTTATGGTATTAGTGTATTTTTGTGTCTGAGAATCTACATATAAATGGTATCGGCTGACGAATACAAACAAATCAGTCAACAGTTTTTATACATTCAAGTTTGTTTTTCATTTGATGGAATTTCAATTTTTAAAATATGATAAGACGATTACAAGCTTGTAATTAATGAGTAGAGATATGTTCTATTCTATCGACTCATTTCAAACTGCTTCCATTCTAACTCAATTATTACTTTTTAGTCACAACAAATTTCTTTCTCTACTGAAATGAATTAATGAAAACAAGCACTTGCCAAAAAAAAAAAAAAAAACAGCTGGCAATTGTACTGGGGTTAGTAAAAGGAGGAGTAGATCCTACGAATAATACGGATCTGCAAAATTGATTCAGTTTCAAAAAAATATCAATATTTTTTGGCCAATAGAAGGTTTTATTTGTCAGAATCGGTGTTTTGACAGATATGTGTAAAAAACAGTTTTGAAATGTTTTACCAAAGGAAAACCCCATAAGACACATTTTTCCCTGACTGATGATCTGTCAATATTGTCAGATCTACCAAGCGTCTGTACTTAGCTTAAGTAAATTCAAAACATACATCAATTATCAATCACCGTACCGGTTATTGAATTTGTGTCTGATGAAAGAACATTGCGATAAGCACAAATTTTATTAAAAATTAAAACAAAACGAAAACCAATTTACAAACTTCAAACTTTTAGTATGTAAAATGCTTAAATTGAAATGTGCTTTTAAGGTTTCTTTTAGCACATTAAAAACAAAAACCAGGCAATAAAATTAATAACAAGACATTTTAAACTTACGTCTGAATATTTAATTAAATTCCTGTCAAATTCTTCATCAGATGGATCGCCTTTTTCAGACCCACCACACATTGACATTGCAACAAAGTCAAGATATCTACAAAAGCAATTACAGAAAATGATTATTACAAAAAAGACCTTTTAAAAAATAATAAAAAGAACTCACTTTGGGTCTTGAGGTAGTTTTCCATCCTCATAGTCGGAATCCAAGCTTTTTGGTCCTTCCATCGAACTTGGGCTATGCGGAAGACTTGTACCATTGCCACTTTCCCTATCATCATCATTTCCAATAATTGTGTTATCCTTTATGAGAGGGAAATACATAGCTGCCATTTCAGGATCCATACCCTCGGCATCCAACTCCGATAAATAGACACCACCATCTGTTGCATTCTTACGCATCTTATTGGTTTTCTTCATGAAATTAAACATGCCACTTAGCATGGAATTCCGTTGACCCTGTTGAATGTCTTTTTGGTCATCGTTTGGTGTTGGTAGCTCACCCCATTTCCATAAAGCCGAATTCATATCTGCATCAGTGTCTTTGTCTCGCATTGACATCTCTAATTCACTGTCACTTTGTATCGGTGTACTGGGGCGACCGGCGCGACTTCCCGATGATGCAACTTCAGTATCGCTAAAGAAATGTATATCCAAATCTTGCATACGACTAGATGGTGTAATAGGGCTAGTCTGATATTCACTAATCGGACTTGGAGCAATAGTCTCACTGGCTTCGTCAGTTTTTGTGGGTGATTCGTCATTGGATGAATTAGTATTGTTTGACATTGACACAGTGTCTGGTTCGGCATCATTGGTTTCCATTTGGATTGCACTGCCTACAGAACTGCTCGATGAACTTTTACGCTGTGCGTTTTTCTTTTTCATTTGAGACTTCTTGCGTCGCTTCTTTTTGCTCTTAGATTCTTCCTTAATACTATCAGTGCGGAGGTCACTTATAATAGCATTTGTTGCTTCTTTGGTCATAGGCATATCTGAGTCGGTTTTAATTGATTCAACTGGTTCATTTAGTGATTTTGTTGCAACTTCAGGGTTTTCAGAGGTAGTAGATTCTAACTTCAATTCTACAGGTAAAGATTTTGATGAAGGCTCTTCCAGTCTCAGCGTGCTGTTGCTCCAATCCTGGGAAATATATTTTTGCTAGGATCAATCGCTCAAATTACGTTATAAAAGTCTTACATTCTTTTCGGTGGGATCAAATTGGAATATTTGCTCCTCATGTTCAGCCCATTCTTGACGAATTTTTTGTGTAGTGTATTCCTTGATTTTTTCACTTAAATTACGGCGTTCCAAGACATTGTCAGTGTGCCTAAAATTACAAGTTGTAATTGATGGCATTTAAACTAGATCAGTTTTTAGATTTAATTAAGATAAGTCCATAGTTTACAACAATTCGATATATGACAGAATACAATAAAACTTAAAAAAAAAAATAACAAAATGAGACTTATCGAATGTTTTCCGATTTTCTTAATTGAACATTACATATACAATGTGCTTATATACCTCCGATAGCTAAAGTCAGAAACTTGATTCTCATATTTGGGCACGGTGTCTTCTTTAATGCTTTCTTTGGAAAAATCAATTGAATTTCGTCTTGGCAATGGCAAGGACATCGGTATGTCTTCACTAGCTTTTCTAAATGTTATGTAAAGAAAAAAGAAAGAAAGAAATAAAACAAAAATAATAATAATAATAAAAAAGAAAATGCAAGAAAGTCAAAATAAGAAATGAAAAATTGTTGATGAAATTATAAAGGAAAATAACAAAAAAAAATTAAAAGCCAATGAAGAAATGGTATTTTAAGTTCAAGTTTAAGCAACATGCATGCATTTTATAATAATAATTTAAGGAAGCAATGACATCGTTTTCGTTCCGCAAAGAAGCTTGATTTAATATATACGATTTTTTGTTTTCTTTTTTTTACAAGAGGGTGCACGCTGGCTGGTGAATGTGGTGCTCAATTTATTATTTATACGTACTTGGCCTTTTCAGCGGCATCGTCTATATCAACATCAGTGTATTTGTTGGGGAAGTAGCCACTCGGTATAGGTGAGGTTGCCAAATTGTCTGGCAACTCTTCAACATCGTCTTCGGCACACTCTTCAACAAAGAAAGCTTCGCCGGATTCGCCTAATTTCATATGAATATCAACTGGCTCACCATTGATTTCAATGTCAACCTGAAAAAGCAATATAAATTAATATTAATTCAACAGATATAAAATAGACTGCATTATTTTGTATTATTTTATTTTGCTTTCTAATTTTTAATTCAATTTGCGAATTGTTTTAAATAGAAAAATCGATTGTTTCCAGTGAAAACATTAAATGGTAAATTGCAAATAAATGGATGTAAGAGAATTGTGCGCAATTTAATTAAGAACAGAAGAAACCCGCCAAAATTAGAGCAACACAAATTTCATTTTAATGTATATGTACCAACATATAGTAAAATAAAATTGAAAAGAAAGATAAATAAAGTTCTCATCAGAGAATGTGCAACAATTTTTTTTAAATCTTAAGTGATTATTCATCTTCATTCAGTTTTCTGTTATGTCAGTTTACGATGTAAAATGTGCACAAATGTACATAGACATGTTTGAATTTTAAATTATTGCTTTAAAAGTGTGAAAAAATACTTAGTTATTGAAATGCAAAATAAGATTTCAGAATGCAAGGTTCACTTGTGTTTAATTTAACCTTTGGATTATTTAGTAAGATCTTTGGCATCATATCGCTTTGTAAAAGTTTATAATTCGACATACTGATTTTAATTATAGAAAATAGTATTAACAATTGAAAAATGCAAAAACTAACTTTTAAAATAAAAAAAAAAAAAATTAAATTAAGATACGCTGTTTCTAGGTTACGAATATATCGAAGTATTTTATAGATTTTTTTTTTATCGTAAGGGCGAAATCGTTCCTTAACTTTTGTTGCTGTTATTCTTAGAGCTAGAAAATCTCCTCTGGGGAATTTACTTTGAACTTAAGTTTAAGGAAAATCGCTTTAGCGGTTACAACTGTTCGGTCAATGCACAGACAGGAAGTCAGAACAAATAGTACGACAGCTGGAGAACTTTTATTTAAAGTGGTTTATTCCACGCATCACTATGGCGTCTGACAAAATGCAATAACGGAAAAAATCTACAAAAGTACGATTATAAATCAGTTTACTTGATTTTCAGGTAAAATAGTTCTTTTGTACTTACTTCTCAGTAATGAGTGCATAAAAATGTAACATTTGGTAAGGAAAAAAGCATTTTTTCTGCCAGAATTGGCCAACAGCTTTTTGAAAACCCTATTTTTAATTTTTAACAAACAATGCTTAGACATTTTGCCTTACTTATTGCATACAAGCCCAACTCATACAAACAGAAATTATCACTTCTAAATCCATTAAACAAATGAACAAAGAAAATAAAAATATCTCTGTTTGTTTCCTGGGTTAAGGTACAACGAAAATATAGTTCAAAGAACGAATTTTAAGTGTTTGGACAGTAAAGTATGCGGATTTTAAACAAAATGTGTCAGCAGTTTTGAACAAATCGATAAAACTACGCACCACCTAAACTCATGTATTTACTTTTTATCTCTAGACAAATATTTTCAATGATATAAATTTTGTAGATATACATAGGTTATCACTTTAAGAAATCAGCCTTATTGCGAAGATAAACTATCAACCGATTGACGATTGATAGAATATATCAATTCAAATCCAAATCGGTATTGTGAAAATGAATTGATAAAACATTGTGATATTGTGAATGCCTTCAAAATATTTGTATTATTGTGAATCGGGGTTGGCGTCTGACAGAAGTTTTGAAAGCAATCATAATAAAATTAAAAACAAAATATGACTTCCACTGAAATTTTTTTTATGAAGATGAAGATTTTAATGATCCTGCATTCATTGAAATGGCTAGATTTCGAAGGAGTTTGAGGCATACATCCAATCCGTTGGAATTGGAAAGCCAAATGTAAGTGAAAAGCTTTCAATTTTCAGATATTAATAAATTTATTTGTACCTACTCTGCTACAGTTCTTTTTAAATATTTCCGGCTATTCAAGGATGCATATGATGATCTTTCCAAGAAATAGAGGACAAATTAAAGCCTTGCTAATATATTAAAGTCGTGACGAGCACTTTAAAACTAGGACAGGAAACTACTTGTTGAGTTTGGGAAATGGACTTCAATTTCAACACAGTTATAGAAAACCGTGTGCTCAAGATAAAGTTCCAATAAACTAAGGAGGAAGAAAGGACAAAAACTCGCACTTTGTAGTTGTTTTTTTTTAGCAAGCACGAACTCATCAATTACAAATTTACGATTGAAAGAAAAATTGACAGATGACAAGAAAGTTGATGAAATATTTTTTTCGCTATACCAATTTTTTCATTCAAAATAGGTTATTGATACAAACTCACTTTGTATCAGCAATTCATTAGGAGGGTTCACATTAATCGACAAGTTCATCAACTCGTGTCGAAACGTCGCGTAATTTGTAATATGAACACAAGTATGTCTGACAATTTTGATTTTAGTGTTTCTTTTTAATTTTTATGTGAGATTCATAGAGAATAGGTTGAAAAAGAAGTAAAACCACAATAGTAAGGGAGAAAATATGAATTTCCTTCGCTGAAACTGGTGCAAAAAGTTAAATCTACGTCGTGAAAATGTATTTACAAATGAAGTTGATGAGGCGGTCGTCGAATGTGAACTCTAGCAACACGACTCAGGTCGATCGACTTGTCAATGAGTGTGAACCCCCTATTGATTGTTGACACTCACAAAACTATTTAATAAAATTGATTGATAAATTTCAATTATAGTTGATCTTCACAATAAAGTTAAATACCTAAAGTAAACACTGGTATAAATATTGTTTTAAAATACTTACCACTTTTTCACGACTTCTTAGAACACCTAGTTTTCCAAATCTCACATGAAATGGAGAACATTGAAATTCACCATCTGGTTGTTCAACAACAATTACATCAATAGCTCCCGTCAGGGTGGCACCATTAATTTCACTATAGAACTCCTTGAAGTTACTGAACACTTTCACCAAGCTATTCATTTTAATTCCTTATGTAAGGGCTGAATTTTGTAGTTTTTTGTTTGTTGGAAAACTGTATTCGAATAAATAATTTTATTTTGCGGTTTCTCGAATACAAAATGTTTGTTTGTCGTCCGTTGTTATGGTAAAGATATTGTAGATATTTCAAAAATTATTCCTATTCCATTTTTTATTTTAATTTTGTTTTTATTTCAGCTTAAAGCTAGTTGGTTTAGTTTTTGCTTTTTTTTTTTAAGTTCAAATATCTGAAAATAAAAGAAAATAAATAAATTTTTTTAGTATTGGATAAAAAATTGTTTGTAGTGCAATTTTTTTTAATAAATGATTGTGGAATAATGAAGGTGAATTTACAGATCCCTTATCACGGTTATAATTTTTGTTTAATTTTTTGAAAAAAGGCCAAAATAAGGTTATGCAAAAAATTGGTTGTAGCAGGTAAAACCAACATCTTAAAATATAAAACGAAGAGAAAAGAACCACCGTAATTTTACCTTGATTAAGACGAGAAAAACAGCAATCAGAAGGGTGTGAGTGGGGGTATCTATTTCCCCCTAAAAAAAATGACTTAAAATAGAAAACAAATTTATTTCAAAACTAAACAATGAGAAACCGAAAGTTGGTCAAACTTTAAACCAACGGGTGTAAGAAACACGGTTTTTGCTATATACAATCTTTTCGTTAACTAAAACGTTAGTATTTTTGGATTTAACCACGACGCGCGCACGTTTAAGATAATTAAAATTCTAAACTTAACAAACCTTCTTAAATAAGAATGTATTGTTTTATTATTTTTAATATAAAATTTGGCACGTAAAAATACAAATACTTGTCCCTTTTGTTTTTTGTTACGAAGATAAATTTTAACTTTTTTGTGTAAATGATTAACGTTTAGAAACTAAGCGATTCGACGGGTAATCACTTTAGAAGTACGCATACAACATAATAATCGATTCCTTATCTTTTTTTATTCAACAACGTAAAAAAAAACCAATCAATATAAAATCACTACGTGTAACGAAACAATACCATGTGAATTTAAAACCGAATATTTTTTATTCAAAGCATTGAGATTATAAGAAAAGTTAAACTACATAAATTGTGTGTATAAGAGTATTTTATGTATTGAATAATATATATTCTTTTTCAAATATTAAATTTCAAACTTATATGTATCAACCGAATTTCTACACCTTTTAAGATCGAAATTCTATTTAACTAAAATGTCTCATAGTGTACTATGAACCTGATATTATTCTAGACGGCTTATCAAAATATAATGTAGCTTGTTATCGAAAAAATTCAAGATACCAAAATTAGTTGTTTTTGTTTATTAATTTGAATGAGGTAATGTCCTATTCAGCAAAACATTTGCAATAAGGGCATTTTGTGTTAATATAGAAAAGCAGATAAGAAATTACCTTGCTCAGGATATCATACCACAAACAAAAAAAGGTCTGATTAAATGTGTGGTTATGTATTTATAATGGATTTGACTTACAGTTCTGCCTAATAAAGTACTGTTTATGCGTTCCTCCAAGGACAGGGCTCTCCACGTTTAGGCGTACCACCTACTTCAGGTTCCTAGAGTTTATTTTTTTTTCTAGATGATATATGCACAATTTCAATGGCGATCAACTGTTATGCCTCGAGTGTCGTCCATTTCTATTATATTTACTACAATTTTCTTTGACTAACAGAAAACACAAACAAAGAAAAAAGCATTTATGAAGATTATTTTTTTACAAATATTTTTTACCATAATAATAGCCGAATAAAATACTAGTTTTAAACAAAGCTTAGACCATGAAACAATTCAAAGGTCACATTAAGTGAAGATAATGGTTCTTTCTACCTGAGTAATTTCTTTAGAGAAACTTGAAAACATAATGACACAAAGATTTGGTTAGGTGACAAAGAAAACATTTTTCTAAACTTTTGAAGCAAAACCATAATTTATTATTAACAAAGTTCAATGTAGTAGGTTATTGCACTTTTACAAAACGAAGAATTGTATAAAGAAAAAAGAGACATTATAGCTAAGGTGTTTTTAAGTTTGGATTCATTTATCTACCCGTCTGAAGATTAAATTATTTTTTTGTAACAATAAAATCTACATACATTGAATGGAGCTGTTTACGTGACTTCGGTAGCGTATAGGTGTCATAAGACGATTGGACTTAATTCAAAACCTAAATCAGTGACGTTAAAAGTTTTCAATTAAAATGAACATACTAAGCACCACACAAAAACGGAGTCTGGTGATCGATGTAACAATCGTGAAAAAGCTATAAATTTAGTCTAATGAACTTGGTGGAAGTACACTAAAGTTTTTGGTGTTTCATTTAAACTAATTAAACTGCGTTTTTTTTCATTTATTTTTGACATTCATCTGAATATTATAAAGGAATAAGAAATAGCGTTTTTTTTTTAATGTTCTACAAAAATTCGTGAATTTTATTATACATTAGAATAGAACGGGTAACTTTTATGAACTCCATAGTGGAATTTCATGATCTTATATAGACCTATTTTAATCCACTGTGCCGACAAACATGTGTTCCAATCCTTATTCCTATTTACTAGTAAGTTACGTGCCATTCAAGTAGCATTTAAAAGATCTGAGGACTTACAGGCATATAGTAGTCTAACAACTTGTCATTGTCAAGAAGTCGGTAAAAGCAAAATTCAGATATTAAACAAGTGCTAATTTACAAATGTTTGTAATAACGAAACTTAAGAACATAAAATAACTTCTGTTTTAGTGAGTTCTTCAGTTAGATTCTGTTATACCCTTCTAAGACGCTAATTTTGGTGGATGTTTACGGACTCTTATAAATATCACAGCAAGAATATACTGTGAATTTTATTATTCTAGGAGAAATTGTTTATATTCGAACACCTAGAAAATAAATATCTGTGTCAGATTTTTCATAATAACAAAGATATTTTCAGAATCTAAGTGAAGAGCCCACTGTCGAAACTCAATTCTGAAGTTGATGTCGTTTGTACTTCTAATTGAATTACAAATTTTTGGTTTGGATCCCTCAATTTTAGACAAATTTTTGGTCACTGAAAAAAACAAAATTAATTTTCTTCCAAAGAGTCTTTTTCGAAATATCGTTATCTCAAAGTGCTGTTTTTTTTTTAAATAATTTTAAGGCTATATTAATCACGAAATTAGTTTTTTCTTAGGAAAAATTAATTGTATGTTTTTCATAGTGTTTTATGTATGAGGGTACCAAACGTAGCCCCCATTTTTTTCGGTAATTATTTAGTTTTTATAAAATTTAATTATTGAAATTATGAATTATGTTTAATTTGGATTTCTTTCTCAGAGTTTTATAATATTTAGATTTTTTTTATTATTTTACTCGAATTTTTTTTTATTTAAATTTAGAAAATTTAAATTTTTTTTCTTTGATTTTTCTAAAATTTAGATTTTTTTTATTATTTATTTGTTGAATAATTAGATATTTTTATTTTTATTAACTTTTGGAAAAGTTAGTATTTATAATAAATTTTTTCCTTTCTTTGTGACATTTTTGATAACTAAATAAGAGTTCCCTCAAATGGGCTATAAGTCAGTTATTGGTTAATATAATATGTAAATCCTTACTGGCGCTCACTGCTTTCCAGGTTAAGTGTTAAGAAAAAAGTTTAAAAATTCAGTTCAGAAATTCAGTTTTTCACAAATCTGTAAGCAAAACTGTGCAAAAACCACGGATTTAAATTAAATTTACAGATTAAATTTACAGATATTCGCAATAGTTCTTTAGTTCTTTTTTTAGTTTTATACATATTCACAATAAATTGTTGAAAATTTAATTTTAAAACACAGTTGCAAAATTGAAAAAAGTTTGTCTTGTGTCTTCTTCAGTGATAATTCATGGTCGTATTTGGGAACTTTGTCTAACTTTAAACAGCATTTGAACTCAAAAATGTTATAAATAACCACTTTTCATAGTTCTTTTAGAGACGTCAAAATTTTATAACGGAATCGGTTGTCTCAACTTTGACTTAAAGTGACATTTTATCCATTTAAAAAGAAGTACATATATTTCCTTCAAAAATCGTTTTAGAAGGGGTGGAAAATGGAAAACAAATTTTAAAAAACTACGTCAATACAAAGAATATCGGTGAAGCAGTTTTCGGCAAAGCAAAAGACGATAAAAGTGAGCGGGTATTTTGTTTTCAATCATAGATATGTATAAAATCTGAAAATTCATCCAAAGCGGTAGAGCCGTTTCCGATAAACCAAACGATTTTGATTTTGAAGTACTAGTAAGAAAACACTTTTTTATATTGTATATACGGTGCTTTGCATAAGTACCGCACCTGAAAACATGCATTTTATAGAAAACTGGAAATGGAAGCGACACCTTACTATTTTTTTTATTCAATGGTATCAGTTAACAAGTGAATTTTGCAAAAAAAAAAAAAGTCTCGATATTTTCCCTTGCGTTGTTTATAAATTATAAACAGATTTTTTCGTATTCCAGTAGTATAAACGCACCATGCAAATCTCGTTTAAGCTTCATTCAACGACGAACCGCAATTGGAAAACCGTAAGTAACCATTTATTATTTAACGCTTTAACTTTTCTTATTTTAAAAATGTATTAATTCCACAATCTAATGCATTTTTTGTGCCAATATCCGTTAAAACCATCTGGCCCATCAAGGCTTAATTTTTTGTTGTCACTGAAAATTGTTTTTATAAAAAAAAAATGAATTAGATTGTGGTCTTAATATATTTTCAAAATTAGAAGAGTTAAAGCGTTAAATAATAAAATATTACTTACGGTTTTCCAATTGCGGTCCATGTTTTGACGGGAAAATTCCAATATTTTTTTGAGCTGGTTACATTTTACCCCGAAAAATCACTGCACTATTTCTTAATGTACCCGTCAAAACTGAAACGCCATAAGATTCTAGATATTGTATGAACTTACGGAAAAACGACCCGAACTCGAAATTTTCCTACAAATAGCCATTAATCTTAGGCCACTTGACCGAAATTTTTGAATTTTGGCCTTTTCCGTATCGCTTAAATGTTTACCACGGAGCTTCACTGTTTGTCATCTCGAAAAGCATAATTGAATGAAGTTTAAAAACAGTACGAAAAAAATCTGTTTTTAATTTATAAACAACGCAAAGGAAAATAACAGGACTTTTTTTTTGCAAAATTAACTTGTTTACTGATGCCGCATTAAAGTTCCATTTCCAGTTATCTATAAAATGCATTTTTACATGTGCGGTTATACTTATGCAAAGCACTGTATGTTATCCACAAAATAAAAAATAAAATACCGCGATGTTGACGGTTTTTGAAAAAAAAAAAAAAAATATTATATTTTTCTTGTAATTTGTTGCCGTATATCTTGTTAATGACTTCATCGATTTTAATAACATTTTGTTGGGATTTATTTTTAAGTAAAAATGACATACTATGAATGTATACCTGTACATTTGTACATATACATGCCTACCAAATTTTCCCATTTATGATTTTGTTTCTTTTTAATATTTAAGAACTTTTGAATTTTTTCAAGCTTCCCTCATTGCATTATATTTATACACCAGCAGACACCTTACATCTTAAATACTTGGCAAGTATTAACATATCTATGTATGTAAGTAGAACCAAGATGTTTATTTGTTTTTTACAAAACAGAGCCAAAATTCATTAATTATACAATAATTATTTTAATATTTTTTTACTTTTTAGGAATGATGCCAACACAGATGTCTTATTGGATCGTATAAGTAGCTTCTTCAATGACTTTTTTAAAGTTTAATTTCATCAGTGCGAAACAATGTTTTCAAACAACTATGATTTTACGCATTGATAACTTTGAAAGGTTCATTAACCGTCAAAAATAAATAATAAATATAATGTTGTTGTGTGTTATACACATTAATAACAACAAATAAATTACAGTCACGAAAAATACTACACAAATAAATATGTATGTATGTTTGTACTCTGTAATGTGTATCTACAGTACAGGTACACTCCCAGTCATTTGTTTGAAGCCACAATTTTTACAAAAGTTTTTTTCTGGATAAATACCTGTAAGCAATATTTTTCCTGGAAATTTTTGATACCTGTGTTTGCAATAAAAAAGGATTAAGTTAAAGGGTGAACTTCGAAAATCCATAGGATTTTCCCAAATTATGTGAATGGACTGCAAAAAATGGATATAAAAAGTGGCGTCACTTGATTGAGGATAGAAAAATATATTTTACTTTAAATTTCAAGTTTAAATGGGCTCTGGAAACACGTTGACAGGAGCATAAAGAGGCTCAATAGATGCTTTTAAGGGAACTGGGATTCTCAGGCCGAGAAATAGGAATCAGGAGACTGAATAGAAGTAAGACCAACTATCTAGCAGACACTGAAAACTATGGAAAAAAACGTAAAGGACACACAAGCTCTCGCATGACGAGACCGAGACGAGACGAGACGAGACTGGCTTTTAATCAACCGAGACGAGACCAAGACGAGACTGTATATTTGGACCGAAATTTACAAAGAGTCTAATAAATTAAAAAATCCAATTTCAATTTAATATTTATTTTCTTCTGCTCGTATTCAAACTATAACAAACATATTTAGTTCCAATAATCAACAAGTTGGCCGGAAATCGTATTTTTCGGAGACGAGAATTAAACATAGGAGACCGACACGAGACCGAGACGAGACTGAAAATTTTCGATTTTAACGAGACCGAGACGAGATTTAAAAAAGTCTCGCAGAGTCTCGTCTTGTGGCCAGCCCTAATAGCCACCCTATTTGTCGGACTTTAACATCATCGCAAACGTGTGGGCCTGGCTATGTCGAAAAGATTATGAAGCTGGTAGACAGAAGCTATCTGCGATGACTTGCTCCAGATTTCATTGGATTATTCAAAAAAAAAACAAAAAACTGTATGATTCAAATCCAAACCGTCTAATAGAGTTAATTTCGAAAAATGGCAGACATACTCATTATTATTTGACAAAATCATAATAAATTAATGTTTAAACACAAAAAACATTTTTAAAGTTTTGTTCTTTTTTTATAATATTTTGCAAGTGGCCTCAATCATGTGACGCATTTTTATATACTCATTTTTGCAGATCATTATTATAATTTGTGAAATTCCTATGGAATTTTCAAGTTACCCTTATAAATTTATACTTTTTTCATTGCAAAACATATTTACCTACTTACAGGTATCAACAATTTCCAGGAAAAATATTTCCTACAGTTATTTATCGAGAAAAAGTTTTGTGAAAATAGTGGCCTCAAACAAGTGACAGGGAGTGTATGTAGCATGTTCTTGCACCTAGACCTAACTATGTGATTATTTTGAGAAATCAGAAATGAATATTTCGCTAATTTAAAACAAATTATATACATATATGTACGTGAATCTCCATTTCCCAGGAATGAATTTCGTTTTAATTGGCTAACAATTTAATGAAATCTTTCTGACTTTGGATATACTCGAAACAAGAAAAAAAAAAAAAAAAGTAATGAATCACAAATTCAACAAAACATGAAGGTGTTTCTTTTTTTTACGAAATTACTTTAAAAGCAAGAAAAGTCTGGTAGACTTTGTTCCGGGCTGATTTATTAGAATAACTGCCTGCCAACAAAAACAATACAAAAAAAAAATCTTCAAAAAATAGATACTAAATAAATTTTTAAAACATGTGTGTACTTGGAAAAATTATGTCTAAATGTTAAATGTTTAAATGTTGTTGCCAAAAACCGAGTATGAATGGAAATTTTTCATACTTGTTATATATTAGTAAATAATTTACAAAAGACATTTATTTTTCTTATTTTGAATTTGAAATTAAGGCAAACACAAACTACCTGTATCTTTAAAATGGATGAAACGGAGGCTACAGACTACTTTTTCTTCTGGAAACATTTTATGTAACAGCAGAAATGTTTGTGTTTTTTTTTTTGTGTTTTACGAAGAACTATTTTTAACTACATTTATGTATACAACTTTAATTCGATTTCAATTGATTATTTTAAACATAATTATTGCAATCAAATTGGATTATCGGGTTTTGTTTATATTTTTGTTTAGCACCATCAGTCTTGAATTCTTGTGCTGAAGGAGAATGCTGTTTTTTTTTCTTTATTATCTTGTCATTAAAGCTAAGTAAACGAAAAACCATTATGTAGACAAAAGCTCTGTAAACAGAAGAAATGAAGCTATACAAGTGTGGGTTTTTTTCGGTAGACAATCATTTTAAAATAAGGTAGAAAGTAGATATTTGTATATTTATACAAATAATACATTGTAATATGTATGTATGTAAATTCTTTTAATTTACAAAACTACTTAAGGGAAACTTGTTATTTGTTTAAAAATGAAAATAAAAACGCAGGAATTAAAAACGAAGGCCAACCGATGAATCATTTAGATAATGAGTTAAAAAAATCATATATGTACTTTTATTGGTTGTTGGAACGAGTTGGTCGGAATTTTCAAAAAAACACGTGTTTTTCTATGAAATAACATGATAATGGTTCCTTTCTTGATTCCTTTGCTCCTTATTACTGTCTTTGTCTTTCTGCTTGACGATGGAGCCATCATAAGTGAAGATCCTGTGTCCTTGCAACGAGCACTTGATGTATGGGTGGAATGTGCAAAAACTCCTGGATGAAACAAATGCAACGACACCTTCATTTAGTTGGCCTCAGACATGGAACAATCCAAAACCGGAAGGCCTGTCGTCGTTTTCTGAGGTCAACCCGGCGAACCCCACAAGTGGAACCTTAGGCGAAGCAGTTGAGTAGGAGAGTTGTGGTCCCCCTCGAGATCATGACAATCGCCGGTAAAATGAAGAAGAAGAAGAAGAATGGTTCCTTTCTAATCAATTTGATATGAGTTCAGTCTACCTGTCTGTCTCTTCGGTTATACAGTAGTGTGGTACGTTTTCAGCATTATTTGCCAAATCACTGTGTGCAACTCATAGTATATGCTTAATGGTTTTCTAAACTTATTCTCATCATTTAATTTGAGTCGCCCTTGGGAAAACAAAAGTAGTAGCCCGTAGCGTAATGGTTAGTGCGTTCGACTGTCACGCTGGAGGCCCAGCCTCGTACACCTAAAAACTAAAAAGTTTTTTCAGGGCTACTGCCTCTTGCGAGGAATTGACAAATCCTCCAAGAGTATCACTTGTCGCGAATAAGTGCTTCTCGTCTAGCCGTTCGGATTCGGCATAAAATTGTAGGTCACTTCCATTCCTGTCGACAGGCGCACACAGGAATGGTTGCGAGTTGTAAGTCACAAGGCCCTGGTTCTTCACGAGCCGTTGTGCCAACCAATTTATTTTTTTTTTTTTGGGAAAACAAAATCGGTAAGTCATTGAAATTTTGTAATTTTCACAAAAAATGATATATTTTGAATTCGGGTGGAAATATTTGGCGACAAAAAAATAACGGATTCTTGTAGAGGGACCAAAAACAAGTATTTTTCACCATGGGGGGGGGGGGGCAATCTCTTTCAGTATAGGCAGGACGGTCAATTTTATAAGCAAAATGATTAATGAGTTTGAAGGTATTTTTTTTCGAAAACTATTAATAGTAATAACTTGATTCAAAAACTCAATAAAAGAACAGACTTTTAGCTTTCAAAAGATGTACCATTCTTTATTTTCAGTGTTTCCGTTCTTTTTAAATTATTTTGTAAACGATTTATTTGCATTTTTAAGTATTTTTTATATAGTTCCCCTGCCACCTATACGGAAGGAGATAGATCCCTACCTTCATGGTGCAAAATACTTTTATTCAGTCCCTATACAAGAATCCGTTATTATTTTGCGCCAACTATTCGCGTCCCTAATTCTTAATAGGTACGTATATAATTTTCTTGTGAAAAAAGACCAATTTTCTCCCGATTTTGTTTTTCCCAAGGGCGACTCAAAATAAATGACGAGGAGAAGTTCAGAAAACCATTAAGCATAAACAATGAGTTGCACACAGTGATTTGGTAAAAATTGTTGAAAACGATCCACCCTATTAAACAACCTTAACTGCTGATGGATATCCTTCAAATTTTGAATCTTGTTTTTTTTTTGGGTAGGTAATATGCAAACATATAAATGGTCTTACGACCAACAATAACGGTATCTTTTATACAAAATTCATTTAGCCACGAAGCAAAATATTATTTCTCTCAAAAAACGCCTTCAACAATTTTGATAAGAAAAATTCAGTTAGGGAAAGATACATTTTGTTTATATTTTTTTTTAATGGTTGTTAATGCTATCTCAAAAACGGCTTTAACGATTTTGATAAAAAATAAGAAAATAATGGACACGACTGGATCGCACAAGCTTGCCCTCGTAAAGTAAGCCATTGGATTTGTTTGATAAATATGAATTTATAAAAAAAAAATATCAAATATCGTTGGAGCGGTTTTCTCAAAAACTTTGTACCTATATGTATAATTTTTTTGGAAATTTTCAAAAAAAAAAACTGGTATGCCAACATTTAGTATTTAATGAAATACAATTTTACACAAAAAAAAAATCACTAGCCCGTTTTCAAGATATTGAATTTTCAAAAAAAAAAAAAAAAATCAATATTTTTTTTATACTCCAAAAATTATTTTTTCGAAAATTTGTATATGCAAAATTTGAATTGTGAAGGAGCTCTCCAAAAATCGATTCTATGACAGGTACCGTTAATAACCATTATCGGTAAAGTATTTTCTAATTTGAAAGTAGAATGTACTAATTTATTACCACGCACATCTTTTCATCAAAATTCTTGAAGCCGTTTTCGTAAAAAAATAAGTTTTTTCTTAGCGGTTTTTCAACATTTGTATGGAAGGTACCGTTATTTTTGAATTTAGAAACATAATTTTTTCAGGTATTCTACAAAATAATAAAAACATATTTTACACCTATTTTTAAAAATATTAACCTAGTCGTATTCAAAACATTTAGTTTTCAAAAAAATATATTTTTAATTTTCAAACATTTTTTTTTTAAATTTTGGTTCACAATAATATTTATACTACCATATTTACCATATAACAAATGATAAATTTCAACTCAAGTGTTTTTGAGAAAATCAAAAACCAAAAATTGGTTGTACTGGAGGTACCAAAAACAATCAATTTTTGATAATAAAAAAATTATTAAAAAGTAGCATTTCCTTATTTTAATTACTTAATTTTTTTTAACCAAATCCTTGGAGCCGTTTTTGAGAAAAACATTTTTTCCTTTTAGGCGAAAAAAATTGTATGGCAGAGGTACCGTTATTTTTGGCCCTTAAAAAATGAAAAAAAAAACGTGTGGGCATATTAGTCAAAAAAGGCTATGTACCAAGTTTGAAGACTTTATACTTCCAGCCGTTTAGGCTGTAGGGGCGAGGACAGACGGACAGACAAAATTGAGAGACCCACTTTTATCGCGTTCTCTATAATCGTTACGTCAAGGAAAATTAATATGTCGAGTTCGATTTGTTGTTTTTACGAATCCATAACTTTCCGTATAGTATGTACCTAATCGCAAGTAAAAATGTGTTTTTTAGTAAGTGCGGTATACTATTAATAGCCCCGTCAAATTAGACAAAAAAAAAGCCCTAACCCGGACAAAATTTTGTACAGGTATATTTTTTAATGGAAATGTTCAGAACAGTGTCCTTTATCAACTGTGAAATGTCCCAAGCAATCCACGTTTACGTACGACCACAATCTTGTAAAAATGCAGCCATTTTTCACTATTTGTTTCATTCAAAACAGTTCAGCCATATAACACCTGTTACTAATTTTGTGTATACTGCGCTGATTTTGAAGTTGAAGCCTGAAGCTTGAATGGTCTTTCTAGGACAATTAAATACCCCCAATATAACTAAAAACCAAAAAAAATACAGATTATGATACTTTATTTTTTTAAATGGTGGTCTAAACCCAACAGGGATATTTTGGTAGTTTACACATATGATTGTTGGTACTGTTCTTATAAAAAATATTTATGTGACATGGGTAATTTTTTCGAATTTGCAATGCAATGTAGTCTGTTAAACTCATTTAATTTAAAACAGTAGACACGCAATACCTGTAACTAATTTGTATTTACTTTTCTGATTTTGGCTATCTAAGCCCGTCAATTTATTTTGGAAACAATTTATGGTTTTTATATGATTTTTTGGCGAGCAATTAAGTAACTATTTAATAACTGAAGCTTGCTTTACAAGCCACAAACGACAAAAGACACACGAAGTAAGGTAATTTATGCGACGTTTTTTTCAAACTTTGCCTTTAACATGTTGAAATTTATCAAAAATGAAGTAAAAGTGGGAAAGGACTCTTAATAACTTATTTTATATGACTGCAAATACAAGTGTAAAACGCAATATGAAAAAAAAAAAAAAAATTAAACAATAAAAGTCTGTCCAACTGCTGGATTCTAGATTCATGACGGATGCACATAAATGTGTATTTCCTAATACTCAGACGAACTTTGCGTGATTTTTTTTGGTGGTGTGAATTAATATTGTGTAGGAACGAACGCAACGATATTGAAAATTTAACACGTGAAAATTGTTAATATGTCTGTTATAGTTGTTAAAACATCAGTCACAATTATGTATTAATTTCAATTTTAGTATTGGATAAAAGTTTGAAATTAAAAGTTCACAAAAAGCGTAACTGTTTGCCCTCGGGAAGATACTAAAGTCGAATTTTAATTTTCATAAAATTTTTTTTAGTTTTCATAATTCAAATTGATTTTTTTCGATTGAAATTTATACACTCATAAATTTTGATTAATCCAAGTTAAAGCATTTATCAAATGCTTTTACAAATAAAAAACTGAATAGAAACATATTTGTACAGCAAAGCTGTTTCAGCAAAAATATTTTGCTTTCGTACCGTGAAATTCAACATTATTGAAAAGCAGACCTTATGTCACTTAACAAAGAGTTGGAGATTGTCATATATTGAGTATTTTCTCAAGCCATAATCAAGTATGACCAACATTTCTTTAAATCGACAAAAGGCATCGCATTCACATGTCCTTAAGTCATGAGCATGACACCATAACCTGCAATAGAGCTCTCTATTAAAAATTTGTTTAGTTTCTTAAACATTTTCAATTTCGTATACTAAACCATTACTTGCCCTTGCATTCATCAGCTGATTAAATTAATTATAATTTCTGAATTCTATGACAATGTATTCTCCAATTAATAAGAACAAAAATAGACTGCTTGTGTTAATTATTCGAAATCATTTATTTTACGCATTATTGTAAATAAAAATACATTTATGTGGCGATATAACATTATTTATTGTATGAATTATGTATGAAGTATCATCAAATAATCATAATTATTATTCGTCAGTTTATGCCTCTCTGTTTTCCTTGTTTCATACCATACATTCTTTTATCGAGCCTTATAGAACAAGAGCTAGCAGTGGGATAAATAAGGTCTCTTACAAAAAAAATATCTTTCTTACACTACGAAACGATCGATTAGGTATTTGTGCACAGATTATTTTTAAATATATAACGACCAAATTATCGAAACCAGAACCCCAGCCTAAAACTGAAACCAAAAATAACGATTTTTGATAGATTTTCTCAGATGGTGAACAAATTGTAATCATTTTTTAATTTTAAATCTCAAAACAAAATTACAAGATCATGCAACAAAAACTTCCCGATCCACCTTTCTTAGACTGCTTTCACACAAGGAAACTGAGTTGCCAGAAACTAGCTAGTTTGTGGGCGAGAATGGTGTGAGGGGAGATTTTTGCCGTTCCCCCTATGCCCTGCTCACAAACAAACTAAAAATTTGCTGGCAACTCAGTTTTCTTGTGTGAAAGGGGACTTAGTCAACGTTCGCTGGATTACATACACCAATTAAAAAAGCTTCATATGTCAATTCTATACAAAGGTAGTCTTTGTTTTCCACTTATTCATTATACAAGAAACTTTTTTCTCAACACAATGGTCTTGTGCGTTGGCAGACAAAAATATATAAATAAATAATGTTGTATAATAATGATAAAACAGTTGCCTACCTTTTCAGTATAACGAGTGTGATAATTACATACACTTCTTATCTTACCTACCATAAAGAAACATTAAACAATTCAAAAATGTTGGTTGATCTTTAAAATACAATCTGAAAAGTCGAACAAAATCATCATTACATGTATTTGTATAGCAAAGTAAGTGCATATGTAAAGGTAATACAAATATTGATTCGAAGAACAATGTAATTGCATTGTATTAATATTTAACTGTTCATGTCCAGTTGGTAATAACATTATTAAGTAATGTAATGTTTTTTAAACTTAACTATGAGTTATCATGAATAGAAAAATTAAAAAGAAATAACGTCATTTAGAAGCCGATGGGTAATTTCAGGAAAGCCCCACTATATGGGCATATTAAAGTGAAGCTTCGTAACACAGACTCTGTAATGTGGAGTTAATATACAAACATAAAAACAGCCTATACGGATTTACCATCTGCGTGATGGCTTTGTATTTAAACGTTTACATACAATGACGCAGGTGACGTCAACCATAAGAGTTAAAAAAATCTACCAAATTCGAAAAAAATGTCTGCTTCTTCGTGTTTTTAGGTATGAGCCGATATATGTACATAAGGGTGTCCGTTATTTCCCAAACTCATTTTTTTGGATAGCACACCCCGTCAATCGAAAGGTTATGCCAAAAGAAAAAATAGTTGACCAAAAAAAATTTTTTCCGTGGTCATTAACCCGTGCATCTAAGGTCATACTTTTCCCATTTTACACTTTTCACATTTTATTTTTTTTTCTCTGGAACTATAACAGTTATTCTAAATTTAGATTAAATTAGAAATAATTTATTTCGATTTTTCAAAATATTAAATATTTTTATTTTTGTATGTATTTTTTTTTTTTTTTTTTCTTATCAACAAAAGTTTTTTTAAATGATTCTTTTTTGACCAATATCTTGTTTAAAACCCACATTCAAAAATGAATAAAAAAAAACTTTATCTTATAAAAAAAAAAAAAATAATACATGCAAAATTAAAAAATATTTAATATTTTCAAAAATCGAAATAAATTATTTCTAATTTGTTTTCATTATTTTTTTTAATGCAATTTTTTAAAAAACTTATTACTTTATGATTATCAATAAAAGAAACAACAAAAACTGCTGAGGATCGAGAGAGAAAAATAAGAGAAAAATATATAATATTAAAGTATTTATTAACTTAAAAAATCAAAATAAATTATTATTTAAATTTTTAGTATACATTTTTAAATGCAGTTTTTTAAAGGACCGATAAATCAATAAAAATTCCCAAAAAAAATTAGAATAATTGTTATAGTTACAGAAAAAAAAATAAAATGTGAAAAGTGTAAAGTTCCCATACAAATTTGTATGGGAAAAGTATGACCTTATTAGAGGCACGTGTTAATGACCTCGGAAAAAAAATTTTTTGGTCAATAATTTTTTCTTTCGGCATAAACTTTCGATTGACGGGGTGTGCTATCCAAAAAAAAAAAAGTTTGGGAAATAACGGACACTCTAATGTACATAGTTGATAGTTCAGTTTGAAAGCCAAAACTTTAACATTTCTTGGCCGGATATATAAAGGTAAACCAACTAAAATCGAGTAAAATGGTAGACCATATTTTTGTAAAAGTATGAACAAAATGTGATGGAAAGAGTACAAATCAATTCGAGTTTTTACATTCTTTTGACTAAATGTACTGCAACCAAATATTTTCGGCCACTTTTATCGATATCACTTATCACTATCACTTATACGAAAAAAAAAGTGTTACAATGTTTTTTGTGTAATAGAATTTTATAAGCTCAAATGTGTGCCTACAGCTTTAAAAAAAAAAAATTATAGCTTTCGAGTAATTTAGAAAAATAGCGCATTCCCCCCCCCTTAAATTTCTGGATCCACCCCAATTTGAAGGTACTTTTCAGGAAATGCTTAGGACAAGAAAATGAAGCTCTCCACCAAAATTCAGCTTTTTCGGAATTTTTTCGAAGTAAGGCCTAGCAGCTGAAGTGAAACGGTAAATTTCTGTACTCTCCACATCAATAGCAAAAACATAAACGAAAAGGATACGAAAATGTGTGTCAAAAAAAAAAAAAAAAAAATAAATATTGAAAGATGTTTTAAATTTTTCATACAAAAAATATTTTTCAATTTTTTTTTTGTCCTCTAATTTGTTGTGATACAGTTTTGTTATAAAAATATATTAAATATTTATACAAATTTTCATCAATGTACCATTCTTTTCAAGGTATTTTTTTTAATAGTTTACCAGTTTTACTGAAAACAGTCATCTCTGGATAAAATGGACCACAACTTTTTTAAGGATTATTGTATCGCCTTAGTTTTGATGTCATTAGACTCAGAATTGAAAAATACCCTAAAATCATGTATCATTTATGTCCAAATTGTATCAATATAATTTTTTAATTTCGATAAGTCATACCTCCCCCTTTCCCCCTCCAAAAAACACCCAGATATTGTTATGAACTCCTTTGAATCATTATTCTTATGGTTAATCCGACATTCCCACCAAGTTTCAAAAATCTAAGAATTTTTTTCCGCATGTTTGTCCTATTTTAACTGGTTACTGAAATGATAACTTAGCCGGATTTGTCTTATTTTTATGAGAAAGTTGGTTCATTTACTTTTTAATATCTTAAAAAGTAAAAGTCCTAGAACCACACGGTTTTCAGTTTTTGACTACAAATTGATAAGGGCATTGAATTTTGGAAACAAAAATAGTACTTAGTTACGTGAAATTTTGCGAAAAAAATATTTTTTACCATTTTTTTAATTTTTCCTTTTCAAAATTTTGCTCCTCCCACCTAACAGCCCCCACCAGGGACTGCAAGACTTGCATTTCTTTTATCAGCCTTAATACACCTTTCGACTCATATAATTTTTTTTTTGTTCACTTTCGTACGCCAAATCTGCTGTGGGCTCTTGGTCTATTAGAAGTTCAAATGAATGTTGTGGCTCATTATCAACTTATTTCTTCTTTAAAAAATTGAATTTTAAATTAATTATAATTTTTGTCTAAAAAAAAAAAAAAAACACTGTCAAATTTTCACCAGCAATAATGTTCCGGACAATATATTCTGTGCGGAAAAAAGTGGAGACTTGACTCCAGTAATCTACTACAATTTTCTATTTTCGCTGTAGTAGGACTGCATACTGCCGAGCAAAATGAGAACAATATTATTCGTTTATGATTTCGTTGTGTGAAATTTTGTATGAAAGTTTTCGATTCGCTTTAGCTGCGTACTATGCTTAAGGACATTTTTGTATGTAATTTTTCCTGGTCTAATATACATACATATTGCGAATTTAATCTAAATGAACTGCTCCTACATATACACAAATAAAAAAAAAACTCTATTTTGACAGCTGTCAATTGTGCACCTGTTAATGTTTATGTTCGGATTACAGCACACCGAAGTTACACAACCTTTAAAGCCTTTAGATGTAGGTTTTATTTTCTAGCTTGCTCTGCTGGCTTTTATAAATAAAAATGTGCATCATCATTATCATCATCACATTATTTAAACTGTAGGATGTAGGGTACCTTCTCTATTTATTGTGGATCAAAGCAAACAAAATAAATACGAGTGATTAACATCTTAACACCTAAACATGAGCCAAATGATTTTTAAAGGCCAAACAAAAGCCATATGGAAGTGCAATGTTTTTTGTTTAAATATTTCAACTTATACTTACGTTTAATTTGAACAGCTGTAACTTGAATGACGTAACGGTTATAAATTATTTTATAAACATAGATCAGTATTGTGTGGCGATAGATGATGTTCTCCAACTCTTAACTGACAGGTGACAGATAGTATGTAAGTATAGTGTGATCTATACTAGCTTTCGACTTCGTTAAGATTTTACGAGATAACAAGAAGCATACTTTCACTATTCTTTTTCTTTATTATATGTATGTATGTGTGTAATATTAACAACACAGAAGTTAAAATATGCAGTTTATGTACTTTAAAGAGAAATATAAATATTTAACTTGTTTGCCTTTTAATTTTAATTAAACAAAATAATAAAAACACTTGCACCTATTTTATGTGTTCAAATATCAGCAGCTATTGTATTTTCCACCGCTCGCTCACTCGATCAAAGATCACTTGGTACAAATTTTGTTTCTATTTTTTATACTTTCAAGATGATAAAGTATTTTGAAATCATTGAAGAATTGCTCTTTATTTCGAAACAAAACAAAAACAAACGCACTTTATTAATTAGAAGGTAAATCTTAAATGTTTGTAATTCAACTTCATTTGTTTTAATTAACTAACAACTAAATCAAGTTCCACCGGGTCTGATTTTTATTTGTAATTTGCATTTGTTTATTATAATAAAAATATAGGTAGCTTTATAATTTTATTGACTTCTGGCTAGCGTTTGAATTAGGTTTAAAGTCCACAAACAACTCAGCACAGCACAACGGTTAGTATTTGAGTGAAAACTCGTTAGGCTTTTTATTTCATAACAAAAGGGAGACAAAAGCTTTTTATTTTGTTTTGAACTTGTCTGTTGTTTTTTTTTTTAATTATTATTACTTTTTTCTTTTTTTTTTGAATTTCTTTTTGCACGTATAAATGCTAAATGCGACTTTGGGGATTTCGCTATACTGACAATACAACGCCGACAAGTGCGAGTCTCATACTAAACGAATAGTAGGACGTGTTCCAAACTAAATACTAATATACTAAACGAATAAAGCTTTTAAGAAAACGGTCAACGACGAAGAGACGATGATTTGGTTGGTGGTGTGGATAGACAAGACGAAATCAAAGAATCAGCCGACGACAACCGCGACGGACGGACTGAGAAAATATTCCTCCATTCAACATAATCTGACAGCGTTGCCAATTTACTTAAATTAAGAATAGAACAGCATTTTTTTAAGAAACAAAATGTCTTAACCTAACTAAAATAAAACTGTTCAATTTTTAGATTATGTTACATTCATTATAAAGCCTTACCACAAATGCCATAATCTCGAATAACAAAATCCACTTAGCACTTTTTTCAGTTACAAAAGGCTAAGCCATTTGGGATTATGGCATTCAAAAAGTTCTTGTGTGTAGTGTTTTTGTTTGCTTAAACGTAGAAACTTGTTCATCATGACAGGACACTAAAAATACGTTATAAAAAATATGACGTTTAAGATTCTCTATTTATTTTTATTCTTTATCTTGCTTTCTTCAGTTTAATTAAGATTCTCATTTTTTAAATTCATTAATTTTCAAAAAAATACGTCCGTTCCTTTAAGGTAAGACCGCACTAGGCGGAACTACGATTCACAACAATTTGTATGAAATTTTATGAAGTTCAGTTACCGCTTAGTGCGATATAGCTCATACAATTTCATACAAATAATGTTTTGCCGCGTCGTGAAGTGTAGTTCCCCTGCAGTTGTGTGCGGTCTAACCTTTACTTTAAATTTCTGTGATTTTCTGTGCAATAGTGTGATTTTCAGTCCAAAGCCGTTCCCCTACTAAAAAAAATTGTCAGTTTTTTTTTGACAAAAGACAACGTTCACGAGAGAGTAAATAATTTCTCCTTCTTGTGATTTTCTGTCCGAGAAATTTCTTCGGGCAGAAAATCACAGCACAGCATAATGTCATTTTGAGAGTAAAAGAATGAAAGCCAAATATCGTGCCGTACTTGTCTGGCACATAAGGTAAAACGGAATCACAACAAAAACATAAATGTTAAAAAAGCAGCCAAGTACTTCTATATACAAAAATTTTGCGTAACAAGTCAGCCGTAAAAAGTAATGAGATCTAAAATAACGCCAAGTTTATTAATGTTAAATATCAAATATTTTAAGTAGAGTAATAAGGAAGAACCTCAAAATTATCAGAGAAATTTGTTATTTAATGGTTACTGACTTAAATTGAGATGGTTTACTAGTCAAGCTTTCATGTCAAAATTGGTATACACCTGAAAACGAACCGCTTTACGAAATTTCATAATCTTCCACCAAACAGAAGTGCTCTCAATTTATTAAGTATTAATTCTGTGAAAATGGGTGGTTGCCACGCCTATTGAATGTTAAATCTCAAATTTTTAATTTTCCCTTTGCTTGCATGTCAAGTCATATCGCTCTACCAAATTTCACGACAGTCAGAAGTGCTCCTCATAAGTGATATCAATTCTTTTCAAATGGGCGAGTGCCACGCCCCTGAATGTAAAATATCTAATTTTAAAATTTTGCCTTTGTCTGCACTTTAAGCCCTACCCCTGTACTAAATTTCATCATTCCACGACAATCAGAAGTGCTCCAAATAATTTATATCAATTCTATGAAAATGGGCGGGTACCACGCCCCCTGAATGGAAAATCTTAAAAAATATTTCCTTTGTATACACCACAGGGCCTACCGTTGTGCGAAATTACAAGATTCTATGATATCGGGAAGTGCACCATAATTTTGATGATCTGTCAGTCAGTCAGTCAGTTAAGGTTTTAGCGATTCTTGCAGTCTTATATCTCGGGAACCCCTAATGCTAAAGAATTGAAATTTGGTGAGTTGACTAATTCTAGTGAGCTTGGCAAATGCTGCGAGTTTGAAATTTCTGACTTTATTGTTACTGAAGTTAGAGGGCGGTCGAAAATCGCCTGAGTTTGATCCTGTAAGAAGGGTGTAGTGCCAGAACTTGGCTGGGCACTACACCGTGCCCTTTGATTTGGTTGAATTCGCGTTCCCGTGTTTTGCACAATTTTGATATTTTTGAGAATATTTTAACGTTGCTCTCCAAATCAAAGTTTGTGATCAGACCTAATATATTATATATTAAAAAGATCTGAAAAAAATTTGTTGAAAATGTACAAAAAAAAGGATACGAATTCGAGATGAATACTAAAAGTATTCAAGATTTTTTACCATTGAGGTTTTGGCTTTTGAGATTTTGGCTTTTGAGATTTTGGCTTTTGAGACTTTGACATTCGGGATTTTGGTCAATCTGGACTCTGGCATGCAAGATTCTCAGTTTTTCTATTCAGGACTTTAAGATTCGAGATTATGTCCTGATCCCCGATTAAAACTTATGAATATAATTTATTTTTAATTTAAAAAAAAAAACTTTGTTTTAATTTAAAAACATTGAAAATTGGTTAAGCCGTTAAAGGGAAAGTAGGATATACAAAAAGTTTCTAAAATAGGAACCGTGTATAACTATTTCTGGAAAATATATCAAAGATATCCCATTTTCCCTACAAACAATTTTTTTTGAATATCAAAAGTTTTTTTTCGGAAACGGCTTAGTATTTATTTAAAAAAAAATATTTTGCATTTATAGAAAAAAATAAATGTTTTTTTTTTTAAATAGTTTTATACATTTTGAATATCGGGACCCAACGTTTTTGAAAAATTTAAAAATTAAAGTGGGCACCAAACAAAAGATGAAAAATTGTCCGAAAGTTTATATGAAAAACATCAACAACGGAAGAATAACCATCGTACGATTTTTTTTCGATAATTTAATAGAGTTCCCAGAAATATCCTTTTGAAATTTTGTAAATCTGAATAAGATAATCGTAAAAAAATTGCACGGTAATCGGGGAATTCTTTCATTTTTTTTTTCAAGAATAAAAATACAAAATGGAATAACGCCCAAAATCATGAAAAATAGCCCAATTTTCAAATTTAAAATTTTTTTTGTTTTTGTTGTTTTCCATATAAATAATTAAATTCATTTTTTTATGTTGGGGCCAAATTTCATGTAGCCGTGAAATCGAATTTGATCGCTCTGTCGAATCGCTAAAAATAATAAAAAAAAAAATCACCAACAAAATGTTTGACCTTTTCATATTTTGGGTAGATTGACCAAATTCTAGAATTTAGTTGACCTTATTTCGAATTGTATTGAACCCAAGAAATTTCAGAACGACTGCATTTATCGGGTGATTTGACATTTTGACGAATGCGTAAAACGTTTTCGTCAAATCGCTCGAAGTAGAAATAGGCTTGTTTTGTCGCAATGTTTTTGATCGATTTGACAATATGATAGTGACGGGCAGTGGGTTTATACTACGAAACGATTTGCTGAGTCCCTTTAATCGCGTTGCCCGTGCATCATGGCAACGTTGACATATTGTTAAATTAGTCAACATTTAGAAGTAATTTAAATCGCTCATATGACATTTTTGGCGATTTAACATTTGTTTGTGTTTGCATTTCGGTTTTGGGCAGTGTAACATAACGTCTCAAATTTATTGTAGTCAATATGATATTTTTCAAATTTGGTCCTCCTTTTTTTGGGTGTTTTAATACAAGATTAGTTTTAAAACTTCCAAACTTCCACTGAAATAAAATAATTTTCGAAACAAAAAATATAATCATATATTGACATTGAACCAGTTCAAGCTTCTTAGATCTTACAATTTGCTGCACTCTTGTTTATACAGAAAAGTTGAAATGTTAAACTCTGAACTATAGAGTTCATGTGTGAGCGATAGCAAAATAGCACTAATACGTCACTTTTTTCACCACCGATCAGGGTTATCAGTCTCGAAACAGTTCAATAGCTCAATTGGAGAATTTAAGTAGCCCAATCTTATTTGAGCAATCTTAAATCCGCATTTATTGATTTTATATTATGTACGTTTGTTTTTACTTTTATAGTTTCAAAAGTTTGTTTTATAGTTTTTTTTTTTTAAATTGTGTAATAGACGTAAAATACAAATAGCTTTCATCGCATACCGAGGTCTGAACTTCTTAATTAAACAAGTGCGATGGCTTGTATTCATCTTCTAAAACAATTCATCCATAATACCTTTAGTAATGCCTATCAGTTTATTCAGGAGCTCCACTTCGAACGTACAGAGATTCTTTCTTTAGTCGCACTACACGAATGTGAAATTTTCCCCTCTCTTTTCGATATTCAGAAATTCAAAATGAATGTGAATCCATAAATACTTTCAAATCTTCTCCAAAACTCCTAATCGTTCGTGTTGCGTTTGATCATTTCAAGGGTAGGTATAGTCAAACTCCTTGAGTACGCGCATAAAATTAAAAAAAATGGTTTACTTCTTTTTTATCTTTCAAAAGATAAAAAGAAAATGAAAATTCTTGGAGTGGCAACGCTAAATCATATCACCACACTACCCGGTTTCTAGAGCTATATTTGTTTGCTATCGGTATGTTGTTGTTTTTTTTTTTTCGTTGGCACTGGGCATATTATACACACGCAAATGAAGGCGTTCAAAATTTCCAGATAAAGTAAAATCAGTAGCTTTTTTTTTATTCAAATATCATTCGGATTTCATTAGGAACAGGAAAGGGTTGTCAATTGGTTTGATTGCTAATCCGGAAGAATGCTACAATTCTGCAATCAAATCCTTCTCTATTTTGTTTAGATATAAGAAGAAAAATCCAAAAGGCCAAAAGACTCAAAAATTGATATTTCGAAATACACTATCGCAAAAGTAAAGAGCAGACTATCAATTTAATGACTTGTTTATGTTGTTATAGAGCGAAGTTCATATTAAAAGCTTACGGCTGTTTTATCTTTGTGCAAAAATTATGATTAATCTGACAAAAGCTTTTTGTGACGCGAATATTTTAAATGTATGTATACTGTATACCTATATGATACAAATTGTATGGTAACGGAGTATTTTATTTATCAGCTGATACGATACGATACGATTGAATTTGTCAAGTTTTAGGTATAGATATTTATTTATTATATTTTTCTTGTGCAAGAATATTTACTTGTTAACTTAACAATGAATGGATATTTGCAGATAAAAAAAAACGTTAAAATTCATAAAATGCTTTTAAAATGTTCAATTTCAACAGATTAATTGAATTTATTTTTAAAATTAGGATTCCAAATTTAAAAGGGCCCACAGACAATACCCTTGTGTCTGCACCGGTGTACTGACGGTGTACGGTGGCATTGCGCCACACACGCAACACCAAATCGTTAACACTTTAGTGATCTCAATGAGGAAAGATCAAACCATGAGTTGCCATTTTACTACGAAAAACTGCTGACACTTTACTAAACAACGCACGTTTCGGATGCAACTGAATACAAAATTTGCGCGAGCATCACCATACACATCACACCGATGGAGCCACCAACAACAAAAATCAAAAACTTTTGATTTTTTCTCACACTCGCAACGTCGCTGGCTGAATACTTTAATGTTCTATGTTAGGTTTTCATTATTCAGAGATAATCGCTTGCAAAGTTTAAGGAAGCTGATTTTGTGTCAAAATATCATGATTTATTAAAAAAAAATATTAAAATATTAAAACGTCTAAGAAACTCTATTAAATTAAGGATCTACTTTCTTTTTTCTGTAGTTAATTTCGATTTAATTAACACTTTTCCATTTTAACATAGGACATTTTTCTAACTTTTTTGAGTTTTTTGTAAGTTTTTTGTTCTATGTCGGACATAGAACATTATAGCACTGAGGGAGACATATGGAAAGCAATGGATAATTAGAGAAAAATGGAATAAAATATGCAGTGAAATTACAAAAACTGGTTACTGCGATTGTTAGACCGTAAAAAACTATTATTTATGCTTAAAAATTACATAATAAACTACAAAATTCTAGATTAAAGTATATCAATAGAGTTTTTCCCATTTGCCAATACTTTTTAATCATTTACTTATTGATTTAACTTATTTTATGGTGTATATGAACGTTTAAGTACTGAGCAAAACCAAGAATCTTTGGAATGTTTCCGTTTGTTAGGGCTATAAAAAAGTCATTTGTTGACGAAAAAAAACATGAAACATGCATTTTCTTAAAGTCGACAAAAAGACGAACATTTTGATAGACAAAAACGTATTTGTGCATTTTACATGAAATAGAACATTAAAGTATTGAGCCAGCGACGTGTCTGACACCGAAAATCACACAGCACACATTTCCGTAAAAATGCAAGATTGTATGATACGTATAGTAAGTAATAGATCTTCAATACAAAAACATTTACCAAAAATAAATATCTTATTAAATAAAATCGAACAAGTAAAACGAATTTTCTAGGTAGATACTTCTTCAAACTTCCTTCTTAAATAAGTCGGTATGCCATTATAAATAATAAGCCAATAACTGAAATCTACAATGTTTATCTACTCTAGCTTTAGATAATCCACAAGAGAAAGTCCTTGCGACCAAGTCGTTTATTTTATTTGAGAAGCCATTATAGCCGCAAATAGTAAAGGCAATTATCAGAACGCCAACCGCATAGTTTAGTTTAAACAAAAAAATAATAATAATCAAATTATTAGGATTTGTCTTGAAACTTTTGAACTTGAAAGTAAACTAGCTATATCCAAGGAAGGATTGACATTGAACCAAGTATACCTACACACAAAATTGCATTTGTTCTATATCAATTAGTTTTGTTCATATTTCTTTAACATTTATGTATCTAAACAAATTTTTTTCAGAACTATGAGCACAGGGTTTCTCAGCGAAAAATCTCAGTTAGTCTAACATATAGTAACAATAGTCAGTTAGACAAACATTTTAGGATTCTCTTGCTCAGCTTTTGATGGAGCAATATGTCCGATATCTCGCTTTCCTTAACGCGCCCAATGAATTGACTCTTCGACAGCAAAAAAAATTTCCTTTCCTATAAAATACAAAATAAAATATAAAATAAAACAAAACGATACAAATTTAATAATATAAATGCACTGATATATTTTTCATCTTCTTTCGCTTCTTGTTTACAATAATAATGAAATACTTTTATATTTTTTATACAAACAAAAAAAAATATCAAACAAAAATAAAAATGCGCAATAATGATAATAATATATAATTATTAATAACGTACTTAAAATTTGTGAACATTGCATAATTTAATAACTCAAATACAACCATTTTTGTTTTTTTTTTTTGTAAATAAAATATCTATAATTTTATTTAAAATATAATCGCACCACATCCCCTGTCTCTACCCCACTATATATAATTAATAAATCAATTTTTCGACTTTCTGCGTCTAGCATCTGTTATAGCACCCCATAGTTCAATTATAAAATCATCTGTAAACCCAAACGACTCAAGGTCTGAATTATCAATGGCTTCAGCAAAATCCATTGAATTTGTTTTATTCGCACCCAGATCCCAGATTTGTGTGGCCAATTCTGCATCATTGATGCCCATAAACGATTCTAATAAATTATTTATAGCTTCAATGCCAGATTGTGTAGAATCGTCAGGCTTATCTTCGATTTCAACATTGCCATTCGCTTTAAATCTTAGTGTCTCCTTGCCGCTACCGTAACCCTTTCCTGTTGATTTTGGTTGTGAACGTGGTCCAATACCTTGGAATCCACTCTTCATGGGTTCCACCAATCGAATTGTGAATGTGGCGCCGGTAGGGATTTCTTTTAATAGTCTGGCAACTTCGTAGTGGCGTTTCCCCACCATATCCACCCCATTTAGCTTTTCTATGTGATCGCCAATAGAAATATGCTGAATGCGATCAATCACACTTTCTTCCTTGATCCTCTTGATAAATGCATAGCCAGCACCATTATCTGTGATAGTAAGGCCAAGGGCATCCTCTGATTTGATAATTTCAATTTCTTTCGGTCGACCCTTCCGGTGGGCAAATATAAAGTCGTCAAGACCAATTTGACCACCCAGCAGCTTGGACATATCAACTTTGTGCGAGTTGAGTGTGCAAAATAGAATTTCATCAACAGGAATGTCATAGCACTCAGCTATTTTTTTGTATAGCTCCCTGACACTTGCGAATCCTGTTATCAGTCCCGTAGGACTGCCATGTGCCAGCTGGCAGTGAAACACCAGTTGTTGTTTCGTGGCATTGTTATCTGGTCTGGGTAAATTTGCAGGAACCGCTGACAATTTGTTATTATTATCAAGGTGAGGTATTGTGTCAGGCACTGGTTTACTGGGCTTCTTGGCAAAAAGCGGCATATCTGTGTATAAATTGGAACTCGTATAGTAAATATATTTTTATTTTAATTAATTGTTGGCTTTTTTTTTTGTGTACAAAATTTACATTCGTGTTGTTTGTAGTTTATTTACAGTAGGTAGGTAGGTAGGTATATTGAATTACAAATACATTAAGTGCATCTCAAGAACTTTTGGTTGTGTTTAAATTTATTTTTTTTTTTAATATGGTTCATTTTTTATAATTTAATTGTAACTAGCAAAAAACAACAGTGGTAAACCTCAATGATTTTTTAAAAAATCTTTAAAAGTATTAACTTGCAGTTGCAGGGTTTAAATAATTAATATTGCTTTTTAAGTAGGTATGAATTTTTTCTCTTTTCATAAGGTATCAGTTTGTACACATGAGAAATAACATCCTAAACCAACAAATTAGACAACAGTTTTGACACTTCTCGCACACTCTTGCTCTACCTCAAAAAAAAGAGCAGAAAATAGTTTACTTGTGCTGGAGAACTTGATGCAACACAAAACACTGGCGTAAATAATATTTTTTGTTTGTAATTCGGGCTTATTAAAAATTTGACAATAATTTTTATTTTAGTCACTAACTGAAGTCTTTTAAATGCGTTGGAGTAGAAATTTTCAAAAATTGGAGAAATGGGAATTAAAAAAAAACATATGGAAAAAACCATAAGAGTCAATTTGAAGTTGAAAGCCAAATAAATTCACATTTCTTGAACGTCATTATTATAAGGTTTATTCTTGAGTTTTTTTTTTATTTTTTAAGATTCATTGAATACAAATTGTTTGAAATCAATGATTATTGTCCATTGATAAAAAAATCAATTTATTTTTACAATGGATCTGTCAAAATACAAATTTTGACAATTTATGAGTATTGTCAAATAAATTAATTTCTAATTTAAAATCAATTTTTCAGATCAAAATTTATGGCATATTTACCCCTCTCTATGTTCATAAATCCCTTACCTCTGGTGGGGGGAAATTCATAAACCGCGAGTATTTAATAAAAAACGGAGTTGTAGGCTCTCTTTGTAGTCTTTATTTTAACTAAATTATTTTTATCTTAACCTACGCTTATAAACGATTTTCTTCATACTGATAACGATAAGTGAAAGGATAACTGAACACAAACACACACAAATTCCGAATCCAAGTTCAGATAACGCTTGCGATGGGAATTCGTGTGTACTCACACGCATTTTTGTTATCCTAAACAAACACAATTCGAATCATTATTAGCTTTGTTCAGTGACGTTGTTTCGAACAGTTTGGAACAGTTTAGAACAGAAAAGTACAAGTTTTTGCTGTTCAATGACAGTTTTCTGTTCCAAACTGTTCTGATTTGCTGTTCAGTGAGGCTGTTCCGAAAAGTCTAGAACAGAATAGAACAGAATAGAACAGGATTTTCTGTTCTTACTTTTTAGGTAGAACAACTTAGAACAGGTTTATGACAACTGTCAAAATCAGCTGCTGTCAATTGCAAGTTGATATTTTTTAACAAACATCGTGGCTCTTTGTGCTTTTACTTTGGAAACAAACAAATAAATATTTAAAAAAACAATACAAATTGAATTTAGTTAAATTGTGTAGTTAAATAAATACTATTTCTAATTGTTTTAAATAAGAAGTATTTCTTGCTTATCCACCAAACTGGAAAAGTAAATACCAATTTTCTTGTCTGACGTTTCGGTTCTACTCTGTTCTGTTCTACTCTGTTCTGTTCTGTTCTGTTCTGTTCTAATCTGAAAAAACCTCACTGAACAATCCTACTATCACTCATCGGTATCTTCCGAGTGTTCAATGTATTTTGAACATTCTATACTAATACCAACATAATTTTAAGCTGTCAGGTTGCAAATGTGTGTTTTGATTGTTTGAATTTATTTCGATTGTAAAAATGTTGGTAAAAATATGACTGAAATCATTTATGTAAAACTAGTGGCCTCATTCATTTAGCACACAATTTAACGTAAAATTTAAATTTGAAGTCAGCTGTTGTTGACATTTCTCTTCAGAGAATTTTTGGGATAGGTTGAGATTTCTTTTTTGAGAACAGCTGTTTTATCATCAGATGTTTTTTTGTCAGGCGATTACAACAACACAAACCAATCCGGATTGCTTCGAATTGATTAGTGAAAGAGCCCAATGATAAATTCGTCAAGTTTATTTTTCTTTTCTGCAAGTGAATCAAGTAATGAAAAGTTTTTTGAATTAACTTACTTTGAAGATAAAAATGAATCAATTACAAATGTTGTGTACCATTCACCACGAAAAAAAAATTAAGTTTTAGATTGAAACGTCAAAACCACAAGGTTAATTTATTTCAGTTGATTGCTTGAAATTATTTTCAAAGTTGACACACTTATTTCGTTTTCTATTCAAAAGAGCTGTTTAGGTAGGTAGAAATGGCGGCCACGTGCAGTCTAGCCCATAGTCCAATTAGCGCTGAAGTGCGCCGTTTTGCGTTTTGATACCATAACTCGTTAGAACCTGTGGATGGAATTGAAGAGAGAGAATATGGGCATATTCTCAGGAAATCGTCCATTTTTATTTGAGTTTATAATAGGATTTTGTTGTAGCTTTTAGCGCAATCATCAGAGCTCTTTACAAATCTGTAAAACTCTCAAAAGTGACAACTAGCTCTTTGTGAGTATTGGAAATCGCATAGGAATATTCACACAAAGTGATGAATAAACGCTTGTGAATAAACGAGGGAGCGATGCATATTGCTATTTGGTAAGGAGCCCTGTTTCAGATTTAGTGGTCAGACTTCAAATCAATCGTGCTAAATAGAACTCAAAACGTGATTTGATTTTTATGCTTGTAATTGTGAGTGCAATTTTTCTTTTAAAACATTTGTCCAACTCAATACCAATTTTTGTCAAAAGTATTCAACACGGCGAAAACCTACATTTGAAACTAATGCGTTTAGATAAATGTCAATTTACTTGGGTGTGTGTGCAAATGCGTGTGAAAATCTGTGTTAATCTTTATCTGAAATCGAGATTTGAAAAATCGATCTGAATTTAAATCAGACCCCCCAAAAATTGATTTTTTAATCAAATTGATCATTTTTTTTTTAAATAGAAAACGACATTAGTATGAGTTTCTCTAATCCTAATGTCACCTGTTATTAATAGGTTTGTTTCCAAGATTGTTGGGCAGAAATTGTTGGTCTGTCAAATTTTAAAGAGTGGGGATGAAATTCTCACAGAGAGAAAAACTGCTGATAAAGTTTGGAACGGTTTCTGGACAAAAATTCTGCCACACAACTTCACACAAATATTATTTTAATTTTTTGTTTCCTTTTTCATTCCAACGCGAAGCAAACTGACAACAGTAAATTTTTTATACAACGTACCTCAACCTGAAATTTGACAGACCAACAATTCTGCCCAAAAATTTCTTGGGCAGAATTTGTCAGGAGGGGAAATTGTTTTACTCTCTCGTGAGCACTTTCTTCTACCCAAAACTACCAAATTTGTGAGGTGTAGAACAGGATTTCGGCAACATTTGTTAAAAATTGGCTGTTTTGGTCAAGGTTGGGAACAGACCAAATATTTTCAAAAGTAGTCAGTATCTAGCACAGTACACATACACACATCTAATAGGGTTTTCCATTGGTACAAAATTTCAATAATTTTTTGATACACATCTGTCAAAACACCGATTCTGATAAATAAAACCTTCTATTGGCCAAAAAACAATGATATTTTTTTGATTCTGAATCAATTTTTTGATTCTGAATCAATTTTGCAGATCCGTATTTTTCGGTGGATCTACCCCTCCTTTTACTAACACCAGTACAATTGCCAGCTGATATTTTGACAAGTGCATGTTTTCATTAATTTATTTCAGTAGAGAAAGAATTTTTTTGTGAAAATATAAGGACTACAAAGTAATACCGAATTGAATTAGAATGGAAACAGTTTGAAATGAGTCGATAGAATAGAATTGATCCCTCATCCTTAATTATAATTTAAAAATTGAAATCCCATCAAATGGGAAAACAAACTTGAATATATAAAAACTGTTGACTAATTTGTTTGTATTCGTTCAGCCGCTACCATTCACGCTACATGTTCACAGACACAAAAATACACCAATACCATATCAAAAGGAAAATCAATTCAAATATCATTTTCCATTCGTCCCGAAAAAAAATCAAATTCCGCATCAAATTCTTAATTTACCAATGGAAAACCCCATAAGGTATTATCAGGCGCTGCTTGTCAAATTTTAAGATGGCTGTCCTTGTGTAAATACACAGTAAACAAAAACAAATTTGTGGTGATTGTTTGAAATTCAATTTTTTTTACTATTGATTTTGACAACATGCGCAGAACTGAACAAAAATGAACACGCTAGTGATATTACCTCTAGTATAAGGTATCTGGAGTATCTAGTACTTGTTGATCACATAATAAAATATTTAGAAACAAATATTAAAACAAAAGTACTTTTCGAGGATCTCCGAAATGGTTAATAAAATCAGTCATATCATAACAAATATCTCTCAGAAAATTGGTAGTGACGCACGAAAATTAGTTGCAAGTATAGCAATTGAACTAGTGCGCATTTGAGAATTTATATTTACAATTGTTTTTTATCAGCGCCAATGTAATAAGTTGCACAAGTGAATCAATGGATGCGTAAGCCCACCGTAAATTTTAAATTTCTTTGCAAGTATTTTTCCATAATCATTGAAATTTTACAAATAACTAAGCGATTTGTTGTCAACTTTCATCATAAAGAATATAACAACAAAAACTAATGAGAACAAGTCAGTTGAAGAAACTCACAACTAGAGTCAGTCAGTTGAAGAAACTCACAACTAGACGAATTGAGTATCAAATAAATAAGCTAATAAGCTAAATATGATACATAATGCATAACAAGTCTTAATTTTGTCTCCCCCTTAAATCAGCAAGTGTGTGCCTTCAATATTTATCTAAACACTATATCATAGCAGTTTGTTATTTAATACGTATGTCTGCTTTGAATATCGGCAAAATTAATTCAACCTCACGCACGCACACAACTTCCGTTCTCTAAACAAACAAAAAAAAAAAAGACCTCGTCTCGTGTTGGGGAACATGTACGCGTCTCACTCTATTAATTTAATTAAATCGATTGGACCGTAATTTACTTCTGCTGTCGGATTTTGACCTCTGTTTCTGTTTATTGGACATTTTTTGTCTTTCATTTTAAACCACCAAAAGAACTTGAGACCACATATCATTTAAAAATTTTAAAACACAAAAACCACATTGAAACATTTAAATGTAACGCAAAATGTATTCACCTTTTTTTTTAATTATAGACGAAGAACAATTAATCACTTAATTAGATAACATCAAATTACAACAAATCCACCACCGAACAGATCTTTGTCTATTTTTTTTTAAATAGTTAATTTGTTAGTTTTGTTTTTACAATATTAATTATTTGTATATATGTATATTTTAATAGTTAAGAAAATAAATTTTGTGTATATGTATGTACAGGAACAGAAGAACCTTTTAGCTGCCGTGAACTATCACAAACCGAAAATATCTTTTTTCTTTCTTGCTTTTTTCTGAGAAGAGAAATAAGTTTCCACTGGAATAGGCAACTTTGTCGTGTCTTATCTTCGAATAAGATAAGATACTCCAATTGCCGTAACCGACGACAATACAAATGTGCACGCTCACATTCACAATTCGATGCGGGACGGGAATTGAATGTCGTCGGTTTAGCTTCTCCATGACGATGACGCTAAGCTTTCAAAACAGCTGGCGTCCTCATTTTTTTGTTGTTCTAAAATTGGAATTTGAATATTTTTTTTTAATAACGACGACGACGACGACGGCGGAGATGACAACGGTGGACAATGTGGTGTGGAATGTATTGAGGAGATGCGCGACTCACAAGACACTCTGTTTTTAATTGAAATCTACTGCAGTCTGCAGTTTAGAAGCTGTATACATATCAAATAGGGGAAATAAGAAGAAAAGTTCAGATGGAACTGGAAACAAAACATTCAAGATCTCAATTGGCACCTCTATATTAAATAGATAAATTTACATATGTAAATATTGAAGCACACGCACGTGGGAGTCTAGTGACTTTTTTTTATTTGAATGCTTTTGAAACTGTTGATTTGATGCCACAATACAGATCAAGTGATACTTGTTTTTTTCATTTCCAGGTGTATGAAATATTTGTATAGGTAGGTACTCACTTTTGAATTCACAGGAAATTTAGTATTTGAATGAATTTAGATACTACCAATTGTTTCTTTGCTTTCAACAGACAAAAAATATCCTCGATTTTACAAATAAAATTACTCGTTAATTTAAAATAATAAAATAATGTCATTTTTCATGAGTGAAGCATTTTTCGATTGAATTGTTTATTGCTCCACTTGAGTGATTAAACTTTTTATGTTGTCAAATGTCTGATTAGAGAAACACGTAACTTTTTGATTACTACTATCTGCGCCTGATTGTTTATATTTTGTTTAATTGTTTTGCCGAACAACAAGCAAATTTGGTGATAAACATCGATTGTATGAGTTCTTTTACAAGATGATAGACATGTGTAGGTAAATATTATGATATGAATATGAAGTAAGATTTGTATTAGGAAAGCAAAATGTACAGTAGGTACACCTGTACATAACATCACAGCGAGGGTCAATTAAATCAACTTTTTGTTTTGAATATACCTATGTAGGTACCTACTACTTTACCTGTAATAATAATTGTTACCGCTTTATACTAAAAATAATATTTTCTATATAGGTATGTACATATGTACATACATACATTTAAACTATTTAATTTAATGCGCAGTAGCATTTATTTTTTTTTGCTATTTTATTTTGTTCAGCTTTTCATTATTATTTTTTAGTATCACCCAGTAGTCAAAATTCGACGAATGTTTTACCCATAGGTATTAATTCAAACGATTTACCGTTTATCAGTGGCCTGATTATGGAATTACGTTTTGAATTGCCACCACTATTGAACCGATTTTTTGATTTTCAAATTTCTCGTTAGTGGCTTGACCGATAAATACCAAATTTTTTGCAGGATTTAATCAAATTTGCATATATACATTTTTTAGTCAATCAACATTATTTAAATTTAAATTTTTTTTTAATAAAATTATTTTAATCGATAGTTTTTGAAAAATTTGTTTCCAAATTAAAAATTTTTAAAATGAAATTTGCTATAAAATTAAATTTCTACTATGTAAATAGTAGAATGTGCTTTTTCAAAATTTTGACTTCGTAAAGGGTTGGGTACGATATGCCGCCTTTTATAATCCCGTTTTTTAATATCACGATTTTTTAATCCCACTTTTTATAATCCCGTTTTTTATAATCCCGGCTTCTTATAATCCCGTTTCTTATAATCCCGTTTATTATAATCCCGTTTCTTATGATCCCGCTTTTGCAAGCAAAACTAGTTGTTTTATATTTAAAAAAATCGCGCGACTTTTAAAAAATAAAACAACTAGTTTTGATTGCAAAAGCGGAATACAATATAACAAAATTAAATATCTAATTCTTAAATTAACTAAAAATTCTAAACAATTGAGGATATAACACATTTATCATTAAATCATGTTAGTTCAATTGAATGTTGTGGGCGGTACGACGTAAAAATCCTGTTTTACTCATTTTGTTCCTGTTTCTTATATTTTTTTTTTAAAGCTCGTGATTTTAGCACATTAGTTTTTTTTTTATATGTTTTAGCTTGGCCGTTTTTAATTATTTCTCTAGCTAATCGGCAATCATTTTGTACAACTCAGCGCTTTTTCGTCCAACTAAAACCTTAAGTCTACGATGCCATGCCTCGACATTATTTTGCGTTCGCGGAAACTGTTTTTCCGCACCATCGTACACAGACCAAAACAGCAGCCATGTACCTATTTTCTTTTAGTCGAGTTATTCTTGGATCGTGGATTTGAAAAGTATGAAACGTGGAAAATAACCAACATGAAATCAAGAAGTTTTAATAATGTTAAAAAAAAAACGGCGGGATTTTAAAAAGCGGGATTATAATAGAACGGGATTTTGAATAAACGGGATTTTAAAAAACAGTATTTAAAAAAAACGGGATTTTAGAAGGTGGTATTTTAAAACTTTTTTGACGGGATTTTTGAAAAACGGGATTTTAAAAAGCGGGATTCCGATACGTTCCCTTTCAAAAACTACCGATTAAAATAACTTAATTCAAAAAGAAAATTCAAGAATGTGTTTCTGGGTTTAAGATAAGATATAGGGGAATATTTTAGGTGTTACCATTGTTTTTCAATAGTGTTGTTTTCACTTAGTCATTCTTTTTTTTAGGGAAATCACCTCTCACATCTTTACGTGGGTATATAGACTCGCCTTCCGGTATGATTGGTCTATTCTCTTTGCTCAACCTATACGCTCCAGTGCTTTGAGCATTTTTAGTCATCAATTCTTAATTTGCCATTATGCTGTTTGATAATACTACTTGTTATATTAAATTTTGTATCACTAAATTTTGAAACGCTGTATTTTGGAAACTATTGGGTGTAAAGAGATGGTTCTGGACTCAAGTTGAAGCAACTTTAAGATCGTAGAACAATTTACTAAAATCGTCAATAACTGGATAAAAGCTCGAAAAAATCGTGCCATAATTGACCATAAAGCGGTTGCCGCTCGAGGTCGAAAACTTAGGGTATTTATTAGGCCAACACCCTGAACAACTCAACAAAAAATCAGAACTACCAGATTTGACGCAAACGGTCCCTTCCATACAAATGATAAGGTTACTGGATTATACAGGGTGTCCGGTAATTCGTGTGCCATACTTTGGCATGTGATTCTTGGTCATAGTCTAAGAAAAAAATTGCTGTCTGATTTTCAACCTTGACATCACTTTTTGACGATTTAAAAAGGCTAACTTTGGTGTACTCTGCGCCATGTTAAGGTCAATTTCTCTGTCAGTTCTAATGGAAGGGACCTCACTTTTTCTATAGTAGAAATACTAGTCTTTAAAATTACGTTTACATTGAGCTGATATGTTTTTAGGGTTGCCAGACATTCAATTTAAAATGGTGTTCAATTTTTCTTGTCCGAGCAAAATTTGATTTTGGGGTCAATTTTTTTGTTAAAAATGTGTAATAAACATAAAGTTTTTTTAATGGTAAAGTATCATCTTTTTTGGTTCAAAGGTTTTGAGAATTTACGAGTAGAGACTTTGCGATGCTGTTATTAAAACTTAACAACATATTTATCAAAAGACATGTCGAAAAGAACTAGTGTTCGAAAAGAACACAAATTGTTCTTTTTGCCATGTATTTCTAGGGTGATATTGTTAAATTTAAATACCACCATCGCAATGTCTGTATTCGCAAATTCTCAGAAGCTTTGCACCAAAAAAGATTACATTTGACCATTAAGGAAACCACAAGCCAACATATGACCAAATACGTCTTGATAATACGAATTTCGTAATAGGGATGACTGAATCTGTGCTGAGATGATCTTTGCCGTCTTGAATGTGGATTGGTCGAATCCGATGTATGCAGATTATGAAAATTTGTAATACCATCTTTTGTCAATTGAGATTCGTTTCTCCAAAGAATTCTGTTCATAAACTGGTTATCATCCAAGCTTCTCTCTAGTAACCAATTACAAAATTCGAGTCTCTTTTCAAAAAGCGCTCTTATCCAACTGTAATCGTGACTAAACTTGATAATCTCATGAATGAATTTGTTTTTTCTATTTTCTTTTATACCAGTTATTTAGTTAGTTTACCCATTTAATATTCATACCCCAAATTTAACTCTCCCTGAGAAGAGTTAAGGTAATTAGGGTTTTGACAGTAAGTCAAGTAGCATTAGTACACTTTTAACGCTTTTCAGGAGTTCACAGTCTTAACAATTACTTAAAAACTATCAATTCTTGGAAAACCACTCCAATTGCCAAGTGCTGCAATAAAAGTAGATACAAAACCCAAAATTCGATTTTTTAGTTTTTTTAGATTTTTTCAAGTATCATAAAATGTATGGGTTTTTGGGTGCACTTATAAATGAGTTTTTTTTATAATGGTTTTGTTTATCAGGTAAAAAAAGAAAACTTTAAGCATTTTTTGAAAAAATTGACATCAAAGTCAAAATTTTGCTCGGGCAGAAAAATTGAACACCATTTAAAATTGAATATCTGGCAACCCTAAAAACATATCAGCTCAACTTAAGCGTAGTTTTAAAGGTTAGTAATTCTACTATGTGCTTTGTGCAGCAAAAATCAAAACATGCAGAAAAGTGCATAATTCACTCCCTGTTTTTTGTTATTTTCCTACATAACTTTTGGAAATATGCATTCTAGGAAAACAACAACAACACAAAACTGTGTGTGTTATCACACAAAAAACCCAATTGAACAAAACTTGTTTGTTATAAAGTTCTCCATAAAGCGATATTTATTTTATCGATTTATTTATTTATTTTTTATAAGGCGATATTTATATAAAACTTAAATAAAAAAAAAAAAAAAGAGCAAATTGTCATCCATTTCAGGTTTCCCAAAATGGTGAGTTAATAAATCTTATTTTAATTTTAATTATAATTTAATTTTAAACAACTCGATTTAAAAAAAAATATCTTTCCTGTTTTTTAAAAAGTTTCCACATATGAACAGTTTTTTTTTTGTATCTTTATATCCTTAAAAATAAATTTCACATAAAATAGAACGAATCCCAACTCTACCTTGTATATGTTGCTGTTGTTTTTTTGTATAACTTCTTTCCCATTTTAAGTTAATTTTGTAGTTTTTAGATTTTTTAGCGACTTACGCGAGTATTACAAAAATAAATTGTACGGTAAAAGGGGAACAAAAGATTCAATCCCAAAAGCCGTTGGGATCATTCAAATTCTGTTATGCTTATTGTAAGTATAATTAATACCGAAAAAAAAACTAAATATTAAAACGGCCATCGATTCTTTTACTATTTTTTTTTTCTTCAAAGAAAATATTTTTTTAAAACCTAAAACTACATAAATTTCAGTTCGAAAATGTTTGTAACGAGTATTTTTTGCTTTAGAGCTTAGAAACAACAACATCAAAATACATATCTATATAATAATTTTATTTAAGTGTCGTAGCTTGATCAAATTTCGTATCTATTGATTATAAAAGTAATTAAAAAAGTTAATAAAAACAATTTTTCTATTATACTTATCAACAATACCTAACATGAAAATATTATTATCATTTTTGTTTGGTCCAACTGAAGTGGCTGAACACACAAATATTTCTAGATCAATTATTTCGAAAACAAAATAAAGAACACACATGACACATCTCAACTAAACTATGTACATATACTGTGTGATCATCACATACCTACTAGTTACCCTGTACCCAACAAAACAAGAGGCTCGACCAGTTGTAAGTTGTAAACAACACTACATATTGAATAACATTATGAAATAATTTATTTTAAAGCAATAAACCGGTGTTATGTACAAACACAGAAAAACACCATTGTGACCAAACCAAATAAGGTAATTCCTATTAGAATTATAGTAAACATCAAGACAGGCCCCTCCAATCAAAACCACAACACTATAGGTAGTACCTAAATGCGTTACAAATAAACACTCTAGAAACTCGGCATCGCAGTGCATTTACATTCCTTTAAAATAACAAACAACTAAATTGTTTTGTTGTTGTGTTGTTGTTATCGTTGATGAGAAGCTTTTAGATAAGTAAAATTTGTATTCGACCCTGAAATTTGATAATCAACGACAAGAGATATAATGGCGGAAGTGCGTATGCCTCCAACTAATTTCATTAAAAGACTTGATTTAGCTTGATTTAAATATGTACCTATATATTTTTTTTATGAAATATTTTTTCTCATTTCAATATATTTGTGTTTGTATATATAATAAGTACAAACATATACGATGAGACAAGCCCACAAATCGTAGCCAATCGTGTTTACGGAAACGAAAACAATTTATGTCTGGGCACCGTACAGCTACATATTATGTATATTGACACACCAACAATTTATATCTCAAGTTTTTAATATGGAAAACCGGTAGATTTTTTTTTTTTAGCACAACACAACTGAAAAGCTTTCCTTCTCTTAAAAATTATTTAAATTCTGCAATAAATGAAATTAAAAAAAAAAATAATATAATAATAATATCCGCGTGGATATAATACGGCGAAAGCTTAACCAAGATGTTAGTTTGTTTACTTTTAACTCGATCGTTGAAAGTTTCTGCGTAAAACAAAAATAACATCACGCCACTTTCAGAACTTGTTTTTTATTTTTAATTTGGTTTTATGAACCGATTACAATTTTTACTTAGATACGTTTATATAAGGTATTCATATGTATAAACTAATGTTGATTTATAGAAAAAGAAATCAATTCTTTTGTCTCAATGATTATTGTGTCCAGAATTCCACTAGAATCTAAATTAGGTCAACAAAAGGAAGTTCTTGAAAATGATGCAAGTTTCTTGAGTGTGTTGTGTATACATATGAAAGTGAAATATTTATTCACTTTCTTCTCTACGAATGAGGAAGATTACAATTTGTTCAAAATAAAATCATTATCGGTTGAAAAATATTAAAGCTAACACAAACAAAAATTATTTCTATAAGAAAGGGCTGTGGGAAAAAAACTAAAAATATTGAAATACGATCAATTTTTATAGATTTCATAAAGTGCGCTGGGTGAGCATGCCAAGTGACGTAAAATAACAATTTTGTTTATTTTGTCTAAATTCAACTTTGATCTCTCAATAATTTTTTTTTTTGATAATACTAATTTGATAACCCATAAATGGACACCCATTAAATTTTATAGTGTTTTACTTGTTCTTTAGGGCAATTATGGTTTCGTTTAAAAAAATAAGAGATTTTAATCAAAACCAACATCACGATGACGCAGAAGTCCAAAATAGCATATTCGACAATACGTTCGACGGTTTGTCTGAGCGACCTGGTATGTACAGCAAGCTTAACCATAAGCTGTTGAAAGGATTTTCTTCAAATTTGGTGTGAAGCATTTTTATGTTATGCCCTAAAGCCTAAAGGGAAATTGAAATGTTTGTTTTAGTGTTCGAGTAGCTGCCATACAACTATTTCAGTTTTATCAAGTTTTCTCGAAAACGCCTCTAACGATCTTTATAAAACTTCGTACATATCATCTCTAAAACAGTTTTAATAAAACTGTATACCAGGTTTTTGACAAACAATTCCAAATAAAGGAACTGAAGTTATGGGGGATTTTGAACAAATTGCATTATTTTTACTTGTTTTGGGATATTCACCAATATCTCGTCATAATTCGGTACAAAAAATATTGCATTTAAAATTTGTATTAATAATTTTTTTTTTTTTACGAAAAAATAAAATCAAAGCAAAAATAAATTTGTTTCACTTTTTTCCAATTTGTTTTGTATTTAATTAACAAATTTTAAAATTGCTATTTTAACTTGATTCTATTACTTTATCGTTAACGTTATAAAAATATTATCGAACCATTATTATAAACCGTTAATGTCTAGCTACATTCTAGTAAATTGTAAGTTAAAGAAACAAGGCGTGCTGAATGTACAAATGAAGAACATAAACCTTGCAAAAAAATACACATGATGAATTATTTTTCAAAACGCAAAAACGTGAATTATTGATTCTTGTGAGTACATTGTTGAAATTCTTGGTAGGTACTTAGTCTCACTTTGAATTAAAAGCAATTTGAGTAGCAATTTCATTGCATCGTCATCATCATCAAACGCGTTCACAACAATGCAGTTATTTACAAATATGTATTTGAAGTCTAATGAGTTTATAGCATTTTTTTTCTTTTGTTTCAAAAGAAATTTCTCATTCATTCGATGATGAAATAATGAACCAATCCAAAAACTTTACGTAAAAATGCATCACGTTCTCTTTGGTTCAACAAAGCAAATATATTTTTTTGAGAATCGATAATAAATTTATTACATTAAAAGGCTGATGAATGAAAATAAAAAGCAACCAATTAAAAATACGCTTATGAAATGTTAGCTTGCATAAATTTTCTTACAAAAACAAAAAAAAAAAAATGAGGATAGTGACGATGTGTATAGGGTTCTTAAAAATATAGAAACCATCATTGCTCGCACCTGATGATGTCCATATTCATGGAGGAAACGTTGTGACATAATTGATTTGTTTCAATTGACCTGCAGCCCATTTAGCTACTATCACTAAGAAGATTTAAAGGTCACAAATTCCACAAGTAAAACGAATTATCGTTAACGACACATCATCCTTTCCTTTTAAATTTAGTTTTGAGTCCAAATGATGTCCGACGTGAACGGTGCAATCCATTTGTTGAAAATTACGTTAACCCTTACCCATCAAACTAATGAATCGCTTTCGACGGCGATAACTGACTGAACGTAATCTACAAATGACAAAAATTCTAGGAGCAGATCCAGCTCTGAACACGCCTACTAGGTCATTTTGGTTAGGTCTAATTAGTGTTGGTTTTAAAAAAGAAGGTGAGTTTCGAGAAAAAAAAAATTCTTCGTACAAAAATGCAAAAAGGTATGAATTTGGCCGGGCGCAGTTTGTTTTACTCCATCGGCTCAATGCAGCTCGTTCATTTTATTCTGTGCTCAAGGAGCGCGATCCGATCCAGCTCTGATATAACTGATATAAGTACATACGTACATATCTGAGGTAACAAAATAATACACGGATTTTTATTGACAACTCAGTCATCATACCTCGCTCATATAATTATTTACACCAGACGATTCATCCAAGTGCAACAAATAATTTTTACAGATTCAAACACCTGGTGGGTAGGCTTTACCATGCTCCAATATAAGGATTTGAGTTAATAAAAACATTTTGAACTTAAGTTATTGTCTTAATGACAATTTACGCATAAACAAAGCCTGACAGAAAATAAACATAAAGAATAACTTCCTTAAACTTTTGGATTTATTAAAATATTTCGAAAAATTTTCATTTTGAGTTCCTTTGTAAAAAAAAAAATGCAAAAATGGATTTAACTGTTTTTCACTCTTCGCCAACGACCCTATGTTTCTCAACTAAAAGGGTTTCTACAGTCTTAATGAAATTACTCTTAAACTTTACATAGCTTCATATTAAGTAATACCATTAACTTAAAAAGAGTTCGCAATATAATTGGTGCACAATTTTAAAGAGCCTTAAAGACTGTACACATGAGAGCGACCAACAACCGACGAATGAATGAACGAATGGGAAAATCTAGACAAAATGGAAGAAATATAATTAAGGATTATTTTAAGATACTAAAATTTTTATTTTAATTGCTAAAACAAGAGAATTACAAGAAAACAATTTGTTCGTCACGAATAGCCGAAATTCGTTTCGAACAATTTATTTTTTCAAATTTCTCATATTAAAGCAAATACAAATTCAGATTTTATAATTTTAAAATTAATCTTAAATCGAATTCTACCATTTTGACTCTATTAAGGTTTATTAATGTTTTAATTCCCATTTGTTTGTTCATTCGTCGGTCGTAGGTCGCTCTCATGTGAATGATCCTTTAGCCTTATATTAAGTTTTTAGTACGTATGCAGTCCCAGAAGTACCCGACCAGACGTAAGGATGAAGATTGTTTTTAATAAATAAGTGCAATGTTGAAAATTAGCACTTTAAGGCCTAGTTTTTCAGTGACAAGTTTAAGTTAAGCGCAAGTTAACTCACTAAATTCAAAGGCTTAACTCGAGTTTAACTGCGAAACTCGAATGATGTCTCACTAAAAAACTGGGCCTTAGAAAGATTAATTTCGATGACAGCACGTTGTTTATTGTCTTGTTGGCAGCCATTTAAAGTGAACGGCTATCATTAGATTTGTAAACATAGACAAAATGTTAACTATTTACTTGAAAAAATATTTGCATTTGAAAAGTATTACAAAGCTTTATTTTAATAAAAGGACAGTCTGATCCATCTCCGCCAAAGACTGAGAAAAAAACCTGCCAGACTTTTAATTTCGACACCACGATATATGTATGCATCTATGAACCTTCATACTCATATTTTAATTTGCTGACGGCTTTTACACTCAATCAATGACAGCTCGTGGATAAAACTTACAAACATACCCGTTTTGACATTTTAATGTCAAAGTGTCATTTGGATTTAGTACGATGCTAAAAAGATAAAATAGCCATTTGGTGATTTTAACTTTAATAAAATTTAAAGAGATAATACGATGCTTAACTCATTTGAAATAAGTACAATATTTTTTTTAACTACTTTAACACTGTACTAAATTGACTACGATTTTGCGCCATTATTATTTTTCTTTTAATCTTGGTACCTGTGAAACTCTAGTTGTAAAGAATTACATAAATACCATCAAAGAAAAAAATAAATCGCAAACGACAGCACCAAATTTCCGTTATGTAAAGTGTCTCAAGTTACATCATCTTGAAGGGGAAATACAAACAAAACTGAAACATCAATTATTCATTAAATAGTTTGATACGAATTCTGCTCAATTACATGTCAGCTTTTAAATGAAACGGTGGATTTATGCCGCTAGTAGTTTTTATTTACACAAACGTTTTAAAAGTTTATAGAAAATCCTTTCTTTTTTCTATGATAGTGATTTCTTCTGATAAACTTTCTATTAAAGCATTACGTACCTACATACATACATAAGTATTTCCGGCCCAATTAAGATAACTACAAACATATTTTTTTTTTCACTGTTCAACGATTTATCCAGGTCTATTTCTTTTAATGCGCATTGGTATCTCCTATTCAACCTGATGCTTTTTTCCCACGTTTGTACTGTTAATCAGTAGAATGGTAGTCACAACCTCTTGGATGCGTGCAAATTACAAAATTGTGATTTTTAGTATTAATTTATTGAAATTTTTTTAAATTATTATATTTTTAAAACAAAATAAGAGTGCACTAAAACACCATGCGATGCGTCATATTTTATTCTGCAAACCTTAATACTTTTGTATACGTACTCGTCCGTATAATGTATGAATGTATCAGTCTGTGATAATGGCCGACTAAAACCATTCCCAATAAAACAAAAAAAAAAAAAAAACAACATAGACCATGACCTTTTGATCTACAGTCGAGGTTCCTTGTCAAACAAAAAGTTTACTAATCCATGGGTGACTTACAGAACTAGGTAAGTAAGGCATGTATGTATATTCTTAAAAAGTTTAGCAGATCAGTTTCAACATTAAGTATTGTTAACCTATCTAGATTGGCAATATCTACACTTACATAGTTAACAAACTATACATATCAATTTTAAGTGCAATACAAGCTTAAATGACTTACTTGTCTCATACTGACAAAAAAATGAACTCTGAGATTGATGTGTTTTTGAAAGTTGATTATCGCGATCAATAAAACGACCATGTCGCTTTAATTAAATTTAATAGCGTTCAATTTTAATGTTTTCTTAGTTTAAGGCTTCACTAAATCTAATTAATAATAAGCTAAGTCTAATATATAGGTTTATCTATAAAATAAAAGTGCATTATATTTTTTTTTTTTTTAATTTCAACATCATACAATAAAAATTCTTACTGTTATCTAATATTAATTGAACTTATAAACAAATTTCCCAATCACGCCATAAAGCCAACGACCGTTTTTTTTTTTTTTGCTTCAATAAAAGCTCTCAATCTCTAGCCTTTGTGTGTTTTATTTCAAAAAAAGCTATGTTGACTAAGGTCATATTCATGTATACCTACAACTTTATTTATTTGTTCGTACCAAACTTGAACAATAAGTCAAAATATCGAACGATAATTTTAATTTCATTCCAAACAAAGACCTTGACATCTTACACGAAGCACTAAACCTTTGTTTTAGGTTATAAAAATAACGAAGGGAATACAAATCTTGGACGATGAGTAATTACTATTCAGCAAACGAAATAATGTGCAATCACTGTTTCCAAGTGCAGTACAATAACCTCAATGAATGAATGGGTTGTCAACTAAAAGCTCAGTTTGAAAAAAAGAAGAATGAAGAATAGCTTTAAACTGTAGTTATAACTATGGACATATTATGGTTTTATTTATTTATATTTTTGTTGCCTCTTGGACCTATACATAAAACCTATACTTAATTGGTGAATACATTTTTTGTATTCATATTTTTAATCATGATCGTTTTAGGATTTAAAAAAACGCATGCATAAAATATTGTAATGATGGTACAACTTATGGTATGGTAGGAAATCGAATATGTATAAAGTATTAAGTGTTAGTTTTTTTTAAATGTCATAGCTTTTACTTCCCTTAAAATGAGTTTGAGCGTTAGGAAATTAGGAAAGGATTAAAGAGGAGATACCGATGCACATTAGTTTTGAACTTGTGAATATCAAAATGGCAGGGGAAAATAGTGCCGGGTAGAGCATTCCACATTCGTTTGGTGATACTGAAGAAAGAATAATTAACAGTACGCCCGAAGTCTGGCTCAATGGGAGCAAAATTTCTTGCATCGCCGAATAAAACCTTTACACTTCGCAGCGTTTTTGGCGACGCGAAGTCGAATAAGTGATCATTTCGCAGAAGGTGGTCTGTAGTGATGCAAATAAAAAGGATTGAAAGCTATCTATTATGTATGTACGTACATGTATTTAATATCCAGAGAAACAGATAAAAGTAACAAAATCGAATTGTTACAAAGCTAATGATTCTGAAAATCGAATCATTTACCAACAAATTAAATGTACAGGGTGCCCCGTAAGAAATGGATAACCCTGAAATGCATCATAGTAGACTTTATGCCTGTCCTGAAAAGTGATAAAAAAAGTTCTAAGCCAACCACAAGAAAAGATTTAAGCATTTTTTTGTTTAGTGCATTATTTTTTTGCCTTACTTCACATTTTTGAATACCACGACTAAAAGTGAATGAATTCCATCATTTTTTTTCGTAGCAATATTTTACATTATTTGTGCCAAAACTTAAGTAGAAGAACATTATAATCAGCCTTATCGACAATAAAATCTCCCCCGGATTTTTTCCCCCGTATAAGACTCTCCAATCATAAACAATGTTCGAAAAATGGGAAAAAAACTCCAATGAAAAAAGTAAATATCGTAAATCTATTTTCCGTGGCAAAATTAATAATGTTTCCCTGTAAAAACTGACCTGAAATAAGTTGCAGAATTTAAAAAAATAGAAGCATATTACTACCTATTTTTGAAGGTTTTATAATATTTTACTTGCTCTAAAGGACAAGTTTTGGTTTCGGTTCAAATAACATAGGCATTTTAATAAAATTTAACATTTCGTTTACTGAGAAGTATTCCATCGGTATTGGCATATGTGTGGCTGTACGTCCACTCTACAACAAGCTAGAGACTTAACGGGTAAACGGGTTGGAGGAGAAAATGGTTTTGTTTTAGCCGATCTATATTTCGTTAGGGTTATTCGTATTCCCCCTCATAAAGTAACACAGTTTTTCACAAAGAGAGAGAACAAAAATATTACAACAACAAAACAGACAAAAAATGCTTTATTTAAAACGTTTAACTATTTTAATGCGTTTACATTACACAAAAATTGAATTTATGATGCCAAATACGTTTTTATCACCACAAATAGTTCTAATATTTAATTTGATTTCAGAAAATACTATACAATTTTTGACAGATAAATAATTTCAGAATATAAATTCTCTCTGAGTATTTCGAAACTGATTTGAAGTAATTTCCGACATCTTATGATGTTGTCCTAATGATAAATCCAAGGTTTTAACTTCCAGGGCCGAGTGCAACATTACTAAAAATGTCAACAAAATGCACAAAACGGTTGAATTTTTGAGGTTGTTTTGAGTTATACCTCTGCAATTGGGCTTTAACAAAACCATCATATATTTTGTTGGTTGCAATAAGTTTGTTTGCTATTATTTCCTAATAAAAAAAAACAAATAAACATTTTTTATTTAATGTAAAGCACATGATAAGTGTTTTTTTGTAAGGCAAAAAATAATGCACTGAACAAAAAAATGCATATGTATTTTCCTGCAATTGGGATAGAACTTTTTTGTATCAGTTTTCAGGACGGTCATAAAGTCTACTATGAGGCATTTCATGATTATCCATTTCTTACGGGGCACCCTGTATAAAGCTTTTTGTTGTCTATTCATCTGTTAAAAGATATTTGTTGTCTTTGGCAAATATTTCGAGCCTGTTTTTGCTACTCTTCATGAGGCGAAATAATATTCAAATGCGCCTTCATATAAAAACAGGAATAACTTTGGTTATAGACTTTACATTGCATTTTATTTAGAAACACCCAGGTCAATATAGCTCGCGGTTAATAAATTGACACCTCCTTATACTAATCTGAGAGGCAGCCGAAAGATTACCTATCTCATCGTGACTGTATAACATGACAACATAAAAGCGGTAGCGTTCGTGCAAACATTACCAAAATCACTGGTCGGACAAGCTTTTACAGGTTGCTTCGGTTAGAAAATGCATTTTTATTCAGTTGCATTTTGGCTTAAGAACACATTTTTCATTTGTGATTTGTACGAACAGAGTATCAATTCTTATGAAAGCCAAAACGGTCTCTGTGCCAATCCAGAGGTCGGACAGGCTTTTCTTTTTTGTTGATTCCAAACACTTTTATGTTTTTTTTTTTTCTTTACGTTAACAAAAATTAAAAGCCATTTTAAATGAAACAAAAATGGTACAGATCTCTTAGACCTATTTCATTCACCCAAAGTTGAACATAACTTTGGGGTTTTTACTGTCTACTGTGGAGAAATAATTTGTATTCACTCAAAGTTGACGCGTTTTCAACTTCTGATTTTCAATTCAAGATTTGGTCCACTTTGGATTTTCTCAACTCCCTGAAATAGTAGATGTAGGCTGTATGGAGATATTAGAAGAAATTGCAATTGAAAACGAACACTCAAGTTGCTTTACTAAATGACCGGTCCGCTTGCGAGATCTCCAGAAAATTGTTAGCGATGGGAAAGATTCCAGTCGACTTATTCACCGGCCTGATTGAATTTCCACCGAATGTTTTCCTGAGCATCGCTTATTATTTTTTTTTTTTTTTTACCATATTTGGCTGAGTCCACGAGCGATTTCGGCTGCGAACAAAAAGGGTGTCGATCACTTGAATTTCGTCATTAAAAATTGAATCGCCGAAGAGTTAAATTCATACAAATCCATCAAACTATCTCACAGAATTTGTCATTCAAGTGACTATTTTGACGCAAAAATTCCGATTATTCCAAACGATTTGCGTCTTCAGTTTCCTGTTCGTCTCGCTTTCGCTATGAGAATTAATAAGCCGCAAGGACAATTGCTGGACGATTGTGGCATCAATCTTGAATTCTCATATTTCACACATCGTGAATTGTATGTGGCGAGCTCACGTGTCAGTTAATATCCCGCTTTGTAAGTGTATCCGGCCCAGAATAGAACGAAAAAACGTTGTCTACCATAAAGCACTTCAGTGAAAAAGCGGGTTGACCGACACCTAAATCATTTAGGTTTGATTGAAACACGTCAACATTGTTCTATTTCAGTTATTTCCATTGTATTTAATAGAATTGTTCAATTAATCATGTGCCCGGGACAGAATTATTATTTTCATCACATTAACGAATTTGGGTTGAACGAGGTTCTCTGGGTCAGCTATTGTAAATGTATTATATATTGTAACATTTTTTATGAATTAAAGCAATCTTAATCGAATTGTTTACAAAATTTAATTAGAGTTGTCTTTCTAAAAATATTTGAATTGGCTTGTTCAGGAAATGCAGATTTCTGAGGCCCTCAGCAAAAAATTTCAGTCTGGCTGTCAAAATACTAAGGAAAAACATGTTCGACGGAGCAAAATCTCCGATATCTCTCTCTCCTGGCCTCAGCAAAAAATCTCAGTTTGGCTGTCAAAATACTAAGGAAAAACATGTTCGACGGAGCAAAATCTCCGATATCTCTCTCTCCTGAACGCGATGAATAGTTATCTCAGGTTATCCACATCAGTGTTTTTTTTTTCGAACGTGTGAATTAACTCTTTTATATTCACCCCCATTACAGTATCCGATGAATGGTCTGCTGACGGCTTTCTACAATTTTGTTCAGTTTTTAGTTGTGATTTTAATTTTCCTCAACATTACGATTATAAAGAGCGCGAAAAAAGTGGGTCTCGGAATTTTGTCTGTCCTCGCCCCTACAGCCTAAACGTTTTTTGAATAATATGACCACATGTTTTTTTAAATATTTTTTTAGGACCAAAAATAACGGAACCTGCCACACAGTTTTTTTTCGCCAAAAAGTAAAATAATATTTTTCTCAAAAACGAGTTCGAGGATTTTGTTAAAAAATTCAAATAATTAAAATAAGGAAATGCTACTTTGTAATAATTTTTTTTTTATTTTCAAAAATTGGTTATTTTTGGTACCTCCAGTACAACCATTTTATTTGTTTTTGATTTTCCCGAAAATAGTTAAGTTGACATTTTTAATTTTTGTATACGATAAATTTTCTAGAAAGTATAAACATAATTGTGAATCAAAATTAAAAAAGAAAAATTGAAAATTAAAAAAAAAAAAATCATTTTTTTATTTTTTTTTTTGAAAACTAAATAATTGAAAACTACTTGGTTAATATTTTTAAAACTAAGTGTAAAATAATTTTGTATTATTTTGTAGAATACATACTTTAAAAAATCATGTTTCTAAATTCAAAAATAACGGTACCGTACCTTCCATACAAATCTTGAAAAACCGTTAAGAAAAAACTTATTTTTCTCGAAAACGGCTCCAAGAATTTTGATAAAAAGATGTGCGTTTACTAATAGTTATGGTCAGTATTTTGATAGAAACATTTTAACAATAACGGTAATTAACGGTACATGTCATGGAACCGGTTTTTTGGTTTTCAAATTTCTCGTTGACGGCCACTCCGATTTCAACCAAGGCCACTCCGATTTATACAACACCTCCTTTACTATTGAAACAATTTTGCATACAAATTTAAAAAAATAGTTTTTGGATTTTTAAAAAAATATTGAAATTTTTTATTTGAAAATTTAATATCTTGAAAACGGGTGCATACATTTTTATTTTATTTTCTATAAAATTGTATTTTATTAAATACTAAAAATTGGCCGACAATTTTATGCATACAAATGTACAATGTACTTACATACATAAATATGTATGTACATATGTATGTAAACAATTAATTTTTTTTAGAAAACCGCTTGAATGATTTTTGATTTTTTGCGGATTCTGTAATCGACATGATATGTAATTCAATGATCACATTTTGAATTATCCTACCATCTCCCACTAGGGAGCATAGATTTTGAAGGCATGTATATTGTATATTTGCGAAATCGAACAGTCAAAATACCCTGCCTTTTCCCATGGACACAAAAGTTTTTTTATTTTGAGGAGCAAGGAAAATGTATAACTGCATATACATTGGTTTTTATTCATGTATAAGAAATTTGGTTCAATCGTTGGAAATTCTGTGCACGATTGATACAAAAAATACTATGATTAATCTTTATGTGCATTTGAAAAAAACAACATTTATGGGCTAGTGTGTGATGCTGATGACACATTTAATATTTTTTAGCAATACGACATAAGCCCTTGAAGAATGCCTATAAAGAGCCTGGTTATACGGTTCGTATTTTCGTTCGTTTTGTTTTTTCGTGTTTTTTACAGGCACAAACGTTCATGGCATAAGTACGTACTGTCTTTCGTTATTTAACGTTCATGGAATTTGGGGTTGTTTTGGGGGAAAATAATCAATAGTAATAAATAAAAATATTTTGTATTCACTTCTTTCTCAAATATACTCGTTATGTGCATTCATTCACGAAAACAGTTTCCCAATTTTTCATTTTTGTTCAAATCGTTTTTTGCAACATTAAGGAGCATTGTGTTAGCCAAATCAGAAGAGCCAAGTTCAACCAGAAAAAGTCTTGGAATTTTCATTCCTGCTTTCGTTACTTCGTTCCCTATAGATTTCTACTCCCCTCACCCAATCTGTCAAAAATATGAAAGTAGAAACAACCGAAAAAACGAATCGTGTAATCGGGCAGAAACTTATAAACTAAATTAACAATTTGTAAAAACTTTTTAGCCTAAATCGCTTTGAAAGTTAAATTTTGAGCATTCACTACTTGAACAACATGTTATATTATTACAAGACTAGATACATTAAGGTGAAGCGATTTCAGCAATGCATGCTAAATCCATGCGTGCAACTCATAGTTTATGAGTAATAAATAGTTTTCTGAACTCATCCTTATCATTTGTTTTGAGTCTCTCTTGGGAAAAAACTTCCAAAATTGGTCGTTGTTCAAAAAAACTGATATACATATTATGAATTCTGAACGCGAATAGTTGACCCAAAATATTAACGAATTTTTTTTTAATGAACTTGAGGGTCAGTCCCCTTCCGTATAGGCGTGAGGGGCAGTAAAATAATTTATTGATTCTTATGAACAAAAGTCTCCTGGTTTATGATAGACCTGCAAGTTTGGCTCGCGCAATGCTTGTAAATAACGTTTTGTTTATAATGTTTTGTATCTAATTACGGGTAAATGAAAAACCAGCATTCAATTCAAACTAATAGGCTAGTAAATATACCGGAATATGAAAGGAAGTAAGAAACAATTGCGTTCACGGGTTTTTATTTTTGAATATGTTTGTCTGGAACTTAATCTTGCTCAAACCACAAAATTCGACCAAATTCACCAATGAATTTCTGAGAGAATGGTCACACTGGTCATTTTTCAATGTTTTTGGTATAACTCGAAAACTAAGCCAAATTTGAGAATTTACCTCAAAACACCTTGGGGCATATTCATAGTCGCAGATAGACCCAGGTTCAACTAAACTACAGTTTAAGACAATTTTGGCTTAATGAATACAGACCGATTTTAATTACTAATTGTTGGTTTTATATTTTTATAAGATAACTAACTTGGTATACTACACAAATAGCTTCAAATATTTTGAAATGATAACTTTAAAAAAATAGAATCAACGTCCGAAAATTCAACCAAAGCTATGTTTAACTTAGACCCAGGTCTAAAATGACTATGAATATGCCCCTTTATATAGGAAATTAGATTTCTACCATAGTTGACAGTTCAAAAAAATTAAACAGAAAAATGTAACAAAAACCAACATAAAAAAATCAGAAAATCATTGATTTTTAAATGTTTTACTAAAATGCTCATAACTTTTGTTTGGCTAAAGATAGTGGGAAGATATGTACAAATGAAAAAAAGGAGAGACTCCAACCTATAATTTGATGCATAGAAAAATTTGTATTGTTGAAAATTGGCGAAAATATACGAATTTAAAAATAACCATTTTTTTTTTTTTTTTGTTATTTTTGCTTTTTTTGCTCGTAAGCCTGTTTTTTACTTGCAATGCATTGGTACTATATTCTTGAAATAATTTAAGGTCGAGATTTTGATCAAATATGTCATAACTCATAACTCGAAAATAACTCGAATTCGAAAAATGTGGATCCCGCAATTCTATTTGTCCGTATGTTTATTTGTATGCACCCAGACCTACAGACTGAACAGATGGGTCGATTGATTAAAAACTTGTTACGTTGTATTGGTATGTTTTATAAATAATATTGGATTTTTTTGTTTTTTTTGGACCAAAAATAAAGGTACCTGCCGTGCAAAAATTTTAACATATTCTCCGATTTCTCGTTAGCGACTTAACTGATTTCAATAAAATCTTGTACGTGATAGATTTTAAACAACGTTAACAGTACTGCATACCAAAATTAAAAAAAAAAAAAAAAATAAATAAAGAAAAAAATCTTTGATTTATTTTTTTAAGTAAATATATTGTTGACTACGAGCAAATAAAAAAGAAATGGTTATTTTTAAATGGATATATTTTCACCAATTTTGGACAACAAAAAATTGTCTACGTCTAATATTATAGGTTTGAGTCTCTCCTTTTTTTCATTTGAACTTGTCTCCCCACTATCTTTAGCCAAACAAAAGTTATGAGCATTTTAGTAAAAAATTTAAAAATCAATGATTTTCTGATTTTTAGGTTTGTTTTTGTTACATTTTTCTGTTTATTTTTTTTTAATAAATTTTTTTGAATTGTCAATTATGGTAGAAAAATTCGGCTTAGTTTTCAAATTATACCAAAAACATTGAGAAATGAGCAGTATGACCATTCTCTGAGAAATGCATGGGTGAATTTGGTCGAAGTTTGTGGTTTGAACAAGCTTTTGTTCCATACTAAATGGTATATTGACTACCCTATAACTATAGTTTGGATGAATGACAAAAAAGCCATTTCAGAACAGCTCTGAATTGCGAGAAAATTTTTTGGAACAAACTCATTGAAAAGCAATCAGAACAGTTTGGAACAGAGAATTTGACATTGAACATCAAATAGTGATCATTTTATTTTCAAACTGTTCGAAACTGGGTCGTTGAACAAAGCTTATGAAATACGTAATAGAACAATTTACTTCAAAAACTGGTCCTGAGTTAAAATGTATAGGTAGCTTAGTTTTTGTTTGGTTGTACTCACGCGATCATTGAAGAAAACCTCACTTAAATTGTTGTTGTTTTTTTGCAATTAATTCAAGAGTTACCTGTTACAATATTTCACCTGTGGACAGTTGAGCTACATTATCTATTTCTATATTGTCGATTGAATGTTTAATGGTCACGCTGGGTACACAATCCAAAAAGAATTACCATATCTCACGGGCAGTGGTTATTCGTTGTTGATTGGTTAGAAACTCCCTTTTTAAATCAGAACTACTCTCCAAACAAAGAACCAACGTAGACGGTATGAGCCCATTTTTAAAGGTTTTTGATGATTCATCAGACATTTAAATAATATGTATCCTTCCGCCCAAGAAAATCGATTTTTCCTTTCAAAATACCGCAGACTGATGGCAATCAATAAGTTGCCTTTTTTTTGCTATTTCTATTTGGTCTTGGGCGTTGAACATAATTTCCCCGGAAGTTCATCGACAAAATGCTTTAAATTATTCCATTCATTCAGCTAATAAGTGTTTTAAAAGGAAATGGGGACAAAGTTGATGTGCTTCTTTTACAGGTATCCCCAAGGAGACACAGACAACAAAACTTATTTAACAGCCGCATAACCAACAAAACAACAACGAAGAACTTCTATACCTACACCCAAGATTAAGGTTTTATCGATTTTCGAATTTTTTAGTTTATGTGAAAGTTAAACCATTTTTCCATTTACATATTATTGCATTGTTTTTATATTATTTACATTTTTAATATTTTGTTAGTATTTAATATAATTTAAATAAGAAACATACAGAAAATAAAAACATGTTAATCAACTTTCAGCATGGTAAGCAAGCACAATAATTAGTTTAATTTTATCCCAATTTCCCCAATACAATTAGAAATAAAAAAAAAGAATATTATCATAACTTACCGATTTTAATGGAATGCACCGATTGTTTGTGAGAAAACTATTTCCAGAGGTTTCCCTGAATTGTTTTTGTCAATTTAATCAAATTTGTCGGGGTACATAAATGGAAATTTTCACTTGGAAAGTAGAAGAAAATTTATTTTGTTTGAAAAATCACCTGCACTGTACACTGACTGCACCACTGACATAAAATATTAGAAGAAACAAGAAACCACGGGCGAACGAAAGACCGACAGTGACAGACAGATACAGACGATACAGATTTTTCATTTCTTTTGTTTTGCAACTGTTTTGCTCTTACTTGGATTAGGAAAGAAAAAAATATATTATTAACCCTTTTTTGGGGGTTATTTGCATAAGTTAAAAAGGGATCGTTATATTGTTTATGCAGAAAAGAAAGTAGAAAGTGCAAAAGTTGACAGAAAAGATAGAGATAGAGACAAGTAGATTGTTATGTGTGCAAAAGTTTTTTTTTTTTTTTCAAAAATGACATTTAAGATGTCAAATATGGTAGGGTGATGTTGGCCGATGTTGGCAGCTCAGTTTAGTCGGTGAAAAATAAACCATACAGGGTGGCTAGAACTTATTGGCGTTTTTTTGGGTTGGTTCAGTGTTGTAAAATCAAAACATCACCTAAATTATCGGTACGAAACCAAAACTGTTGTATGCCCAGTTGTGAGTTAAACTATAGAGTTAGTTAACTCTGGAAATAGATCTGTCTCCATACAGTTATGTCAAGAAGACGTTCTTAAGTGGGGAACTATAATACTAATAAACATAATACTACGTTTTCATTGGAGCCGAATTGAGGTAATTTCGAAATTAGCCCATTTGGAACGTCAAATTTGTATAGGAAATGACGTTCCAAATGAGCTAATTTCGAAATTTCCTCATTTCGGCTCCAATGAAAACGTAGTATAAAATGTCAAAAGCATTTCTTGAATTAAAGGTTAGACCGCACACAACTGCAGCGGAACTACACTTCACGACGCGGCAAAACATTATTTGTATGAAACTGTATGAGCTATATCGCACTAAGCGGCAACTGAACTTCATTAAATTTCATACAAATTATTTTGAATCGCAGTTCCGCTGCAGTGCAGTTCCGCCAAGTGCGGTCTAATCTTAAGGCTTAACTACATAGGCCTACTTTTGTACAAAAGTACAAAAGTGAGAAATAAATATCTATTCTGAAAACACCTGCTTGCAAAAAAAAACAATTTAAAATTGTGCATGGTGGTTTAATTTGTGTGTCAGAAAAATGTTCGTATGTTATTTTGCAAGCAAGTTTCTTTAACGATCATTTTTAATTTCTCAACTTTGTACTTTTGTGCAAAAGTAGCTCTATGTAGTTAAGGCTTTAATCCAGAGAACAACTCACAAGATTTGGTGAGTTAAGTCGAATTCAACTTAAAACGCACATTGAGACTGAAAAACTGGCACTTATTAAATTGAATTTTATAATTTTTTGAAATCAAAGACAAACTTAAGCCTTAACTTCATAGACCTACTTTTATACAAAAGTACAAAAGTGAGAAATTAAAATACTCGCTTAAGAAACATGCTTGCAAAAAAACATATGAAAATTGTTCTGACACATAAATTAAACCACCATGCACAATTTTCCATTGTTTTTATGCAAAGCAGGTGTCTTCAGAATAGATATTTATTTCTCACTTTTATACTTTTGTACAAAAGTAGGCCTATGTAGTTAAGCCTTTAAAGGCTCTCCCAAACCAATGCGGAACATTCGTTGCGGCGAAGAAACATTCGTCAGTCAAAATTAATTCATATGTTTGTGCGCCGCGTTGGTTTGGGCACTCTCATATATCACCATGTAAATAAATTTTGACATGCGAATGTTTTTTCGCCGCAACGAATGTTCCGCATTGGTTTGGGAGAGCCTTAAAGGCTCTCCCAAACCAATGCGAAACATTCGTTGCGGCGAAGAAACATTCGTCAGTCAAAATTAATTCATATGTTTCTCCGCCGCGTTGGTGTGGACACTCTCATATATCACCATGTAAATAAATTTTGACTGCGAATGTTTCTTCGCCGCAACGAATGTTCCGCATTGGTTTGGGAGAGCCTTTAGAATTGATAAGGCTCTCCCAAACCAACACGAAACATTCGCTCTGCAGGGCGAATTATTTAAAATGATAACAAAAATGACAAATAAAAAATACTAAATAACAACAAAAACTGCCATCTTCGAATAATTCGCTCCGCTATCGCTTTGGTTTGGGAGAGCCAAACGGTAATGGTTGCTTTCCATCGCCGATGTAATACATTTTGACGTTTAAGTTTTTCAAAATGTTTTCTACCTGTTTTTGAATACCTTTCCTTTTCATATTGAAAATAAAGATGAAAATAAGGGAGAGCCGTGCTCCTGGTTGGAATCCCTAGTAGGAGGGGAAAACTTTCCGGGTTAACAGGAGAGATCATCTTCAGCAACAGAGTAGGTCATGAGCATCATCCCCAGAACTGAAGACAATAGCTGTATTTTATTATCTTTTATCGGGATCTAGCTTAACTTTTACACGTAATACAAAAACAATTTGGGATCCTGACTTCTATCTGGATTTATTTCAAGATTCAAGAATTAATTTTAATTCTCCTAATTCCAGGTGACCATTTTGATTCGTAAATGGTGTCAACACTGTGAAAAAAAACAAGATCCAGATCCAAATCCTGATAAAAGATAATAAAACACTTCCTTCAACTACTCTTCCATTTTTATTTTTTGTTTGCATGCTAATTTGAAAACGTCAAACAAAATCAGGAATAGCACAACCTCAATGCAAAATTTTTTTAGGGTCTGTAAATCCGTATTGCCAAAGTGTATATCAGCACAGATCTGTAAATCCGTATTGCCAAACTGTATATCAGCACAGATTTACATATGGTGGATTTACATGTATCTTCGTCCGTTTTAATAAATTAAAATTTACATTTGTTGGATAGAGAGGGAACACCAAAATGCAGAAGATCTTCGTGCATGAAGATTATAGGAAGTGCCATAATGCAGATATGAAGACGAACAGGTTCATCTTCTTGGTGGTTCTCTTTCACACGCTCAGAGTTTTGCCATACATTTGTTCCGCTCTACTTTTCTCCATATTTGCAGACGAAGATACATGTAAATTCAGCAATAGTCAGTGCTCATCCATTTTCTGCTCACCGAATTTGAAAGAAGTGAAGAGCAAACTGTATGTTACCACAGGGAGCTCTCCCAACTAACAATTCAGCTTCTTTTAGCTTAAAAATATTGATTTGCCGCAGGTTTCACTTTATATAAAGCTTCGGTACGGCCTTCGGCGGAATTAAATTTCTTAAAAATGTAACGACCTGGATAACTACTTCTTTAAAGCCGAATAGAAATAAGAAAAAGAAGACTTACCGAGTTTGCGAGCTGTCACTCGAATAGGCTTCTAAAGCCTGATACACACCTGTGTCGTGTGTTGTGTTGTGGAGTCGTGCGTCGCTGTCATTCTATATATTTTATGCGTCACACTGCAACTCACCACACGAGACAAATATGGTTCTACGCATATGAAATACATTGTAGCGATAGCGACACACGACTCCACAACACATTTATAATATATATGTATATTGAATAAATTGAACACGTGGAGAGAATCTTACTTGATTTGTCTTTTTTAGCATTCGGAAAGCTACTTTTCGTTGGTTTAAGACATAAGCTTTAATGTACGATAACAAGAAACGAGGTTTAAGGTTAGACCGCACATAACCGCAGCGGAACTACATTTCACGACGCGGCAAAACAAATAAACATAACACTCGGCATTTTAGTATATCTGGGTATTTATGTGACGTCATGGTCAGCTTTTATGATTTTGTTCTATTTAAAGTGAAGACCATTATTAACTTAAGTATTTAAATAAATTGTTTTTAAATTCTTAATGAGCAGTTTAAAAATAGAAAAAATTATAATAACAATCAAATAAAGTTAATTATTTTTCTTTTCTCCGAATATAAGCAGATGATTGTAACGTCACACCCCTAATGAGCATACCTTGTTTCTGTTTATCGTGCCGTGTTTTTTCGGATTGAAATTATCAAAAATATGCATTATTACTTCGTTTATTTGAAGAATATTGATATTCATTTAAGACTATTGAAATGAAAATGGAGCAAGGGGACTGCTAAGCAAATCGCTTAGGTACTTTTGTTTCCTAACGCGAAATGTATAAGAGAGTTAAAGAAATCTTGTTCTTGTTCTTGTTAATTACAGAGCCATCGTTCACGTTGGTATAGTTATTGTAGGTAATTGGTGAGTTCTGGGTTGGTATACATTTTGCTCAGGAAACTAACAGCAAAGAACCTTTGGTTACAGAGCTAACTCTCACGTTGGTATACATAGTTAGGTTAAAATTCTTTTTAAAAATTCTGCTTTTCAAAGTACTGTTTTTCAAAATTCTGCGAATAATTATAAAAAATTTTCAAAAATGTAAAAAGGCGCGCGCTTTTTTTTATTATTCGCAGAATTTTGAAAAACAACTTTTTGAAAAGCAGAATTTTTAAAAAGAATTTTGACCTCACTACCAAAGTGAACGATAGCTCTCACAGGTACTTTGCTCTTAGGTTCCTTGAGCAAACTGTATACCAACACAGATCTCACCACACACAATAACTAAACCAGCATGAACGATGGCTCTGTGATCACAGGTACTTTGCTCTTAGTTTTCTTGAGCAAAGTGTATACCAACACAGAAAAATATGCTTTTGATCTGAGACAGTATATAGTCTGCACTTAATTTGAATGAGCATTCTGTAGTCTATTGTAGAGCGCCGGAGCTCTGTACTGATATACAGTTTGGCAATACGCCTCATGGATCGTTTTATCATCATAGCATGATCCATATGGATCTTGCTGGGTCATAAAACGCAGCTAATATGTTACTCCGTTCCCGTTAAAACGGACAATCTGGTGGAATTCTGCCTAGCAACCGCTACAGCCTCAATTGGTTGACAACATCAGTGTTAAATGAAGCCCCGCGAAGCCTGGCGAACAACATGAATTAGGCAGAGCCTCTCAGCGAAGTAAAAAAAAATCCAACCTGCATTCCAGACGAGATGCGCAACAGTTGTTCCTGATTGTTCAGTGATTTTTCTGTGTTAACGTATACATAAGTTTCAAGTATCATTTTCTATTCAATGCTCGTTTTTCTTATCTAACCCAACGACTCCATCGGCATTACCTATTTGAGAAAATAAATTGCCTTGCGAAACGTCAAAATATTATTATTTATATTATAAAAATATATATTATAAAAACAATTAATTTTACTGAAATTGACTGAATTGAATTGAAATTTCAGTTAAGTAAGCTGATTTTTATAATAAGGGTATATTCCTGCAACGAGATAATTTTCCCTTTGCAGAAAAATATAACTTTCCGCAAGATGTTGACATGAACATCGCCTTAAATAGACTGCTTTCACACAAGGAAACTGAGTTGCCGGCAACTAGGAGTTTGTTGGCGAGAAGGGCAAGAAGTAAAGAGGAATGAAAAAATCAACGATTGAGGAGATTTTGGCACATCATTCCTTGAAACTCACACAACTCGTGAAATAAAATTATCTGTTTTGCAGAATATTTTTCACATACAATTTTTGACAGTTAGTTTCTGCGGATATAAAATTATGTCGTTCCTCATGTTTATCTGGGTTTTACACCGTTGCATGAACACACCCCTAATATAAAACTTCAATTCACAAATTTGCAAGGGTTCTCATATTTTTAGCTTTTCAAAATGACGGAGAAGCCGGGAAGAAACCAAATTGAAAAAGGTGTAACGTCAAAATTGATTGCCTCGGCAATGGGAAGCATTGTATATAAAACCTATAGTACTATTAATGAGGCAAATTTCGGGACGATAGTCTACGCCTGTAAGTGAGATTTTTAATGTATTTTTAACTCTACATTATCTACAGAGCAAATGCCCTCCCAGGCCACAATGTGGGTAGGCAATAATTGCGATTTCCATTTTCAAAATAGTGGCTCCATTCAACCTGTTTACAAGCAGTTTCGAAAGCTTGGGTTGAATTAGTGTCGAAATTAAGATGCAAGTTTTTCGTCACATGTGAGTTGAGAGCCCCTTTTGAAGTTGAGTTGATATGGTGTTGAGATTACAGTTGAAGGAATGGATTCAATTTATTTATTTCACACAAAAACAGTTTGGCTGGTATTCACCGAGCGATCATAACTTAAGAGCCTCATAAACCTATTCACCAAGCAATATTAATTGACATTTACGAGCGCTCGCAAAAGTTATGAGTGGTCTCGAGCACTCCTAAAGCCTGATCCACATCTATATCGTGTGTTGTGTTGTGGAGTCGTGTGTCGCTGTCATTCCATATATTTTATGCGCCACACTGCAACACAACATACGAGACAAATATGGTTCTACGCATGTGAAATACATTGTAGCGATAGCGACACACGACTCCACAACACAACACACGACACAGATGTGGATCAGGCTTAAGTTACGAGCGCTCTCTTCGAAAGGTTGTCCGAAAACTTTCGCAATAAAACCTCCCTTCTCCCCAAGATAAACAGAAAAAAGTATGCTCATTTGATACACCCAATTCGCCATCATGGTATTTCTGGGTATTTCTATGACGTCACAGCTCACAATCATCTTTTGTTATTATTTTTTGTTTAAAGAAGTCAAAATTAAAGAATTCAAAAGAGTTATTTTTATATGACAATAGAATAACATAATATTGTAATGTTTAATTCTCAAAAAAACTACTACCTATTATTTTTGTTCAGAGATTATACACTTATACCTATTTACAGAAAAAAGTAAAAAATGTTTTTAGTTTATTGATATTCTCTTTGCATCTGCCTAGCGAGCAGTCTTTCGTTTCCAATTGGGAATGTTTGGTTGGTTTTTCGAACATTTGCTCTCATATTCAAACATTGGCACTCTTTTTTGAACATGGAAAAATACTTATGAGTGGTTGGTGAATAGCACATATATAATTTCCAAGTTAAGAAGCTCATAAACTTAAGAGCAGTTAATGAGCGATCGGTGAATACCAGCCTAAATTTAATGAATTTTAGTACATACTTCACATAGCTATCAAAACAAATAAATAATTTTATTCGCACATGTGCAAAAACACTGTCGCCACACATCCATCGGACCGACTCTACGAGTTTTGTATCAACAATTTCGACTCCGCTTCTGAAGTGGAATCGAGTCGGCTAGCTTATTTCAACTCAAAGCAGGTATGCAAAGGGGTCAAGCGAGCTTGAAGCTCGCTCGAATACATGTAAACGGGTACCCTTCAAGCAAAATCACTGACCCAAATTTCTCGGTTCACTTGGGACTCCAAACAAAATGAGTGTCTCACACACAATAACAAATTTTCTGTGAACGCATGTAAAACGAAAGAGAATCGAGAGTATTTTTTTTAAGCAACGAGAAATGGAGAGAGTATAGGCGAAGTATACAATCATTTTGCCTTAATTTCCACCACTTTTTTTTAGTTCAGTTTTGTAGGTAGCGTGGCGAAGACGGTTGCTTTTTTATTTCTTTTTTCTTGTTAAAACTTTGAAAAATTTTCAATCAGAAATGCAAGTTTCTATTTATTAAATATTAATTTATATTTGTGGAAATATGTCATGTTTATTAGTGCGAAATAGTCTTTAGAAAACCTTTTATGAATGATAAATAAAAAAAACTCTTGAAATGAAAAAAATCAGTTTGTTTTATTTTTTTAGGCAATGGAGAAACTGGGCTAGATGGGAAGTTTTTTTTTAATACATTTGGGTTGGGTATGCCTTAATTCATTCTTTTTTTTGGAACCGTTTTAGATTCCATTTGGTTTCGGTTCTCCGAGTATGGTGAACTCTCTCTCTCACAATACATTCACATAATGGCCCCGTGGTGATTCTAATTTCCATACTAATTTGAGCCGCAAAACGCAGTTTTTCGATCCGTATTTAGATCCGAATGCGAAGCCGTCTATACGTTGTTTGATACGTTTGCGGACCGAAAACGAGCTCGCTTGCTTAAAGGGTAAGTATCAAAAAATGTGTGTACAAAGAACGTGTTTGTCCAATAGAGAGTACACCACTATCAAACGTGAACAGATTTGTCATACCGCTTTCATAATGTGTACCCCACTTAAATGAGAGTGCCCATACCAATGGTAAATGTTTCTCCGTCCCTTCAAGCAAGCGAGCTCGTTTTCGGTCCGCAAACGTATCAAACAACGTATGGACGACTTCGCATTCGGATCCAAATACGGATCGAAAAACTGCGTTTTGCGGCTCAAATTAGTATGGAAGTTAGAATCACCACGGAGCCATTATGTGAATGTATTGTGAGAGAGAGAGTTTTTCAACTCACCATACTCGGAGAACCGAAACCAAATGGAATCTAAAACGGTTCCAAAAAAAATGAATGAATTGAGGCATACCCAACCCAAAAGTATTAAAAAAAACTTCCCATCTATTCCAGTTTCTCCATTTTTTTATTTTTTTTATTTATCATTCATAAAAGGTTTACTAAAGACTATTTCGCACTAATAAACATGACATATTTCCACAAATATAAATTTACATTTAATAAATAGAAACTTGCATTTCTGATTGGAAATGTTTAAAAGTTTTAACAAGAAAAAAGAGATAAAAAAGCAACCGTCTCGTCTTCGCCACGCTACCTACAAAACTGAACTAAAAAAAAAAGTGGTGGAAATTAAGGCAAAATGATTGTATACTTCGCCTATACTCTCTCTATTTCTCGATGCTTGAAAAAAATACTCTCGATTCTCGTTCTTTTTACATGCGTACACAGAAAATTTGTTATTGTGTGTGAGACACTAATTTTTTTGGAGTCCCAAGTGAACCGAGAAATTTGGGTCCGCGATTTTGCTTGAAGGGGTTGTACAGAATGTTTCGAGAGCCTTTACACCATTCAATGGCCGCATTCGGAACCCTATGTAGAGCGGTGTAAAATAACAGTGGAATACAAAACAGCTTTTGCTGTTGGATAGCTATCCAACCTATCCGAAAAATGTTGGTATACTTTTGTATCTAAGGTACTTATATTAAAGGTAATATATTTAGCGTTTTCATTTTCGTTCAGTTCTGCGCGTGTGTCAAATCCATAGTAAAAAAATAAGTCACAACAAATTTGTTTTTGTTTACTGTGTATTGGCACAATGGACAGCCATCTTGAAATGCGCAATATAATACCTTAGATATGTGTACTGTGGTTTGTATCCTCGTGCGAAATGTCAAAAACAACCAAAACGTTCGAAAACCTATATGGATACGAACCTATCTAAAGCTTGATCCAGATTTGTGTCGTGTGTTGTGTTGTGGAGTCGTGTGTCGCTATCGCTACAATGTTTTTCATATGGGTAGAACCATATTTTTCTCATGTGTTGTGTTGCAGTGTGACGCATAAAATATATGGAATGACAGCGACACACAATTCCACAACACAACACACGACACAGATGTGGATCAGGCTTTAGATAGGCGATCGCATAAGTGCAACCTTTGAGAGAGGTAGATTTTATGTGAGTAAAAAAGAGATGGGTAGATTCCACCCAAATTGCAACGATGCGCCACTTTCAAACAATATTCTCGGATTCAACATGATAGATTTTTTATTTTGTGAGTGAAAGGTAAATAGATTTCAAGGGTGGGAGATAGGGATGGGTAGATTGAAATGAGAAGATTTACTCTTCATCGTATAGACACAGCGAACATGTTAACACCAAAAGTGGCGCATCGGTGCAATTTGGGTGGAATCTACCCATCTCTTTTTCACACACATAAAATGTACCTGTCTCACTGCATGCACCTAACATTAAAAATCCAATGTGGACAGGCACTTCCTTTTATACGAAAAATATTTCAAATTGTGAATTGTGATGTTTCTCAGATATTCAACTTCTATAAACGCGCATAAAATAGTTTTATACAGTGAAAAAAAGTCAAATCCAGATCAGATGGACAAATTCGTTAAACCCGTCCGAACAAGTTTTAGAAAATCGTTCCAAAAATTGGTTCTGCAAGTAATTCTTAACTGTCGGGAACATTAATTTGATTGAATATCAGAACAGTATTTGGAACTGAAGATTTGTCATTGAAGTTTGAACAGCAAAAAGTTGAACTTTTCTGTTACAAACGGTTCGGAACAGCGTCGTTCAACAAAATGCTGTTATTCCATACCTTCAGGTAAGTTCAATTTATTAAAAATGTAATTTGAATAAAAAGCTTGGATGCCATTATTAAAATGGTAGCTTTTAAGAATTTCTAAATGTTCTACACAACTTCTTTGTAAAAGATTATTTTTGAACTTGTTTGTATACCTACCTGCCTTCAGAGTTTGAATAAAATTAAAATCATTTATTGAATACAATCCCTTTCAAAAATAAACTATGTGCTTAATTTTAGTTTGTTAAATACAAGCAGTGAACCCCCATTTTTATGTGGGGATATAGCTCAGTGGTAGAGCATTCGACTGCAGATCGAGAGGTCCCCGGTTCAAACCCGGGTGTCCCCTAGAGACAATTTTTTTTTGAAATCTTAATCCAAACACAAATACTCAAATCAAGCTGAAAATTACGTCATGTTGCTAAAATCGTCCCCTCTGACTGAGAGATTTATTATTTTCTTATATATTCACTTGTATTTGGACGAGGTAAGCTTTTACACCCGTGTTCATAAATAAAAACTAGTTATTTAAACTTCCGTGATTAGTAAAACTACACCATGGAATAAGAATGTTCCGGACTCAAATGGAACAGTAAGCAACTGCCTTTAGTGAGCCCAGAAAATTCTTAATCCATGTTGTAGTTTTCCTAAACACGGAGCTAAACTAACTTTTTTCTTTATGAATACGGGTGTTAATTTCTATGTCTTCCTTATCTTGAGATAAATCAAATTGACCACAAATCCACGTCCCAGTCAAAACAAAAAAAAACATCTTCAGTTTTTATAGAAATCAATTTTTTACATTTTATTATTTTTCTTCTTTTTTTTTTAAACATTTAACACTCAATGGTTTTGATAGCAAATTAATTTAAATAAAGAATGAAATAAGTATTAAAATAGTTAGTATTGTCGAGAAGACCTCCTCCTGACACCACAATCTTATCAAGTTAACGCGGTAAAAGACATGGGCTTTCAATTTATGAAAACAATATAAATAAAAAGAATCAAAATGACGACAAACAGAATCGAGAAGTTCCTCTTGAGTTTGTACTTGCGATCGAGAGCGAAAACAAAGTTCTTGAATGAGTCTGCCACAGAATCTGTTGGAATTGTGCTTCGTCGACCTGTAATGGACGAGTGAAAGCGTTGAGTTTCCCGCTTCATTGGGACATTACGAGGAGTCTCGACTCCTTTGACCAGCGGTTCAGTCTTGAGTCGTTCCAGTTTCCTGGCAAAGTCACTCAGGTATGGAGTTTCCGGTTGGTTCTCCTCATTCTTATCCTGGTCATCATACATGCTCGAATATTTCGCTGCCGGCGTAATGGTTGCTCCATAGCCACCACTAGTATAACGACGTGAAGTGGATGTGGTAACTGATGATGCAGTGTTTGACGAGTACCCGGATCCCAATGAACTGTAGCGCGAGGCAGCAGGTAGGGATGGCTTGTTGTAGAGTATTTCGGGTTCAATTGAAGTACGGTTGACAGAAGTGGTGCGGAAGGACAAAGTGCGATCCGGCTCGACGACAACTTTAGGTTCGGATAGTCCATAGGATGTTTCGCGTGTTATTGGCACTGTTTTGGCCAATGGGCGGGCAATCGGCTCATACAGGCTGGCGTATTTCGATGTGAAATCATACTCCGACTCGGATTCAGTTTCGTTTACTGTCGGTGGAGCAGCGACTGTTTCTTGACTGTACGAAGTTGTCACCACTCCAGTCTTGGTTAGTGAAACCGAGCGACGAGTTCGTGGAATTACGACTTCCTTCTCGCTTTGCTCGGCGGCTTCCAGCAAAATCACATCATCATCGTCCTCATCCTCTTCGGCGAGAAGCACAGCTGTCTTTCGCTTCTGCGATAATGCAATGATAGGTGCAGGAGCCACCGGCTCGACCTGTGCGCGCACAGAACGCCTTCTCTCTGTGATTGGGTCCGGTTTAGTGGGTTCCGGCAAAGTGGTATCGTCCACAGTCGATGTGACACTTGTTGCTGCAATTGTTCGACGATTTAGGCGGCTGGGAGGACGTTTGGGGGCATCTTCGGTGTTTGCATTGGCATTTGATTCGACAAGTGCCGGAATCTTTGTGACATGAATAGTTTCTCGGCGGGTCTTTTTCTTATCATCTGTTTCTCCATTCATAGCGACGCGTAGCTTTCGAATGAGCAGTTTTCTGCTTGTATCTGTAATTGGAACATTTGGAAGCCCGAATTCGAGGCATTTTTTGCGAAGTGACGCATTGTCGAGGCTTTCTAAATTGTCGTCAGACATCTTTTTCTAAACTCACTTATTCGATGCTGCTGGAGTATAAATATCAGAAATAAGAATATGATTTAAGAAAACAATATAATGAATTTTATACTTACATCAATATATAAAAGTATAAATAAATATTTAAAAATAATTTTCTTAATAAATAAAACTTTTTTCCAGCTTAGATAGGTTTTCTGTTCTTTTACCAAGCAAATGTAACAAAATCCACTGAAAATGCTTGGAAACGTCGTAGTTTTCGTTAACGATTTGATATTTCAAACTTGTTTTCCAGGCAGCCGGTGGCCTTTGTAATTTCGCAAAAGAACGAAAGAAATGGTATGATTATGCTACAGTATTTGTCTCGTTTTATTTTCCTGACAACTCATTTTCCAGTCAGGTTTGTTTGCTTGGATCACGATCCACAATGGGTGTGTTCGCGTACTATTACCTTCACAAATTCAGAGTTAGAACACAACTTGCGTAACAATGATGACCTGAGAATAGAAAGAGCAAGAACTACAAGAGGTCAACGGACTATATTTTACATGGGATTTAATGCATTTAATAATCTTCAAAGAGAGATAAAAAACATAAACAATATAAATGTATTTAAAAGAAAAATAATTGATTATGTACAATCCAATACTAATGTATAAAATTTGTAATTATATGAACAACAAAATGTAAATATTAAATAAGTATAAAGGCTCTCCCAAACCAATGCGGAACATTCGTTGCGGCGAAGAAACATTCGTCAGTCAAAATTAATTCATATATTTCTCCGCCGCGTTGGTGTGGGCACTCTCATATATCACCATGTAAATACATTTTGACATGCGAATAATTCTTCGCCGCAACGAATGTTCCGCATTGGTTTGGGAGAGCTTTAAACTATGTATCTATAGTTATAAAAAATTGTAAATTGTAATCCAAATGGCTTTTTAAAGCTAAATAAAGCATATTCATTCATTCTTAAGCCTGTATGACACTACTTTTTTGTCAATTTTTGATGTGTAAAGGCTCTCCCAAACCAATGCGAAACATTCGTTGCGGCGAAGAAACAATCGCTTGTCAAAATTTATTTACGTGGTGATACATGAGAGTGCCCACACCAACGCGGTGGAGAAACATATGAATTAATTTTGACTGACGAATGTTTTTTCGCCGCACGAATGTTTCGCATTGGTTTGGGAGAGCCTTAAACATCTAAGCTCTCGGCAGGGGTAAAATTTGATTTGGGAACCGGATACAACTTACGTACGGATACGCACCATTTTGTGATGCGAATGGTTCGTGCATTGAATAAAGTAAATTGAATTGAAAATTTAATGACATTTTGCGTTTATGAAAAATGTTGTTTCATTCTTTCTCGGTGTTTTTCATATGTAAGAGGAGCAGAACATATCTTTTGTATACATGGATGTGAGCAAACTCAAACTTTTAACTAAAATATCCCGAAAATTTCCCTTTTCTAAAGCCAACAGTTTGTGCATTAAATAGTGTTGGGAAAATAATCAGCGACATACTATATATTAGTAGTAGCCCGTAGCGTAATGGTTAGTGCGTTCGACTGTCACGCTGGAGGTCTGGGATCGCTTCCCAGCCTCGTCCACCTAAAAAACTAAAAAGTTTTTTTTTCAGGGCTACTGCCTCTTGCGAGGAATTGACAAATCCTCCAAGAGTATCACTTGTCACGAATAAGTGCTTCTCGTCTAGCCGTTCGGATTCGGCATAAAATTGTAGGTCCCTTCCATTCCTGTCGAAAGGCGCACACAGGAATGGTTGCGAGTTGTTAGTCATTAGGCCCTGGTTCTTCATGAGCCGTTGTGCCACCCGATTTTTTTTTCATACTATATATTATGGACTATTAAGGCTTAACTACATAGGCCTACTTTTGTACAAAAGTACAAAAGTGAGAAATAAATATCTGTTCTGAAGACACCTGCTTGCAAAAAAACAATGGAAAATTGTGCATGGTGGTTTAATTTATGTATCAGAACAATTTTTGTATGTTTTTTTTGCAAGCATCTTTAGCGAGCATTTTAATTTCTCACTTTTGTACAAAAGTTGGTCTATGTAGTTAAGGCTTTAGTATAATTGTGAAAAATTCAGTTTTTTAAGGCATGGTGCCTGTTATGATTTTAAGGTTTGTTTTGTGGTGCCTTTTTTCGTGCAGGTTTTGGTGACGTTGAGACGGGACGTCGATGACAACCTACGGTTTAAACCGTTCAAAGTTGGAACTTTAGCTTTCTAGGTTTTGGGGGATATTTTTTTTTTTTAACTTTACAAAAAAAAACTTATTTCCAACCAAAATTAACTTTTTTACAAAAAAAAAAAATAACTTTCTTACAAAAAAAAAAAAAATGTGTGAGTACCGGGACTCAAGGGGATGATGTGTAAACATCAGTGTAGTTTAGTTTATACTATAGCTTACAGTATATAGTAAACTGATGATGTTGCCAAAGGCGCCCGTCGAACATATTATGTTATTTCATGTGATTCAGGGCTGAGCGTAAATATGTATTTAATATTGTTTCTAACCTCACCCTCCACTTTCAAAAAAGGTACTTTTAGAGAATGTGGCAACTCTTAAAATCATACCCATTTTAGACCTTAAAATCATAACAGTTGCACTATGCCTTAAAAAACTGCTTTTTCCACAATTATATGATGATGATAATTTTCCCGACACTATTCAATGCACAAACCGTTGGCTTGGTTGGTGCCGTTGGTGTATTACTATACCCAACCACATTACCGACAATTACCACATTATCTCAATTTACTCTATTCAATGCACGAACCATTCGCATCCATTAGTTAAAAATCTAAATAAACAAGATGGTGGCGTATCCGTAATTTTGTCTTTCCTCTTTCAAGTTTACCCATACCCAGAGTTTGTGTTTTTCTTAATACCTAGCGCTAAGATGTTTACACATCAAAAAATTATCTTTTTTACAAAAAAAAAACATGTTTGCAGAAAAAAAAACCATTTTCATGAAAAACTAAATATCTTGTTTTACTTGCTTAAACATTAAAAAGTGATGAGAAATTATTCAATTATGGTTTATTTTTTGTTTACTATAAAGGTTAGACCGCACTAGGCAGCGCAACTGCGATTCAAAATAATTTGTATGAAATTGTATGAAGTTCAGTTGCCGCTTAGCTATATCGCATAGCTCATACAATTTCATACAAATAATGTTTTGCCGCGTCGTGAAGTGTGGTTCCGCTGCAGTTGTGTGCATACTTACTTACTGACTAGCTAACGCTGCTAAGATAATAAGCTAAAATCGGAAGCTCCTAAACGAAAAATTGGAAAAATACAGGTGATGTGTCGAAATTAAGGTAGGCCTTGAATAGGTATAATATTTATAGGGTTGCCACTTTTCTAGAAGTAAGATAGTAAATTGAAATCGGAAAACCAGCCTCCGGCACCTAAACGAAAAATAAAAAAAGTACAGGCAATTAGGCCTATTCGGCGAGACCTTTTATTCTGTTTTTCTGCTATTCTGTAATTAATTTCTAAAAAAAATTTTGAGCTGTCAAAAATCTTTTATGCTATTTGGCATGCCCAAACTGTTATGAAATCTGTTATGAGTGCTGTTCGAAACTATCAACAAATCTTTTACGAATCGCATTTTTGATATTAAGCATGCCACAATCTGTTACACTTCGACTCCACAGTCCATGAACGATGTCCATAATCCAATCTACAATCCAATCCACAATCTGATTTGTATGGATATGTCACTGCTTGGACATGGATTTTTGCGACTCCATGAGATTTTTTTTAGACATATGTTCCATAGTCCAGCCATCGTTCATGGCTTGTGGAGTCTGGGTGTTATGGAATCATTAATGAATCATAAAAGAATAAAAGGCACATTTTTGTGACTTTTATCATAACAGATTTCAATTAATGGAGTTCAAATGGATATTTATTTTATATTTCATCATTGAAATGTGAGAGGAGACAAAATAAATTAAGAAAATTATATTGAATAGGTACAATCATCTACAAATTTTGTAAATAAATATGTAGGTAAACTAAAGCAAAATTAATTTCGTAGACTGAGAACAAAAAACTATGGAACACAGAAAATTTGATTTTCCTTTGTGCGTGGATACTAAATCAATACGCCCAACTCAAGGATTATCGTCGCGGCAATAGATACATGTTTTCTCGTCCCTTCCATAAGCATCCCAGTGTCTACTGTGTGTCTTCAAAAACGGTTACATCGTCGACAGCACGAAAGCCCCCATTGTTGATCATACGTCCTCCACTACAAGTGAACGAGTGCCCCGAGAATTTTTTGCACTGTATGCGTGTGGTGCCCTATATCTAGGAGATTCATTCTCCTTCATCTACCAATAAAACCAAAAGAATCTCCCTGCTTTTCTTTAGCAATTCATGTGTTTTCTTCCATTTTCTTCAATTGTGTTTTTGTCATTCATTCTAAGTTATGTGGGTGTTCTTAAAGCCTTAACTACATAGACCTACTTTTGTACAAAAATGAGAAATTAAAATGCTCGCTAAAGAAACATGCTTGCAAGAAAACAATTCCGGATTCCATAGAATCTGGAATTTTGACCGCCTTATACAAAAACAAACTCACAAAAAATTGTGACCTACGAGCCTCACAACGGCAGAATAGGGCTGTTTATTTCTCACTTTTGTACTTTTGTACAAAAGTAGGCCTATGTAGTTAAGCCTTAAGGTTAGACCGCACATAACTGCAGCGGAACTAAACTTCACGACGTGGCAAAACATTATTTGTATGAAATTGTATGAGCTATATCGCACTAAGCGGCAACAGAACTTCATAAAATTTCATACAAATTATTTTGAATCGCAGTTCCGCTGCAGTGCAGTTCCGCCTAGTGCGGTCTAACCTTTAAGGCTCAAGGCTTAACATGAAGAATAGAATATTTCTCACTTTTGTACTTTTGTACAAAAGTAGGTCTATGTCTATGCCTTAAGGCTTAACTACATAGGCCAACTTTTGTACAAAAGTGAGAAACAAATATCTATTCTGGAAGACACCTGCTTGCAAAAAAACAATGGAAAATTGTGCATGGTGGTTTAATTTATATGTCAGAACAATTTTCGTATGGATTTTTTGTTTGGGTATATCCATTTCCATTTGCACATTTTTTTTCAGCTGATAATGAAAACAGATTTTAGCTCTGTTCGCTTTGTTTATAACACATTTCTGATAACAGAATTTTATAAAAGTTCGAACTGCTGAATACCGTTTATAAAAGATCTTTTATGGTGACAATCTTTTACGATTCATAACAGAAAATTCATAGCAGAATAACAGATAAGGCAGAATAGGCCTAAATATGTCAGAAGATAGGCCATAAATAGGCCTTAATTGGGTATGATTTTAAGGGTTGCTACATTCTCTAAAAGTAACAATTTTTGAAAGTGGAGGTTGAGGTTATAAACTAAATTAAATACATATTTACGCTCAGCCTTGAATCACATGAAATAACATAACATGTTCAACGGGCGCCTTTGGCAACCTATCAGTTTATACTGTATGCTATAATATAAACTAAATACTACACTCATGTTTACACATCATCCCCTTGAGTCCCGGTACTCATACATTTTTTTACTTTTCAGAAACTGAAAATTAAAAATTATTTAAAAGTGCAGCTACAGAAAAAGTTTACAAAGTAGTTGTGGAACATTGTAATCAACACATAAATATCTGTGTCTTATTTTTCCCCAGATTTACATTCGAAAATACATGTGTGTTACAAAAACAATTCAAGATCCAGCTTTGTTTTTGGATTTGGGTTTTCAAATCCAATATCACACACCTTTAAATTTAATTTTTACTCTGGTGAATAGATGGCTATTTGAAGTTAGAAAAAAAGAAAGGAATATATAAATAATAAGAAAGAAAGAGGTGGCTATATACACTCCCTGTCACTTGTTTGAGGCCACAATTTCATAAAAGTTGTTTCTCGATAAATACCTGTAAGCAGTATTTTTCCTGGAAATTTTTGATACGTGTGAGTAGGTATATATATTTTGCAATAAAAAAGGATAAATTAAAAGAGTTATCCCAAATTATGTGAATGGACTGCAAAAAATGTATATAAAAAGTTGCGTCACTTGATTGAGGCCATTCCAAAAATTGCTTGACAAAAGCTAACATCGCCGATTTTTTTCAAACAACTGTTTAAAATATTTAAGAAAGGATAGAAAACTATATTTTATATTAAATTTTAAGTTAAAATGGGCTCTGAAAACACGTCGACAATAGCAGAAAGAGGATCAATAGATGCTTTAACGAAAGTAGGATTTTCAGGCCGAAAAAGCTAGGAGCCCGAACTGAAGTAAGACCATTGTCAACAACTATCTAGCAGACACTATAAACTATGGAAAAAATCAAAAAGGACGCACAGCTCAAGCAACAACAATCAGATAAAAGCGACTCATTCGGCGGCTAGCTTTAAATTAATAATAAAAAATTAAAAATAAAAATAAGGTAAAAAAGTGGAGTATCACCCAGTATTTCGACGGTTTTAATAATTATTAAAACCGGTGGTACATCAAGAGTATGAAAATAAAAAGAAACCGGTTCTAATGCAGCTACATAAGGAACTACGGATGAATTTCGCCAGGAAGCATGTTGCCTGTAGAAACGCATTGAACAAGGTTGTCTTTTCAGGTGAAAAAAGTTTAATCTTGACGGACCCGATGGCTACAACTTTTATTTTCACGATTAAAGAAAAGAAGAACGTATCATCGAAAACGTTTGGTCCTGGTTATCTCGAAAAATTTCTGATGCTGGTAGACAGTTTGAACATAAAGACGTCTTGGTCGAAGGTAACTGCGATGCCTGGAGCCAGATTTCACTGGATTATTCCAAAAAACTGTATGATTTAATTCAATACCGTCTAATAGAACTAATTTCAAAAAATAGCGGTCATACTCATTATTAATCGACAAAAACATAATACATTAATGTTTACAAACAAAAAAAAAGTAAACATTTTTATAGTTTTGTTCATTTTTTATAAGATTTTTTTTAAGATTTTTTATAAGATTTTTCAAGTGGCCTCAATCAAGTGACGCATTTTCTTATACCCATTTTTGCAGTCCATTCTTATAGTTTGTGAAATTCCTATAGAATTTCCAAGTTACCCCTTTAAATTAATACTTTTTTATTGCAAAATATATTCACCTACGCACAGGTATCAAAAATTTCCAGGAAAAATATTTCCTACAGGTATTTATCGAGAAAAAACTGTTGTGAAAATAGTGGCCTCAAACAAGTGACAGGGAGTGTATCACTGTTGTCATAGTGCTCTATACCTTTTGACAGCTGCCAACTCAAATGTCAATTATCGACCGTGGAGGGCAAACAAAAGGCGCGCTAAAGTTGTTTTTCCTGGAATTTCAAAGTTAATTTTTAATATTTCTTAATAAATTTTATTTAATACAGTTTTTTTTTTCAGAAAATGGAGATTTCAAACTATGCCAAAGGCTTAGATGAACAAAGAAGGAAGGAGTACATTAAAAAGATCGCCACGATTGTGACCAAAGATCCTTACCTCCTCAGGTGCACGGAGAAGTGTCTCGCCTATGTTTAAAAATTCATTATAAATAAAATATATTATGTTATAAAATGTTCTCAAATTTACCTGGGGTTTCAGTAAAAACATCGAAACAGTCAATGATTGCGGTAAAATTATTTCCAAGGACTTTTTTGAAATACGGAGGTGTATTACGTTTCAAAGCATTGTTTTCAGGCCAATGAATAAATGCGGATAGTTTCGCTTGGAACACAATTACATTTTCATAAAAGACTTGTCAATGTCTTGATTGTAAGCCCGTACTTAAAAGACAGATAAGTAAACGGTAGGTCTAGTCGCAACTTCAGCAAGGTTATCATAAAGGCTTCAAAAATATTAATTTGCTTCATAGGACGTGATGATATATAGTCCTTTACAAAGTCAAATAAATGACTTAATGTTACAAAATTTGGGAAACCTGTTAAGTACAGAACCTTAAGCCTTAACTACATAGACCTACTTTTGTACAAAAGTGAGAAATTGAAATGCTCGATAAAGAAACATGCTTGCAAGAAACCATACGAAAATTGTTTTAACACATAAATTAAACCACCATGCACAATTTACCATTGGTTTTTTGCAAGCAAGTGTCTTCAGAAAAGATATTTATTTCTCACTTTTGTACTTTTGTACAAAAGGAGGCCTATGTAGTTAAGGCTTTAGAATCATTGTTTTCAAAATCATTGATATTCATGTTCTTAACTTTTAGTTGTCCAGCCATTGCCTTCATTTCCTTATCGTTAAGCTGCAACTTCTGCTCATATATTTCAGTACTCTGAAAATTATATTTAATGTTGCAATATTATGCACTTAAGTAATATAAATAACCTTACTTCCTTTAGTTGATCTGCTAATTTTTTGGCTTTATCCTCACATGCCTTGATTGTGTCATCTTAAGCTTTTAATTCTTGTTTAAGTTGCTCCAGCTCACTAAGTTCTACTTCCACTGCAACTGTTGGTGTAACTATTGGTTTTACCTCAGGGATAACATCACCACCTTTCAATTTCGTTCGATTTTGAAACCTTTGGTAACGTCCCACTCCGGGTTTCGAAAATTGAGGATATCCCATGTTTAAAGATGGTATCCAATCTGGATGTAGCTTGTCTTTAAGCTTAGCTGGACGACCTTCAGAAAATTTGTTTTATTTTTACTATACCTACCTACATCACTGAAAGTTAAATACGATCTTACTGGTAATAAAATGTTGAGAACATATTCTTGTCTACTTTAGTGAGCTATCCTTTAAATCTTTTCTTTTAATGGCATTTAGCCATGCTGTTCTCCTTGATTTAGAGATTTCAATCTAGGATGGCTTATTGTGAACGGCCGGGAAGCGAAAAAAACTGAAAGTATAATCTCGTTTTGCTCTTTTGGAACAACCAATAACACAGCACGTAGAAGGCATTTTTTTCTTAACACAAACAACAAACAGAGAAGATAAAAGAAATGCACAGAACAACACTCTGAAACTATTGACTTTAATAAATAATAGGGTCTATGTAGCGAGGTCTTTTATTCTGTTATTCTGCTATTCTGTTATCAATTTTCATACAAAAGTTTGAGCTGTCAAAAAATCTTTTATGAATTATAATTTTGGTATTCGGCATGCTAAACTGTTATGGAATCTGTTAAGAAATCTGCTATGAGATGTCAAAAGTTCGGAAAATCTTTTACAGATCGAATTTTTGGTATTCAGTATGCCACAATCTGCTATGGAATCTTTTATGAATCATAAAAGAATAAAAGACAAATTTTTGTGACTTTTATCATAAAAGATTTCAAGAAATGAAATAAAAATCGATATTTATCTTTTATTTCGTCAGAAATAGGGATACAAATACAACTAAACTATATTAAAGTACATATTTATATATATAGGAACACAAATTATTTTTACACAACATACAAAATTATTTTAATACACGGAAGCACCAAACACTTGTCATCAAAGAAATTAAGTTGTAGTCGCTTTGATATTCCTGATGTGCTAGAAATAAATTATTTGTTAAATAATTTATTATTGCTTAATTAAATACAACAATTCTTAGGTAAATTGCGTCATTTAATTACACTTACCACAAACACCACCATTCAAAAACTTTCAGTACTGAAATATTTTGTTTACTACAGCTGAGCTGATTATTGGTAACAGATTTTACGTCTCTTCCTATAAAAAAATTTCTTTCTCGAAGTTCTATAACAAACTTTTATAAAAGTTCGAACTGCTGAATACCAATTATAAAAGATCTTTTATTACATATTATATATATATTTTTATAACAGAAAATTCGTAGCAGAATAACAGATCCGGCAGAATATGCCTAAATAACCTTTGATTATATTACACAGAAACGTTTTATAGTTTTCGATAGACGCAAACGAAGTTGTATTTTCTTGTTGCCCTCCACGCATAAATGACAGACACGACGTCATTTAGTTTGACGTTTCTTTTCTGGTCCCCATTGTAATTATGTTTGTTTTATTATTATAACCATTGTATATGAAAACTATAGTATTATCATGGAGTCGTTTTTATTTTCGCTGGATTTGTACGGCTGGTGGCGCATGTGTTTGCAACATGTTCTATGATTTTGACAGCGTAAACATTAATTTTTAGAAAGAGTAAGTCTTGTTATATTCTAAGGGAGTAAGGGAGTTAGATCTCGACCTTCAAATTTGTTTCCTCAACAAAAAGTGTTGAGAGAAGTTGGTGGATTTCGACACTACGTGACTCAGTAGTCGGCGCTTCTCATGATATTACTATAGTTTTCATATACAATGTTATAACCAAATCCAAACCAAATCCAAAAATACTTATACAGTAAACACCGCTTGAGAGAAATAGCAAAATGTCACAGTCTTTTTTTCGCTTAAGCGGGGTTTTCACTTCAACGAACCCCGCTTAAGTGAATCAAAATTTCACTTAATCAGAGTCCGTATAAGTGAAAAAAATAATTCACTTAGGCGGGTTTAAAAATACCACAAAACGGACATTTTAAGCTGAAAACAAATAATTAGGCCTATTCTGCAAGATCTGTTATTCTGCTATGAATTTTCTGTTATGATTCATAAAAGATGTTCACCATAAAAGATCTTTTATAATTGGTATTCAGCAGTTCGAACTTTTATAAAAGTCTGTTATGAAACTTCGAAAAGGAATTTTTTATAGGAACAGACCTACAATCTGTTACCAATAATCAGCTGAGCTTTAGTAGTTAACAAAATATTTATTTACTGAAAGTAGTTGTTGAATGGTGGTGTTTTTGGTAAGCGTAAATAAATGACGCAATTTACCTAAGAATTGTTGTATTTAATTTAGCAATAATAAATTATTTAACAAATAATTTATTTCTAGCACATCATGAATATTAAAGCGACTGCAACTTCTTTGATGACAAGACTCGACTGAAAAGGTAATGTATCTTAAGTCAATTTTGATGATTTTTCAGGAGAGCAAAAAAACACTTCATAGCTGCCTCCCAAAAAATCTTTCAAGTGTAGACTTTATTGAACAAAGCATTTAGATGTCATATTTTATGATCTTTTTTTTTAAGTTTATTTCAAAAAGATAATTTTAATATTTCGCCCGTTATAAGGAAAAATATGACTTAAGATAGTTTGGCTTTTCTTTAAATTGGTAATTTATTGGATTATTGGTAACAGATTTTACGTCTCTTCCTATAAAAAAATTTCTTTCTCGAAGTTCTATAACAAACTTTTATAAAAGTTCGAACTGCTGAATACCAATTATAAAAGATCTTTTATTACATATTATATATATATTTTTATAACAGAAAATTCGTAGCAGAATAACAGATCCGGCAGAATATGCCTAAATAACCTTTGATTATATTACACAGAAACGTTTTATAGTTTTCGATAGACGCAAACGAAGTTGCATTTTCTTGTTGCCCTCCACGCATAAATGACAGACAAGACGTCATTTAGTTTGACGTTTCTTTTCTGGTCCCCATTGTAATTATGTTTGTTTTATTATTATAACCATTGTATATGAAAACTATAGTATTATCATGGAGTCGTTTTTATTTTCGCTGGATTTGTACGGCTGGTGGCGCATGTGTTTGCAACATGTTCTATGATTTTGACAGCGTAGACATTAATTTTTAGAAAGAGTAAGTCTTGTTATATTCTAAGGGAGTAAGGGAGTTAGATCTCGACCTTCAAATTTGTTTCCTCAACAAAAAGTGTTGAGAGAAGTTGGTGGATTTCGACACTACGTGACTCAGTAGTCGGCGCTTCTCATGATATTACTATAGTTTTCATATACAATGTTATAACCAAATCCAAACCAAATCCAAAAATACTTATACAGTAAACACCGCTTGAGAGAAATAGCAAAATGTCACAGTCTTTTTTTCGCTTAAGCGGGGTTTTCACTTCAACGAACCCCGCTTAAGTGAATCAAAATTTCACTTAATCAGAGTCCGTATAAGTGAAAAAAATAATTCACTTAGGCGGATTTAAAAATACCACAAAACGGACATTTTAAGCTGAAAACAAATAATTAGGCCTATTCTGCAAGATCTGTTATTCTGCTATGAATTTTCTGTTATGATTCATAAAAGATGTTCACCATAAAAGATCTTTTATAATTGGTATTCAGCAGTTCGAACTTTTATAAAAGTCTGTTATGAAACTTCGAAAAGGAATTTTTTATAGGAACAGACCTACAATCTGTTACCAATAATCAGCTGAGCTTTAGTAGTTAACAAAATATTTATTTACTGAAAGTAGTTGTTGAATGGTGGCGGTCGCCGTCGCGGTCGCGGTCGCCGTCGCGGTCGCGGTCGCCGTCGCGGTCGCGGTCGCCGTCGCGGTCGCCGTCGCGGTCGCGGTCGCCGTCGCGGTCGCGGTCGCCGTCGCCGTCGCGGTCGCCGTCGCGGTCGCCGTCGCCGTCGCGGTCGCCGTCGCGGTCGCGGTCGCGGTCGCGGTCACCGTCGCCATCGCGGTCGCCTTCGCGGTCGTGGTCGCCGTCGCGGTCGCCGTCGCCATCGCGGTCGCCGTCGCGGTCGTGGTCGCCGTCGCGGTCGCCGTCGCGGTCGCCGTCGCGGTCGCCGTCGCGGTCGCCGTCGCCATCGCGGTCGCCGTCGCCATCGCGGTCGCCATCGCGGTCGCCGTCGCCATCGCGGTCGCCGTCGCGGTCGCGTTCGCCGTCGCATTCGCCGTCGCCGTCGCCATCGCGGTCGCGGTCGCGGTCGCCGTCGCGGTCGCCATCGCCGTCGCGGTCGCCATCGCGGTCGCGGTCGCCGTCGCGGTCGCCGTCGCCGTCGCGGTCGCGGTCGCCGTCGCGGTCGCCGTCGCAGTCGCCGTCGCGGTCGCCGTCGCGGTCGCGGTCGCCGTCGCGGTCGCCGTCGCGGTCGCTATCGCGGTCGCTATCGCGGTCGCTATCGCGGTCGCGGTCGCGGTCGCCGTCGCGGTCGCCGTCGCGGTCGCGGTCGCCATTGCGGTCGCGGTCGCCGTCGCGGTCGCCGTCGCGGTCGCCGTCGCGGTCGTGGTCGCCGTCGCGGTCGCGGTCGCGGTCGCCGTCGCCGTCGCGGTCGCGGTCGCCGTCGCGGTCGCGGTCGCGGTCGCCGTCGCGGTCGTGGTCGCCGTCGCGGTCGTGGTCGCCGTCGCGGTCGCCGTCGCGGTCGCCGTCGCGGTCGCCGTCGCCGTCGCGGTCGCCGTCGCCATCGCGGTCGCGGTCGCCGTCGCGGTCGCCGTCGCGGTCGCCGTCGCGGTCGCCGTCGCCGTCGTGGTCGCCGTCGCCGTCGCGGTCGCGGTCGCCGTCGCGGTCGCCGTCGCGGTCGCCGTCGCGGTCGCCGTCGCGGTCGCCATCGCGGTCGCCGTCGCGGTCGCCATCGCGGTCGCGGTCGCCGTCGCGGTCGCCGTCGCGGTCGCCGTCGCGGTCGCCGTCGCGGTCGCGGTTGCCGTCGCGGTCGCCGTCGCGGTCGCCGTCGCCGTCGCGGTCGCGGTCGCGGTCGCCATCGCGGTCGCGGTCGCCGTCGCGGTCGCGGTCGCCGTCGCGGTCGCCGTCGCGGTCGCCGTCGCGGTCGCGGTCGCCGTCGCCGTCGCCGTCGCGGTCGTGGTCGCCGTCGCGGTCGCCGTCGCGGTCGCCGTCGCCATCGCGGTCGCCGTCGCCATCGCGGTCGCCGTCGCGGTCGTGGTCGCCGTCGCCATCACGGTCGCCATCGCGGTCGCCGTCGCCATCGCGGTCGCGGTCGCGGTCGCGGTCGCCGTCGCGGTCGCCGTCGCGGTCGCGGTCGCCGTCGCGGTCGCCGTCGCCGTCGCGGTCGTGGTCGCCGTCGCGGTCGCCGTCGCGGTCGCGGTCGCCGTCGCGGTCGCCGTCGCGGTCGCGGTCGCCGTCGCGGTCGCCGTCGCCGTCGCGGTCGTGGTCGCCGTCGCGGTCGCCGTCGCGGTCGCCGTCGCCATCGCGGTCGCCGTCGCCATCGCGGTCGCCGTCGCGGTCGTGGTCGCCGTCGCGGTCGCCGTCGCGGTCGCCGTCGCCATCGCGGTCGCCGTCGCCATCGCGGTCGCCATCGCGGTCGCCATCGCGGTCGCGGTCGCCGTCGCGGTCGCGGTCGCCGTCGCGGTCGCCGTCGCGGTCGCGGTCGCCGTCGCCGTCGCGGTCGTGGTCGCCGTCGCGGTCGCCGTCGCGGTCGCCGTCGCCATCGCGGTCGCCGTCGCCATCGCGGTCGCCGTCGCGGTCGTGGTCGCCGTCGCCATCACGGTCGCCATCGCGGTCGCCGTCGCCATCGCGGTCGCGGTCGCGGTCGCCGTCGCGGTCGCCGTCGCGGTCGCCGTCGCGGTCGCGGTCGCCGTCGCCGTCGCGGTCGCCGCCGCGGTCGCCGTCGCGGTCGCCATCGCGGTCGCCGTCGCGGTCGCCGTCGCGGTCGCCGTCGCGGTCGCGGTTGCCGTCGCGGTCGCCGTCGCCGTCGCGGTCGCGGTCGCCGTCGCGGTCGCCGTCGCGGTCGCCGTCGCGGTCGCCGTCGCGGTCGCGGTCGCCGTCGCCATCGCGGTCGCGGTCGCCGTCGCGGTCGCCGTCGCGGTCGCCGTCGCGGTCGCCGTCGCGGTCGCGGTCGCCGTCGCGGTCGCCGTCGCGGTCGCCGTCGCGGTCGCCGTCGCGGTCGCCGTCGCGGTCGCCATCGCGGTCACCGTCGCGGTCGCGGTCGCGGTTGCCGTCGCGGTCGCCGTCGCCGTCGCGGTCGCCGTCGCCGTCGCGGTCGCCGTCGCGGTCGCCGTCGCCGTCGCGGTCGCCGTCGCGGTCGCCGTCGCCGTCGCGGTCGCTGTCGCCGTCGCCGTCGCGGTCGCCGTCGCCGTCGCGGTCGCCATCGCGGTCGCCGTCGCCGTCGCGGTCGCCGTCGCGGTCGCCGTCGCGGTCGCCGTCGCGGTCGCCGTCGCGGTCGCCGTCGCGGTCGCCATCGCGGTCGCCGTCGCGGTCGCCATCGCGGTCGCGGTTGCCGTCGCGGTCGCCGTCGCCGTCGCGGTCGCCGTCGCGGTCGCCGTCGCGGTCGCCGTCGCCGTCGCGGTCGCTGTCGCCGTCGCGGTCGCCGTCGCCGTCGCGGTCGCCGTCGCGGTCGCCATCGCCGTCGCGGTCGCCGGTGCGGTCGCCGTCGCGGTCGCCATCGCGGTCGCCGTCGCCGTCGCGGTCGCCGTCGCGGTCGCCGTCGCGGTCGCCGTCGCGGTCGCCGTCGCGGTCGCCATCGCGGTCGCCGTCGCGGTCGCGGTCGCCGTCGCGGTCGCCATCGCGGTCGCGGTTGCCGTCGCGGTCGCCGTCGCCGTCGCGGTCGCCGTCGCGGTTGCCGTCGCCGTTGCGGTCGCCGTCGCCGTCGCCGTTGCGGTCGCCGTCGCCGTCGCGGTCGCCGTCGCGGTCACCGTCGTGGTCGCGGTCGCCGTCGCGGTCGCCGTCGCGGTCGCGGTCGCGGTCGCCGTCGCGGTCGCCGTCGCGGTCGCAGTCGCCGTCGCGGTCGCCGTCGCGGTCGCGGTCGCCGTCGCGGTCGCCGTCGCGGTCGCCATCGCGGTCGCCGTCGCGGTCGCGGTCGCCGTCGCGGTCGCGGTCGCCGTCGCGGTCGCCGTCGCCGTCGCGGTCGCGGTCGCCGTCGCCGTCGCGGTCGCGGTCGCCGTCGCGGTCGCCGTCGCGGTCGCAGTCGCCGTCGCGGTCGCCGTCGCGGTCGCCATCGCGGTCGCCGTCGCGGTCGCGGTCGCCGTCGCGGTCGCCGTCGCCGTCGCGTTCTTCGTCGCGTTCGCCGTCGCCGTCGCGGTCGCCGTCGCTTTTAGTACTTGTGTCGGTTTCCCCTGAAATTTATATTCGTCTGTTTTCTAACTGTTTTCATTTAACATTTCTAGCGCGCTCTCCTGATTAATTAAACTACAGCACTTTTTAAATTAAAGATCGGGTCAACTTCGTTTTACACTCCAGGAGTAGACTACCTAATTCTTTTTTTTAAGCTTCTACAAAATTTTATGAATTGGAATAACTTACATATATTCTGGTCACTCATTTTACGGAATTAATTTTCTTTTACCCAACAAATTACAAAAAAATAACTTCAATTTGAAAAAATATTAACTTCTGTTTAAACTTTATAGCTGTCAAATCAGTGTTTTTCATTGACAAAGAATAAAACAAATTGGACAAAAATTTTCTTTGTCTTTCAAAGACAAAGTGACATTTCGTTGGTCAGTTCCGTTATTTCGTCTTGTCTTTGAAATTCGTTGTCTTTCATTGACAAACAGAGTTTGCCAGTTCAAAGACAAGCAATTTAAGGGTATTTCCACTTATCATTTTGTTAAAAGACGCAAAAATAGGTCTTTCGTCAGTTGGTAAATGACAAGTGGAAACCTAGCATTATTTTTAGTTAGAAATGCATTTATTTATTTTCCTGATGCAAATTCATTTTTCGTGTCAGCTGATCGTAATTTCTTACAAAACGGAACAAAATATTCCAATGATGAATTGCGGACGAAAAAATGTTTCGTGTGTATTTCAATCAGGAAAACTTGGCGCTAGGCTTGCCAACTGACATAATTTTTCCTGTTCGCTATAAATGATCACCAACAAAAAATATTCAATTTCATACTGTCAGCTTTTCCTGATGCGTTTTCCTGATCGCTATAACTGGCCCCTTAGCCACGGTTCAAAAAATGTTTGTACTTAAATCTTTATTGTTTAAAAATATTTATTTCCTTAATGCTTTAAATACTTGAAAACCCAATACAAGTACATAGAAAGCAACGTACAGATAGAAAGGATTCTTGTTTTGCTTTTGGAAACCATGCAGATTATCTGATATAACAGTCATTTCATTGTGTGTAACTCTAGTTTGTTCTTCAGCTGACACTTAAATTAATAAAATGGATTAGTTTGTGGATGATTTAATATACAAGTATTTGAACTATTTACAAAAAAAGGTCAAGAATATCCTGTTTTGAACCCTTTTCTAAAGTTGTTCTTGCCCTGCTAACTTCATTATGCATCTCCTTAATTTGTGTAGACTTGATAGTTTGTAGTAAATTTAACTCATCATGCCAAAAGAATTGTATTTTTCCTGCAAGAAGCGAATCCTCAAGCCTTTGAAATACCTGTAAATTTATAATGTTAAAATTGAGTTTGTTTTGTCAAAATTTGGTTAATTCCATAGTTATATACTATTTAAAAGATTTCAACCAGCTTCCTTGACTGATGATTTTAATATAAAAATAAAAAATAATCCCAAAAAAGTCTTGTTCAAATTTCAAGTTCCATGTTTTTTTACTCACCACTAGCATTATTTCGAAAATAGGTTTATTCCAAAATGATTTGTCAAAGTCTTCATTTATCCACAGAAATAAAGTTTTGATATAATAACTCTTCAAATTCGTCATATTCGGTCTAAGATCACGATACTTTTTCATTAGTCTCAGAGCATTTTTCATCTGATTCCTGTCAGCTATGAGAAATCTCTCCGAATCTGTATAGGAAGTTCTAAAAGATGGATTATTTGAATTGCCATTATTGACAACTTTCATTGGCCTTGGAATAGCTTCCCATAACTTGGAGCTCGGAACTCTTGGCGATACAGATTTTTCTATTGGAAATACAAATCCAGGAACAAAATCAAATGAGAATAAAGGTGTGTCTTCTTTAATATTTTGTACCACAATATTATGAGCTGGGCCCTCCCTTCTGTACTTTAATTTATATTCTTCATTTTCATGGACGATTATTCTATTGAGCTTAGTTAAAACTTCAGTCATAAGGCTTTGAAACCATTGTTGAAATTTGTTTTCTAGAAGCAAACCATCAGCGTTGACTAATTTACTTAGGAATATGTGCATATTGTTTTCTTTTTGGACGTTGTGTCGAAAACTAGCTAGCACATCTGTTAAATCAATAAAAACATTACCCTTGTTTTGATTGTCTGGATGTATTATAATGTAATGCTTTGATGGAAATACAAGGCGGATAACAATGTCGAATTCGTTGGGTTTGGACACTTTTAAATTGTCTGCGTAGCTACCTAAAATATATAAAATAAAAAAAAAACATATTAACTATCAGATTATCCCCCTCAACATAATTGTATACATTATGTCTACGGCTACGGATGTGATGAGGATTAAGATATGTATGCATGCTTGTTATTGTTACGAGTATAATGTTGTTTATTATGTTTTAAATACAAACCACAAAGTTTCTCATCGCTAAACAATGTTTTGAAGTTATCATTTTTTTTCAAACCATCCAAAATAGTTTTTCTTATAAGATCATAAACCTTTGTATAACGCTGACGTTCGCTGTCGATATTGATTTCTTTACTTAAAATGTGATATACACTGTCCATCTGTAAACAAAAAAAAATAACAATATTTAACATTAGATTATGTTTACACAGACAAAATAAATGAGCACGACTGGATCGCACAAACTTGCTCTCGTAGCTAACAACTTTAAGGTAGCTCGAAATTGATGATGTACAAGTACAGAGCTAATGGTTACAAAATATTATGAATAATTAACTATAATTTTATTATTTTAATGGCTTTGAGAGTAAGAGCTCAAAACCAAGTATGCCATAAAAAAAATAGAAAATCGTTGGAGCGGTTTTCTTAAAAATTAATTTTTTATATACAGGGTGTCCCGTAAAGGATGGTCCAAATTTAAACTGGTGATAGGCCAGGTCATGACCTTTCAGAATTTGGTAACTTGTGCATACCGATTCATAACGTTTTTCGAGTAACGGCTATTTTTCGAAATTTTAAAAAACTTTACTTTGAACCAGTTTTTTGCTCACCCTGTCCATAATTGACTTTTGTTTTTTACAATTCTTACACTTAAGCTTTGGCTAATAGTTTGACTTATTTTACTCAATAAAAAATGTTCATTTACATCACCATTTGCCTGCAAACTAAAAGATAAACTTGAACTTTGACCAAACTTAGTTTTTGACCTCAATCTTCTTAAGAGCTCCATGAATAAAATTAGTATGACACAATACAGGTTTTATCTTCCAAAAATATCCCGTTGTATTTAAAAAGGTATAAAACTTGCTTAAGCGGTACTCATATAGAAAGTTATTACCGTTTGAATCCAATAAAACAGGTTAAAAATAAAACAAAAATAAAACATTTTTATTCAAGTATATCGATAAAATTAAATTATCTTTTCAAGTAATAACTCCGACAAAGCTGAATTTTGGTGGAGAGCTTCATTTTGATGTCTTACTCATTTTTTAAATAAAAACCTTAAATTTGGGCAAGGACTTTCGGTTTTGTAGGATAAAATGGGAAAAGTCCAGTAGTTTTGAAAATTTCTCGAAAAGCAACAGGTTTGTTAAGAACTGTCTTTGGAAAAATGGTAGCTTTTCCATCATTTTCAAACATAAAATCGTTTAGTATTTAATAAAATACAATTTTACACAAAATAACAAATTTCATTCGCCCGTTTTCAAGATACTGAATTTTCAAAAAAAAAAAAATTCAATATTTTTTTAAAAACGCAAAAACTATTTTTGTTTTGAAAACTTATGCATATGCAAAATTATTTGAATTGTGAAGGAGCTCTTGTATAAAATTTTTGCTTGAAATTGGAGCAGCTGTCAACAAAAAATTTGAAAACAAAAACAAAATCGGTTCTATGACAGGTACCGTTATTGGTAAAATTTGTTTTCATCAAAATATTGGCCATACCTTAAATAGTAAATGCACATCTTTTCATCAAAATTTTTGGAGCCGTTTTCAAGAACAATAATTTTTTTTAACCGTTTTTCAACATTCGTATGGAAAGTTACCGTTATTTTTGTATTAAGAAAGATGATTTTTTCAAGTATTCTTCAAAATAATAAAAAACTATCTGACACCTAGTTTTGAAAATATTAAACAAGTCGTTTTCAAAATAATTAGTTTTCAATAAAAAATTTTTATTTTTTTTTTTTTTTATTTTCAATTTTTTTTTCTTTTTAATTTTGGTTTACAATAGGTAATGTTTATACTTTTTAGAAGTTTTACCATAAAAAAAATGAAAAATTTCATATATACAGTCGTGGCCTAATTAAGAACGATATTTTTATAAAATTTTAAAATGCATAACTTTTGTTTGGGAAATATGTTGAGGTTGAGTAGTGGTTTTAATAATAGCCCCATGAACTACCGTTCACTTCGAGTAATGTTTAAAAAATATGAGCATGAGAATATTGGTAGGAAAAAAATAAACATTAATTTAACTCTCATTTCGTCTGGCAATATAATTAAGAACAGAAACAAATGGTTGTCTTAACATTAAAAATCTTTAAAATTTCAATATGTTAATGTGAATATATTGTAGGAAAACCTTAATTCTTTATAATTTCAGTCAAAATTCCTTGCATATTTTCGCGTAAGGCATGGAATATTGATAGTCGTGTACTCTATCAGATTTCCTCAATACTTAGAACATTCTGATCAAAATGTTTTTTTTTTTTACTTTAACCATCCTTTGATGTCTCCCACAAGTTTTCGATAGAATTTAGGTCCGAGCTTTGGACGGTCTGATCTAAAAAATGACTTATTGAATACGCAAACATCTTCTTAGCAATCCGTTGAGGACTTTTTGGATCATTATCGTCCTTAAAACAAGTTTTATGGGCATGATTTCAAATGAATAAGACTCAATAACATGTTCCTCAATATCTTTATAAACTTTCTGGTCAATTCGGGCAGTTTTTCTAACTTATCGACCATACTATGCCAAGTCAATGCACCCAAAATTTATTTAAGTTTTATCCTGTACTCTGTACCGTCCTAAGAGTGTATTTTTGATTCAATTTCTTGTTCTAAGGGCTTCTAACATCAAATTTCCTATTGACCTACAAAATAAAGAAATCCTCAGAACAAGCAATTGAATCAAAAATACACTCTTAAGACGGTACAGAGTACAGGATAAAACTTAATTTAATTTGGGGTGCGTTGACTTGGCATAGTATGGTCGATAAGTTAGAAAAACTGCCCGAATTGACCAGAAAGTTTATAAAGATATTGAGGAACATTTTATGGAGTCTTATTCATTTGAAATCATGTCCATAAAACTTGTTTTAAGGACGAAAATGATCCAAAAAGTCCTCAACGGATTGCTAAGAAGGTGTTTGCGTATTCAATAAGTCATTTTTTAGATCAGACCGTCCAAAGCTCGGACCTAAATTCTATCGAAAACTTTTGGGGAGACATCAAGGGATGGTTAAAGTAAAAAAAAAAACATTTTGATCAGAATGATCTAAATATTGAAGAAATCTAATAGAGTACACCACTATCAACATTCCATGCCTTACGCGAAAATATGCAAGAAATTTTGTCTGAAATTATAAAGAATTATGGTTTTCCTACAACCTATGACAACCTTTTGTTTCTGTTCTTAATTATATTGCCAGACGAATTAAGTGTTAAATTAATGTTTATTTTTTTCCTACCAATATTTTCATGCTTATATTTTTTAAACATTACTCAAGTGTATGGTAGTTCATGGGCTATTATTGAAACCACTACTCAACCTCAACAAATTTCCCAAACAAAAGTTATGCATTTTAAAATTTTATAAAAATATCGTTCTTAATTAGGCCGCCACGACTGTATATACTGTTTTCGAGAAAATCAAAAACCAAAAAAATGGTTGTATTTAATTTATGAAAATTATTAAAAAGTAGCATTTCCTTATTTAATTTATTTGAATTTTTTTTAACAAAATCCAACCGTTATTTGTGGTCCTAAAAAAAATTTTAAAAAATGTCAAAAAACACTATATACCAAAATTTAGGAAAATCCCTCCAGCCGTTTAGGCTGTAGACGCGAGGACAGACAGAATTGCGGGACCCACTTTTTTCGCGTTCTCTATCATCGTAATGTTAGGGATAATTATTATTATCTCGAGTTCGATCTTTTTAACGAATCTATAACTTACCATATAGTACCTGTATCGCAAGTAAATATGTGAATGTGAAGCACAGTAAAGTTTAAAGGATAGCGAATGTACACAATAAACAGAAAGAGGGTAGGTATGTTCATTAGATGTGTGACGCAGGGACTGTTTTAAGAAAAAATCAGAACTACCAACAAATTATTATTGAACTAAATGAAACAGAAATTTTTCGTTCCGATTTAAATTGTTTTTTTTTTTTTCGCAGAAGTAGCCCGTTTATCGATTGGCTTTTTTATCGACACTTTCTTAATTTTGTTGTTCTTACCGAAAGTAATTCTACCGCGCTAGCTGAAATACTTTTTATTGAAGCGCGACAAATATGAATTAAATTTTTTTTTGAATTTTTGGAAAAGCGATTCAATATGATTTCGTTTCTGCAGATATCATAATATTGGAGCTAAAAGTGATGCAAAATCCATATTTTGTACAATTAAGATTTGATCTTTTTCTATAATGCAGTGGAGGAAATTTCTTTGATTTGTTTGCTTACTTATTTTTTGTCGTTTAAAATCTTGAGAACAGATATAAGATGAGATCAGATAAAAGATGAAAAAAAAAATAGTTTGGAAAAAATATTAACAGGCTGAAATTTAATGCAAATGTTTCGAACAGTGACCTTAAACTACATATTATGTTTAAGTTCCCAAAATATTCGCGGTGGGGTTAGACATCAGAACTTGGAAACCATCTTGGATTTGACTATTCCTGGGCAGCGTTGTATAATATTTAATTTCCCGATTACAAATTACCCATTACGCTTTGAAATATGCAATTTAATAAAATCTAATTACCCATTACATTTGCAATATGTAATTAAAAAAATTGTAATCATTTTTTTTTGTTTCCATTAAATTTTTAAAATGTAATGGGTAATTAAATTTGTTTCCATTTCATTTTGATAAGATATTTTTTAATTATAAGATAAGATATTTTTTAATTACATAATAGAAATGTTTTGCGTCATTAGATATTTTTTAATTAAATAATTGAAATATAATGGATAATTACATATTTTTTAATTGCATTTTAAAAATGTAATGGATAAGTAATTTTTTTTCCATTACATTTTAAGAATGTAATGGATAATTAAATTTTTTCCATTACATTTTTAAAATGTAATGGATTTTTTTTTTTTACATTTTGAAAATATGATGGGTAATTACATTTTTCCCATTACATTTTGAAAATTTAATGGGTAATTAGATATTTTTCAATTACATATTGCAAATGTAATGGTCAATTAGATTTTATTTAATTACATATTACATATGTAATGTGTAATTAAAATGTAATTGAATCACAAAATATATTTTACTATTTGCAACCCTGTACCTGATGAGCTAATTGACTTAGATGTGCTGATTCTCTTGTTGAAAACAGTAAAGCCTATAAGGCAGAAAAAACCCGTTAATCTGATTTTGAAAAATGAAACCGGTACATTTGACACCTGAACGGTTATAGTTCAACAGATATAGTCAAAACCAAGGTGTAGACTTCTCCAAATAATCTGCTACAACCATCGATTTCACTCACTGAACAGCGTACTCCAAAACGAAATTTTTCGTTCATGATTTTGTTGTGTAATTTGGGTATGGTATTTTTCGTTTCGCATCAGCAGCGTACTAGGCTTTATCATAAAAAAAAAGTCACCAAACAAATTTTAGGCTGCGTGCGGCGTATAGTGTTACATTTTTTGCCATTCAAATTGAAATTTACAAATAAACAAATAAGAAGGAATAAATCTCTTTGTTTATTTTTATTACCTTATTAGTTTTATATCTTTGCAACAAAATTCAAGAACAAGCAATTTAATTCAATTTAATTTGTAAGCGACAAACAAAGAGGATAGGAGTAGGTACGTAATAATTGTTTTTCTCCTTTTCTTGTCAGAGTGACAGCACAAACGTGGCTGTTATACTTAATCAGGAGTTCAAACATACGTTTCCTTCCTCTAAAATTTAAAGTGACGTTTAGCATTAAGCTGACTATTAAATTTAAATTATAATTTAAATTTGAATTATTGGTAAGGCCCGAAGTGTTCAGACGTGATAAGATCTTGAACTTGATTAATTATAGTAGGTTTGTTTTATATACATATGCAGACAAGAAATACTGCTGCATCGGTTATTAACTTAGTCATGCCTTTTTATTTAAATAAATTGCAACAAGATATACTATATATATCAACAAATATCAATATTTAAACAAGATGCCGTCGATCAAATAAATATTTACTTTAACTCAATTACCAACAAATCAAACTTTAAACAAATACAAAACAAAGAAAAATAATTCGTTTACCTGGAAATTTATTCTTTTTTATAAATATAATGTTAATTTTGTCTTAAGTAACACAGATATTTGAATTTATGCACAAAATATTCAAAATATGTTTTTAAAACAATTACAAAAATCGTGTTGTTAGCGATATGATTGACATGAAGAACACAACCGATATAGACAAACTAAATCGAAGTATATCAATGAAACTACTGACGATGGCCAATTGTTTTGTTTACTTTAGAAGTTGAGTATAAGACCACTTTGATAAAATAGAATATTATGATATTGATTCTGGTTAAATTTGATTTGTTATTTCTAGAGGGAATTCTATATTATGTTTTACAGGGTGCGTACTTTTTGAGCATCAATAAAATTAAAATTTATATTATCGATGATTTTAACTAATGATGGTAATTATTAGTATGCAAAATGTGTAATTAGGGTGGTGCAACCCTGCATTTATTGTTCAGTTTGACTTTACTATTCTGATTTGGTAATTAAAAATAATATGTATGCAGCGATGTGAGTCACTGGATAATATAACAATTTGCTTGAGTTTACATTTAATTGGCATCATTTGTATGGTAAATAATTTAGAGAAAATTCAAAAAAATTCCCAACGGATTTGCTGCGGAAAGTGACTTGGCAAACTTTAACCTTATGTCATTGTGAAAAAATTAAGGGAAATCGTAATAAAGTTGTTCATCGTCCACCAAACCGTCTTATTGAAGAATATTCGAAAAGTATTTTCAAAAAATTCTATTCTCTATTCTGAGTATATTGGAACTTCAAGGTTAAGATCTTTAAAGAATCGGTAAATGTTAGGCTATACATTTCCCGGTTGGAAAAATGCCGAGTGTTTGTCTAGTTTGGGCAAGGCTCTTATTTGTTTTCAGTAGAGCAAATCTAGATGAAGAAAACTTGTCAGATACTTGGCAAGCCCTTGCTGGATCTCAGTATACCAAAAATTTAAACGAGGAAAACTTTTCAAACACTCGTAAGGCCCTCCCTTGTAAAAACTTGTTGAACATGTTTCGGTACCCACCAGGAATGTCTTGTACACCAAAAACAAACATTTTTTAAGCGCCATAAAATTTCAGTATCAGTCTCTCTTTCTATTGTCTTCTTTTTCATATTACACAATTACTGTTCTTTTCTGGTCTAGCTTTTTCCTCACTGAACAATCCTATAATATACAGATGTCTCACACCAACACCCGCGCAGAAATTAGTTTTCGGCACGGCACGAGAGTTTTACACAGATTCTGGCAAGGGCTAGCAAGGGTTCGAATAGGCTAGAACAAGGGCTTTGGCGATAAGAAACCATTTTGCCACGTCAGGCAAACAAAAATTATGTGGGACTTGAACCTGCGATATTCTACTTGTCAGTTCAGTACGCTACCCACTGGGCTAACTCGCTTTAGAAAAATTCAATGTCGGAAGTGAAAAAGTTTCAAACTCTAATGTTTCATACTTATTGCATAACAAATATATAAGAGAATAGAACAGGATTTTATGAACTAGCTTCTTAGGTAGAACAACTAAGAACAGGTTCTCTCTTCTAACTTGTCTGACGTTCCTGACAAAAATGTGCTGTTCTTATGTATGAGTCATTCCATATGAAAACGTCTAATCAAACTTTGTGGGAATCATCTTTAATTACCGAAACTAAAAAATCCCGCAGGATTATATTTTCGCATACCTTCCCCCTTTGAAAAATTTAAAAATCATCACTTTACTGGTGTTTTTATTTTATTTTTATAAATGTTATTTTTAAAGATACCAATACGATTGAGGTGTCGTTTTAAAGATAAAAAACGGTGGATTTTGAAAAAAAAAATATATTTTCATTCATAAACTCTCAACCAAACAATATCAGACACGACAGTGGTTTGGTTTGTATGGGAGAGCGGAAAAATTCTGTAAAATCCAAACTATGAAACGGAGAGCAATGAAATTTTGTTCACATGTTTAGATTGGGGTTACACACATTTCGACAAAATCTTGTCAGGGCCGTAACCAAGGAGGGGGCTCAAAGGGGTATTACCCCCCTGAAACAATGTATTTCATGGTCCTACTTCCTTCTTAAAAAAGTTTAGACCTTATATATATATATTATTGATTGTCATCAAGTTGCACAAATGCACAATTACTCGATACTGATTTATTTTTTTTTTTACTCGTTTGTATACATAATATAGTTTTAAGTAAGAGTCTAAAAATTCTAATAAGGCATTACTAATCCTTAAATGTCATAACAAATTAAGCAATACACAACAAAAACAAAGCAATAAAACTTTAAAGATCAATTAAAATTGTTTGCTTTTTACTTATATGAAACCAACAATTTTTTTGTTTATTAATTTAAGCTCTATCATATAATTTAAACTTTCATAAAATAATTGTATTTTTCATATATTTTTTCCAAGAAAATTGAGTTGAAAGTTGAAAAATGTGGCGTTTCGAAATAAAGAGTTTCTCAAAAAATCGAATTTCTCAGACATGGCTTAATGTATCAATTTTATTTTATTCTTAAAATAAAGGTACGTTTTTCCTCTAAAAATAATGGGCTTAAATATTTCATTCTGACAATTAATACCGAAGACATTATAACTTTTCGATATATACCACCGTCAAGACCGAGGTTTTTGAAACCCGATTCAGTGAGACAAATTTGAACATAACTCCCAGGTCTGCAGCTGATTTTTACTGTGCTGTAATTTGAAAGTATGGAGCACACGTCGGTATACGTCATTACTAAAATTAAAATTCAAAATGTTAAAAAAAAGAAGAAACTCTTAGTACCAATGTCTGATGCTACTTAAAGAAGGCTTCTTTTTTAAATAATCATTTTTTTTCTTATTTTATATACTCAAGAACAGACCAATAAACTGATATAAGAAGTTACAGCATTTATTTTAAGGAACGTCGGAAAAAGAGATCTAAAAGTGAATTGAAAATATTGAATAACAATATTTGTTGACTTTGACGGCTTGTAAATAAGTACATAAAATATATATATTGAAAAATACTTTGAAAACATACGCTCTAGTTATCTATAAGTACTTAGACATAAAGCTAAAAAGGCTTAAAATTACTTTTTCCAAAGACCTTTTTTCCGCTCTTAAACCACTGTGCGGCGGCGGCGCGCGTTGCTTTAAAAACGTAATTTATAATGTTTTTTTCATGATTTTTAACTGACTCCCGTTTGCCGACTATTGGATGTAATGAGTTAATATTTATCAATTATTAAGTGTGCATCTTTTTAAGGAGATTTAATCAAAAATCACTGCCTTGAAAATCGGGATTTCCAAAAATTGCATTTCTTAGGCCCTAATATCACTATGTTTGACAAAAACTAACAAGATGAACTTTTCAGCATTATTTCGCTCGTAGTTTCGGCTTCAATTTCGGGAAAAAAAACTGGAGTCAGTTAAAAATCATGAAATAAACATTATAAATTCCGTTTTTTAAGCACCGTGTTTGATATTGTTTGGTTGTGAGTTTGTAAATTAAAATCTTTTTTTTTTTGGAAAACTACCGTTTTTTATCTTTAAAACGACACATCAATCGTATTAATATCTTTAAAAATATCATTTATAAAAATAAAATAAAAAAAAACAGTAAAATTATGATTTTTAAATTATTCAAAGGGGGAAGCCGGAGAATAGTGCATGCCAAAATTAAATCCTGCTGGATTTCTATCTTTTGGAACCTTAAGATGATTCCCACAAAGTTTAAAAAAATCAAAAATGTGATATATTTTCGATGAGACGTTTTCATATGGAATGACTCATATACCTTTTTTTCATACTACAAAGTTGACATATTACACAGCATAAGTGAAGTTTTTTTCCATAATTAATACAATTCAAAAATTCTGTTCAAATTAATTTTAATCAATATACCTTATCCCCATTTTTATTAAATTATATTTGATGGAAGAGAAATAATTAATCTACTCGATATATTTATTTTAATGTTTGATCAAGGTCTGGTCAGCTTATTTAAACTTTAAAAAAAAAAATAACAATAAATAAAAAAAGACCAGATTTCGAAGAAAAAGTACGTATACGCCTGAGTACATTAAGAAATATTGAATGAGTATACAAATTTTAACTGAGCTAACTACAGTCTCTTTTTTGGTTAAAAGCATATCAAACATTTAAAATCATTTATTAATATGGAAAACAATATTTTGAAAGCATGGAAATTTTTTTTTGAGAACTTTGAAGCCATTTATCTATTTCAATATTTTAACCGCATAGATGTTCGGAACTTCAAAGGTATCTATTATTTGTGAAAAGCCTTTTTTTCTAAGTCAATAAATACGAGGAGGTACTCCTTTTTGACTCCTGTTAATCCAACAGACTTCAATTGGCTAATCCGAGTGGACTTTTCTGTTCACGATTTTATAAAGGACGGTGCTCGCATTGGATTGACTCTTCCGACTATTTTTGATTTCTCTGAAATTCAACTTCATGGTTGGAAAGAGAAAAAAGTAGTAAATTAAAAAAAAAATTAAAAATGTGTGTTTTTTTTGTTACGTTTTCTTTTTTAAAATCGGTGGAGTCCGTCCGTCAAGGAATAGACCCGGAACACACATATACATATAAACTCTTTTATCACATTACTTGTCAAATAAATTTTACTCGACTGAACGTGCAATATATATATATAATATTAGACAATTTCCTCACACACATAACATTTTACAAATTTGTCTTGAAACAACTGAAAATAATTCGATTGGTATCAAAAAGGAGTAGTACTGCTGTTCCGAAATGCAATCGAAAACGACATTAATTTAAATCAATGCCTTCTACAGTTTATTGTCTATTGTTATGTAGATGGCACTGTTTTGTTTTTTTTTGAGTCGGTAAACCAGTGTAAAGATGGGTGCTGAATTTTAATTTGAATGGTTCGTTACATTTTCAAAACTCTGTTTGAATTTGTGGATTTAAAAACAAAAATAACAGGAGACTAAAGGGACTTCATATTCAGTCAACCAAATCAATTGAACGCTAATCTGCCTCAACAATAACTAATTTTTTTTCGACACGGCACTATGTCAAGCTTATTAAATTTTCTTTAAAACGTTACCTTAAGTTCGCTTAGAAAAACAGAATCCTCGACATTGATATTAAATCCTTTCGAAATGAACGGAAAATTTCATCTTAAATTTAATTATCGCGACCGCACAAACAATTTAAAAAAGTTAAACTGATTTTTTTATTTCAAAAATGACAATTTTGGCAAGAACACACTGGATTTAAAATTAACCCGTAGGCTACACGAGCCAGTACTGGCAAGCCAGTTGGCTACAGAGATTGACTGTCAGGTTCGTATACGTGAATATGCTGTGACGTAGGCAGCAGGCAACTTGTAAGTAAGTTGCTTTCAAGTATCTGTGGTCACGTTCAGCTTTTACTAGGACAGCCTATCTAGGATTCTAAATACACAATTTTATTGAATTTGCTTTGGCATCGGACTTCGATTTTTTCTTAAAGAAAAAATGACGTTGAATTCCGCATCAAGTCTTGTGATGGTCAACGCATAATACTGCCAATGCATTGACGGATGCATTGACAGACTAAAAAAAATTTGTTTTTCTAATCCATCATCATCGAAGCCATCCTTTAATGGAATTTGACAGTTCATGGGTTAACAGATAGGTAAGAAACTAAATTACGTCGTACGAGGAATATTTCGTTCCAAAATGTCACCCAAAGGCGCTTAAATAGCCTTTTCCCGCGCAAAAAATTTAATCTCAATAAATTCAGATATCTTCAATGCATCATCTTCGTAGCAATCTTTCAATTTAATTTGACAGTCTATGGCTTGAGAAATCGGTAACAGAATGTTCCAAATGTCACCGAAATCCCCAAAACTCTCATTTTTCCGAAGCAAAAAATATACTTTCAAAAAATTAGGATTTTTAAGAGATTTTGTATATTTCATCACAATCATAGCCATCAATCATATCTGACAGTTGTTGCCTATTTTGGAAATGTTAAAAATTCTTGGTCCCTCCTCTCACTAATAGTTGTAGTAGAAACAATATTTAATTTTGCATTAAATTTCCAACGAAAAGATATCCATATAGCTTTATATACAAGTCTGAATGAGGCCATTGTCTTCTCTACTGGCTACCCAACTGGCTTCGAAAATGGCAAGCCAGTTAACGAGAAAGTTGCTCAGGTTTGTATCCTTTTGTAGGAAAATTTAAATGTATTGTAACTTGTAAGCTAGTACTGGCTCGTGTAGCCTCAGGGTAATGCAGATATTATTTGACTAACTTTCCAGTCACTTTCCAATAAAAGTTCCCTTCATTTGAAGTCAATTTTTTGAAATCTGGGCAATCACAGACTAGAAAATTGGCTTACTTGCAAGTCCCCTTAGTCATCTGAACGTTCCCAATGTGACCCTATATTGCCTGATAGTGTTTTATTAGATGCTGCACATTAGTAAAAATAACAATTCACAAAAAGATAAGCTTATTATGCAGAAAATAAACATTTAAATGATTATTGGTTAAAACACATTAGAATAATAAAAGTAATTTTATTTGCAGAAATTTAGGAATTTTGTCATAAAACAAACAAGAAGCATAATATTCATTTCGCATCATAATAAACGCAGAGATTTTCAAAAATTGTAAATCAAAATGTTGAATGATAAATTGATAACTATAGCTTGCAGTTAAAAAATTTTTGCATCTATTTTTCACTGTTAAACTGTTTCTCGAATCTAAAGTTAAAGGTAGAACTATAACTGTCGACTTGGGAATTAAGCTTTTATCAAAAACCAACGAAAAGTAGCTTTCCGAAATCCGAATAGTCAAAAGGAGAAGTTACCTCTCTGTAGTGCCTCGGATCCCAAACTGTCTTCCGCGGAACACTGGGGTTCCGCGAAAGAGTTTTCAAGGTTCCGCCACTTTCTCCAAGTACAAACATTAAAAACACAAAAATACTTTTTTAAGTACCGTGAACCCGGGTGACTTATGCGTATTTTAAATTAATTAGAGCAAAGAGTTTTTGCAAAAGTATCGTAAATTTTGACCAACTTTAATCTTTGACCTTTGATCTTTAGCCTTTGATCTTTTTTTCTTATTCCGCACGCAAAAAAGGGATTATGATTACCCTTAAAATCAGAGATCTGAAATAACTATCAACCTTTGTTTTCAATTGGTTTCACTCAGAGAGTTACTACAATACTTAAGAAAGATATTGGTTTCGGGTTGAGATATATTTAAAAAAAAAAAATAAATTTAGGTTATCGGTTGAGATAAATCTCAACGGTTGAGATTTTTACGAAAAAATTAATGCAAAAGGTCAGCCTTTAACATTTTTCGCTGAAAATAAATCAAAAATGGTTAAAGCAGACAAATTTGGAATTTGCCGAGAACATGTTTATTTGTCCAAAATAAATACATATGAGATTTTTTTCTTATTTTACGTAAGTCTTACTAATAATAATCGCTTAAAATAAAATGAAAAGACGAAAATGCCTTTTTGACTGTGACTTGAGGTACTGGGACGCCAAGCATAACCAATGCAATTTTGAAAAAGCCCAATAACCTGCATTTTCACATGCATAAGAGCTAACAGAATACTAACGGGCATTCTGTTTGATAAAATTGCAGATGAGATTTATTTTTTTCTATCAGAGATAAATCGCACTGGTTGACCTAACATAAAGAAAAAGCAAAATAAAGGTTTCTCTCAGACCTTAACCCATATTTTTGTTTGTTGGGAATAAAGGTTTATAGTGTGACCTTTATTTAAAAAGACAACAAATAACAGTTACTAAACAACCTTTCAAAAGGTTGAGATTTATTTCTCATCTCTGCTCAAAATGTTTTAACACAGCACGAGCGATCTTTGATATTTGGTCTTTGATCTTTGACCTTTGACCTTTGACCTTTGATATTTGACCTTTGACCTTTGACCTCTGAACTTTGACGTTTGTTGCTTGACCTTGATCTTTGATTTTAACCTTTGATCATGACCTTTGACTTCTGACATTTGGCATTTGATTTTTAACCTTTGATCTTTGAACTTTGAGCTTTGATCTTTGATCTTTGATCCTTGATCTTTGATCTTTGATCTTTGATCTTTGATCTTTGATCTTTGATCTTTGATCTTTGATATTTGGTCTTTGATCTTTGATCTTTCAGCCCTATTATGGCTATCAAATACCAATTGTTTGATAACTGATAACTTCTATCAATTCATTGATAGTTTGCTATTATGAGAATCAATTGATAATTTTTCACCCATTGTGAATACTTATCAAAATCCAATTGGACATAGCCTTTCATTTGACATTTGACGTTCCTTATTTGCATAATCTCATGCGATTTGGTCTTATAGACATAATAAATTTGGTTGTATTTAAGTTGTTTTTAGTAAATACAATTCGTTGTTTTTGTCGTAATAATATTATGTTTATTTAGGAGTAGAATAGTAAGCACCTGAAGACAATTAGAAAGGCTGATAAAACTGATAGAGGAAAATCGAAACGTTGCAAAGGAAATAAGCCAGTATTTACCAAGAATTGTGAGAACATAGCTTGGGGCCTCCACAAGGGGACTAAAATAAGTGGCAAAGAGTGAGCGTTTTAATTTAGCTAATTTTGATTCATTAATATATAATTTATTCAGTGGGTCTGAAGCATCTCTGCGTATGTTGGCTTGCACGATAACACTTCCTCGCCTTCAAAAAACAATTCTACTGAAGACATTTTGTTCTTGAATTTGTATTTTCAGTAAAAACTACCAAAAAACTTTTATGAATTATATTTAAATTGGAATTGTTTACCACCTGTGGCTGATAGAATATTTGATGGATACCAATATGTTTGACAGCCGTAATACCAACTTTATCAGTAAAACCATTCACAATAGATCTTACAATGCACAGTTTATCAAAAATATTGATAATTGATCACCATAATGCCGATTCATCAATTTTGTTGATAATTATCAAATATTATCAAATATCGTGTTGATATTTGATAACCATATATGTTTGATTTTTGATCTTTGATCCTTGATCTTTAATCTTTGATCTTTGATCTTTGATCTTTGATCGTTGATCTTTGATCGTTGATAGTTGATCTTTGATCTTTAATCTTTGATCTTTGATCTTTGACCTTTACCCTTTGAACTTTGATCTTTGAATTTTGGTCTTTGACCTTTGGTCTTTGATAATTTTTGTACTACCCTTAAAATGTTTAAATACAGTGCGAGCGTTAGGAAAATAGGAAAGGATTTAAGAGGAGATACCGATGAACATTGGTTTTGAACCTATGAATATCGAAATGGCAGGGAAAAATAGTGCCGGGTAAAGCATTCCACATTATTGTAGTGCGACTAAAGTAAGAATCTCTGTGCTTAACAGTACGGCCGAATTTGGGCTTAAGATTCCTAGAAGCACGAGTATTACGGTTGAATTGTTTAAGGGGTGGAATGCTGGATTTACATGTATATTCGTCTGCAAATATGAAGAAAAGTAGAGCGGGACAGAATACTTAGTAGAATTTTTGGCAACATCAAATAAGTGATCGTTCCACAGAAGGTGGTCTGTGATACACATACCGAGGACTGAAAGCTTTTTGGTTTCCTCAATGCAAGTGCCACTCATGGATAGTGGTATTGGGGTGGGTTTCGTTTTAACATTAAAATAGCATTAAATTCTACGCGATCTTTGATCTTTGATCTTGATCTTTGACCCCTGGTCTTTGAACTTTGATCTTTGACCTTTGAGCTTTGATTTAAATCACAAAACAACAATCTGGAAGACTTGATGTACAGGAACTTGGTGATTAAGCTTCCGCACCAATAACAAATACGTGTGTGAACCGAGCATTTTTTTGGTCTAAAACAACGAGGTACATACTAACAGATCTTCTAAATTTATGTACATGTACTCATAAATAGAGTCTAGAAATATTAGAAATAGATGTCAGAAAACTCAAAAGGCACAATTAAAACTCCTGGAGCTCTGGAGCCCGTTGTAAATTCGTATAAAATCCTATGAAGATCACCTGATTTTTCGGTTACTTTTGCATGTGTTGCTATCAAATTTATTACTTCAGATTCGTTGATTTATGCAAGAGTTTGTGCTAATTGAGAGACACGTTACATTTTTGCATATTATTGTTCATGTAGGTACATATGTACGAGTATGTATGTTGAATCATCGAACAAAACATCAAAAGTGCCCAATTATTGTCATCAAGTGAATCAATTTGTCATGAAATCGAGGGGTTGCTCTTTTACTATTATACATACCTTCTATAGATTATACATATTTTGATGATATGCTTGCTGCAGTCTCTGAACTCTGATCCATGCCTACTGCCTTACCTACACATTGCGTTATAGTTTGTGGTTTTAGGTTTTACTTTTTCCAGAGGGCGGTCATGTGTCCCAGCAGGTAATTTGAGTTGTTGATCATTAAATTAAAAATGATTGCACACAGTCGTCTGCTTTTGTTCAATTGGTGGGAAAGTATAACAACCCAACCAACCCAACCGTTTACTATTGCAACAGGTTTTGAAGAAGATTTTCAAAAACATTCCTCTCTCCATCAGTTTCTTTTTCATTGTTGGCTTTTATATGTTTTTTTATTGTTTTGTTGTCAATTTGTTAGAAAATTTTGTTTTGTTTGAGTAATAGTTTTTATACACATATACAATATAGTTCCTTTAATCATTTCAGTTGACCGATATTTTTGTCGGTTTCCTGGTTTTTCATTTAATGAATAAACAAACTAGACCCACCTATTTATTGTAAATTTTGTAAATCAATGTAAATAAAATAAAAAAAAAATTTATAATAAAAACTAAGTTAAATTGTGTTTCATTTTATTTTTGATTCTATTTTTAAAAATATTTAAACCAGTATCACAACTTTAATTTATATTAGTAATTGCTACGCGTTTCGGAGTGTATCTACTCCATCATCAAGCGAATGAGTCATTCGCCTGATGATGGAGTAGATACACTCTGAAACGCGTAGCAATTACCAATATAAATTAAGGTACTAGTGATACTAGTTTAAATATTTTTAAAAATCAAAAATAAAATAAAATACAATTTTGTTATAAATTTAATTTTTTTATTTTATTAACATTGATTTCCAAAATTTACAATAATACTAATCAGCTTGGAGACAAAAAAAAAAAAAAAAAAAAAATGCTACTTATTATTTATATTATAAATTCTTATTTATTATTATAAAAAAAAACTGTTTCTAGTTCAAACTTTAATGAATTTCGTCAAATGACCCAATAATAGCTTCCCCGCCCAAAATACTTGATAACACAAAATAGTTGTTTTTTTATATATTTATTTAACTTAATTTTGATTTTTAAATACAAGCGTTTGCATTCTCTTGTTTTGAAAAACGTCATTAAAAAGTTTCTTTTTTTTTGTAAAAAGCCTAAAGCTGGGTTGGCATTTAGCTGATCCTGTGTCGGCGTAAAAACGAACGAAACTGCTTGGAGCTGCTTTTACATAAGTATCTTCGTTTTCTGGCTAAGTACGTTTCTGCGTACAGACGACTCCCACTGATGGGGAGTCGTCTGTGGAGGGTTCAGTTGACTTTTTTTTTAGAACGTTTCGCGAGTTGAACCTTAACAACTTCTTGAAGTGGATACCTAGGCACTTCACATTTTTTTTTGGCTCAATTTGTAGCCAAACTAAGCGTCGCGTCGTGGAGCCTTAAAACTTTCATATTCTTGGCCTAGGAGGTGCCATCACCTTTCCGTGATGCAACTTACTTTATGAAAATCCAAAGTTGAAAAATCGACATTTCTCTTTATCTTTAAACTCATTTTGCGGCCAAAATAAACGTCGTAAGGCCTTAAATCGTCATAGAGGGTTAAAACTATCATTTTCGTGATCTAGGAGGTGCCACCTTTCCATGGATGTATCATATTCTACGAAAACTTTAAGTTGAAAAATCGACTCTATCTTTATATTAAAACTCAATTATCTCGAGAACTAGAGCCCGTAGAGGGTTAAAACTATCGTTTTCGTGATCTAGGAGGTGCCACCTTTCCATGGATGTATCATACTGTACGAAAACTTTAAATTGAAAAATCGACTATATCTTTATCTTTTAACTCAATTATCTCGAGAACTAGAGCCCGTAGAGGGCTAAAACTATCATTTTCGTGATCTAGGGGGTGCCACCTTTCCATTGATGTATCATACTGTACGAAAACTTAAAGTTGAAAAATCGACTCTATCTTTATCTTTAAACTCAATTATCTCGAGAACTAGAGCCCGTAGAGGGTTTAAACTACCATTTTCGTGCTCTAGGAGGTGCCACCTTTCCGTGGATGTATCATAATGTACGAAAACTTTAAGTTGAAAAATCTACTCTATTTTAATCTTTAAACTCAATTATCTCGAGAACTAGAGCCCGTAGAGGGTTAAAACTATCATTTTCGTGATCTAGGAGGTGCCACCTTTCCAATGATGTATCATACTCTACGAAAACTTTAAGTTGAAAAATCAAATCTATCTTTATCTTTAAACTCAATTATCTCGAGAACTAGAGCCCGTAGAGGGTTAAAACTATCATTTTCGTGATCTAGGAGGTGCCCCCTTTCCATGGATGTATCATACTCTACGAAATCTTTAAGTTGAAAAATCGACTCTATCTTTATCTTTAAACTCAATTATCTCGAGAACTAGAGCCCGTAGAGGGTTAAAACTATCATTTTCGTGATTTAGGAGGTGCCCCCTTTCCATGGATGTATCATACTGTACGAAAACTTTAAGTTGAAAAATCTACTCTATCTTTATCTTTAAACTCAATTATCTCGAGAACAAGAGCCCGTAGAGGGTTAAAACTATCATTTTCGTGATCTAGGAGGTGCCACCTTTCAAGGGATGTATCATACTGTACGAAAACTTTAAGTTGAAAAATCGACTCTATCTTTATCTTTAAACTCAATTATCTCGAGAACTAGAGCCCGTAGAGGGTTAAAACTATCATTTTCGTGATCTAGGAGGTGCCCCCTTTCCATGGATGTATCATACTGTACGAAAACTTTAAGTTGAAAAATCGACTCTATCTTTATCTTTAAACTCAATTATCTCGAGAACTAGAGCCCGTAGAGGGTTAAAACTATCATTTTCGTGATCTAGGAGGTGCCACCTTTTCATGGATGTATCATACTGTACGAAAACTTTAAATTGAAAAATCGACTCTATCTTTATCTTTAAACTCAATTATCTCGAGAACTAGAGCCCGTAGAGGGTTAAAACTATCATTTTCGTGATTTAGGAGGTGCCCCCTTTCCATGGATGTATCATACTGTACGAAAACTTTAAGTTGAAAAATCTACTCTATCTTTATCTTTAAACTCAATTATCTCGAGAACTAGAGCCCGTAGAGGGTTAAAACTATCATTTTCGTGATCTAGGAGGTGCCACCTTTTCATGGATGTATCATACTGTACGAAAACTTTAAATTGAAAAATCGACTCTATCTTTATCTTTAAACTCAATTATCTCGAGAACTAGAGCCCGTAGAGGGTTAAAACTATCATTTTCGTGATCTAGGAGGTGCCACCTTTCAAGGGATGTATCATACTCTACGAAAACTTAAAGTTGAAAAATCGACTCTATCCTTATCTTTAAACTCAATTACCTCGAGAACTAGAGCCCATAGAGGGTTAAAACTATCATTTTCGTGATCTAGGAGGTGCCACCTTTCAAGGGATGTATCATACTGTACGAAAACTTAAAGTTGAAAAATCAAATCTATCTTTATCCTTAAACTCAATTATCTCGAGAACTAGAGCCCGTAGAGGGTTAAAACTATCATTTTCGTGAACTAGGAGGTGCCACCTTTCCATGGATGTATCATAATTTACGAAAACTTGAAGTTTAAAAATCGACTATATCTTCATCTTTAAACTCAATTATCTCGAGAACTAGAGCCCGTAGAGGGTTAAAACTATCATTTTCGTGATCTAGGAGGTGCCCCCTTTCCATGGATGTATCATTATGTACGAAAACTTTAAGTTGAAAAATCTACTCTATCTTTATCTTTAAACTCAATTATCTCGAGAACTAGAGCCCGTAGAGGGTTAAAACTATCATTTTCGTGATCTAGGAGGTGCCACCTTTCCATGGATGTATCATGCTCTAAGAAAACTTGAAGTTTAAAAATCGACTCTATCTTTATCTTTAAACATAATTATCTCGAGAACTAGAGCCCGTAGAGGGTTAAAACTATCATTTTCGTGATCTAGGAGGTGCCCCCTTTCCATGGATGTATCATACTCTACGAAAACTTTAAGTTGAAAAATCGACTCTATCTTTATCTTTAAACTCAATTATCTCGAGAACTAGAGCCCGTAGAGGGTTAAAACTATCATTTTCGTGATCTAGGAGGTGCCCCCTTTCCATGGATGTATCATACTCTACGAAAACTTTTAGTTGAAAAATGGACTCTATCTTTATCTTTTAACTCAATTATCTCGAGAACTAGAGCCCGTAGAGGGTTAAAGCTATCATTTTCGTGATCTAGGAGGTGCCACCTTTCCATTGATGTATCATACTTTACGAAAACTTTAAGTTGAAAAATCGACTCTATCCTTATCTTTAAACTCAATTACCTCGAGAACTAGAGCCCGTAGAGGGTTAAAACTATCATTTTCGTGATCTAGGAGGTGCCACCTTTTCATGGATGTATCATACTGTACGAAAACTTTAAATTGAAAAATCGACTCTATCTTTATCTTTAAACTCAATTATCTCGAGAGTTAGAGCCCGTAGAGGGTTAAAACTATCATTTTCGTGATCTAGGAGGTGCCCCCTTTCCATGGATGTATCATACTCTACGAAAACTTTAAGTTGAAAAATCTACTCTATTTTTATCTTTAAACTCAATTATCTCTATTTTAGCCCGTAGAGGGTTAAAACTATCATTTTCGTGATCTAGGAGGTGCCACCTTTCCACTGATGTATCATACTCTACGAAAACTTTAAGTTGAAAAATCTACTCTATCTTTATCTTTAAACTCAATTATCTCGAGAACTAGAGCCCGTAGAGGGTTAAAACTATCATTTTCGTGATCTAGGAGGTGCCACCTTTCTAGGGATGTATCATACTGTACGAAAACTTTAAGTTGAAAATCGACTCTATCTTTATCTTTAAACTCAATTATCTCGAGAACTAGAGCCCGTAGAGGGTTAAAACTATAATTTTCGTGATCTAGGAGGTGCCCCCTTTCCATGGATGTATCATACTCTATGAAAACTTTAAGTTGAAAAATCGGCTCTATCTTTATCTTAAAACTCAATTATCTCGAGAACTAGAGCCCTTAGAGGGTTAAAACTATCATTTTCGTGATCTAGGAGGTGCCACCTTTCAAGGGATGTATCATACTGTACGAAAACTTTAAGTTGAAAAATCAAATCTATCTTTATCTTTAAACTCAATTATCTCGAGAACTAGAGCCCGTAGAGGGTTAAAACTATCATTTTCGTGATCTAGGAGGTGCCACCTTTCCCTTGATGTATCATACTCTACGAAAACTTTAAGTTGAAAAATCTACTCTATCTTTATCTTTAAACTCAATTATCTCGAGAACTAGAGCCCGTAGAGGGTTAAAACTATCATTTTTGTGATCTAGGAGGTGCCACCTTTCCATTGATGTATCAAACTCTACGAAAACTTTAAGTTGAAAATCTACTCTATCTTTATCTTTAAACTCAATTATCTCGAGAACTAGAGCCCGTAGAGGGTTAAAACTATCATTTTCGTGATCTAGGAGGTGCCACCTTTCTAGGGATGTATCATACTGTACGAAAACTTTAAGTTGAAAATCGACTCTATCTTTATCTTTAAACTCAATTATCTCGAGAACTAGAGCCCGTAGAGGGTTAAAACTATAATTTTCGTGATCTAGGAGGTGCCCCCTTTCCATGGATGTATCATACTCTATGAAAACTTTAAGTTGAAAAATCGGCTCTATCTTTATCTTAAAACTCAATTATCTCGAGAACTAGAGCCCTTAGAGGGTTAAAACTATCATTTTCGTGATCTAGGAGGTGCCACCTTTCAAGGAATGTATCATACTGTACGAAAACTTTAAGTTGAAAAATCAAATCTATCTTTATCTTTAAACTCAATTATCTCGAGAACTAGAGCCCGTAGAGGGTTAAAACTATCATTTTCGTGATCTAGGAGGTGCCACCTTTCCCTTGATGTATCATACTCTACGAAAACTTTAAGTTGAAAAATCTACTCTATCTTTATCTTTAAACTCAATTATCTCGAGAACTAGAGCCCGTAGAGGGTTAAAACTATCATTTTTGTGATCTAGGAGGTGCCACCTTTCCATTGATGTATCATACTCTACGAAAACTTTAAGTTGAAAATCTACTCTATCTTTATCTTTAAACTCAATTATCTCGAGAACTAGAGCCCGTAGAGGGTTAAAACTATCATTTTCGTGATCTAGGAGGTGCCACCTTTCTAGGGATGTATCATACTGTACGAAAACTTTAAGTTGAAAAATCAACTCTATCTTTATCTTAAAACTCAATTATCTCGAGAACTAGAGCCCGTAGAGGGTTAAAACTATCATTTTCGTGAACTAGGAGGTGCCACCTTTCCATGGATGTATCACAATCTACGAAAACTTGAAGTTTAAAAATCGACTCTATCTTTATCTTTAAACTCAATTATCTCGAGAACGAGAGCCCTTAAAGGGTTAAAACTATAATTTTCGTGATCTAGGAGGTGCCACCTTTCCATGGATGTATCATACTCTATGAAAACTTTAAGTTGAAAAATCGACTCTATCTTTATCTTAAAACTCAATTATCTCGAGAACTAGAGCCCTTATAAGGTTAAAACTATCATTTTCGTGATCTAGGAAGTGCCCCCTTTCCAAGGATGTATCATACTGTACGAAGACTTTAAGTTGAAAAATCGACTCTATCTTTATCTTTAAACTCAATTGTCTCGAGAACTAGAGCCCGTAGAGGGTTAAAACTATCATTTTCGTGATCTAGGAGGTGCCACCTTTCCATTGATGTATCATACTCTACGAAAACTTTAAGTTGAAAAATCTACTCTATCTTTATCTTTAAACTCAATTATCTCGAGAACTAGAGCCCGTAGAGGGTTAAAACTATCATTTTCGTGATCTAGGAGGTGCCACTTTTCTAGGGATGTATCATACTGTACGAAAACTTTAAGTTGAAAATCGACTCTAGCTTTATCTTTAAACTCAATTATCTCGAGAACTAGAGCCCGTAGAGGGTTAAAACTATCATTTTCGTGATCTAGGAGGTGCCACTTTTCTAGGGATGTATCATACTGTACGAAAACTTTAAGTTGAAAAATCGACTCTATCTTTATCTTTTAACTCAATTATCTCGAGAACTAGAGCCCTAAGAGGGTTAAAACTATCATTTTCGTGATCTAGGAAGTGCCCCCTTTCCAAGGATGTATCATACTGTACGAAGACTTTAAGTTGAAAAATCGACTCTATCTTTATCTTTAAACTCAATTATCTCGAGAACTAGAGCCCGTAGAAAAGTTGAAAAATCTACTCTATCTTTATCTTTAAACTCAATTATCTCGAGAACTAGAGCCCGTAGAGGGTTAAAACTATCATTTTCGTGATCTAGGAGGTGCCACTTTTCTAGGGATGTATCATACTGTACGAAAACTTTAAGTTGAAAATCGACTCTATCTTTATCTTTAAACTCAATTATCTCGAGAACTAGAGCCCGTAGAGGGTTAAAACTATCATTTTCGTGATCTAGGAGGTGCCACTTTTCTAGGGATGTATCATACTGTACGAAAACTTTAAGTTGAAAAATCGACTCTATCTTTATCTTTAAACTCAATTATCTCGAGAACTAGAGCCCGTAGAAGGTTAAAACTATCATTTTCGTGAACTAGGAGGTGCCACCTTTCCATGGATGTATCATAATCTACGAAAACTTGAAGTTTAAAAATCGACTCTTTCTTCATCTTTAAACTCAATTATCTCGAGAACTAGAGCCCGTAGAGGGTTAAAACTATCATTTTCGTGATCTAGGAGGTGCCACTTTTCTAGGGATGTATCATACTGTACGAAAACTTTAAGTTGAAAAATCGACTCTATCTTTATCTTTAAACTCAATTATCTCGAGAACTAGAGCCCGTAGAGGGTTAAAACTATCATTTTCGTGATCTAGGAGGTGCCACTTTTCTAGGGATGTATCATACTGTACGAAAACTTTAAGTTGAAAAATCGACTCTATCTTTATCTTTAAACTCAATTATCTCGAGAACTAGAGCCCGTAGAAGGTTAAAACTATCATTTTCGTGAACTAGGAGGTGCCACCTTTTCATGGATGTATCATAATCTACGAAAACTTGAAGTTAAAAAATCGACTCTATCTTTATCTTTAAACATAATTATCTGGAGAACTAGAGCCCGTAGGGGGTTAAAACTATAATTTTCGTGATCTAGGAGGTGCCACCTTTCCATGGATGTATCATACTCCATGAAAACTTTAAGTTGAAAAATCGACTCTATCTTTATCTTAAAACTCTTTGTCTTAGAGCTAGAGCCCGTAGAGGGTTAAAACTATCATTTTCGTGAACTAGGAGGTGCCACCTTTCCATGGATGTATCACAATCTACGAAAACTTGAAGTTTAAAAATCGACTATATCTTTATCTTTAAACTCAATTATCTCGAGAACGAGAGCCCTTAGAGGGTTAAAACTATAATTTTCGTGATCTAGGAGGTGCCCCCTTTCCATGGATGTATCATACTCTATGAAAACTTTAAGTTGAAAAATCGACTCTATCTTTATCTTAAAACTCAATTATCTCGAGAACTAGAGCCCTTAGAGGGTTAAAACTATAATTTTCGTGATCTAGGAGGTGCCACCTTTCCATGGATGTATCATACTCTATGAAAACTTTAAGTTGAAAAATCGACTCTATCTTTATCTTAAAACTCAATTATCTCGAGAAGTAGAGCCCGTAGAGGGTTAAAACTATCATTTTCGTGATCTAGGAGGTGCCACCTTTCCATGGATGTATCATAATCTACGAAAACTTGAGTTTAAAAATCGACTCTATCTTTATCTTTAAACATAATTATCTCGAGAACTAGAGCCCGTAGAGGGTTAAAACTATCATTTTCGTGATCTTGGAGGTGCCACCTTACCATTGATGTATCATAATGTACGAAAACTTTAAGTTGAAAAATCTACTCTATTTTTATCTTTAAACTCAATTATCCCGAGAACTAGAGCCCGTAGAGGGTTAAAACTATCATTTTCGTGATCTAGCAGGTGCCCCCTTTCCACGGATGTATCATAATGTACGAAAACTTTAAGTTGAAAATCGACTCTATCTTTATCTTAAAACTCAATTATCTCGAGAACTAGAGCCCTTAGAGGGTTAAAACTATAATTTTCGTGATCTAGGAGGTTTCATCTTTCCATGGATGTATCATACTCTATGAAAACTTTAAGTTGAAAAATCGACTCTATCTTTATCTTAAAACTCAATTATCTCGAGAAGTAGAGCCCGTAGAGGGTTAAAACTATCATTTTCGTGATCTAGGAGGTGCCCTCTTTCCATGAATGTATCATACTGTACGAAAACTTTAAGTTGAAAATCGACTCTATCTTTATCTTTAAACTCAATTATCTCGAGAACTAGAGCCCGTAGAGGGTTAAAACTATCATTTTCGTGATCTAGGAGGTGGCACCTTTCCATGGATGTATCATACTGTACGAAAACTTTAAGTTGAAAAATCGACTCTATCTTCATCTTTAAACTCAATTATCTCGAGAACTAGAGCCCGTAGAGGGTTAAAACTATCATTTTCGTGAACTAGGAGGTGCCACCTTTCCATGGATGTATCATAATCTACGAAAACTTGAAGTTAAAAAATCGACTCTATCTTTATCTTTAAACATAATTATCTCGAGAACTAGAGCCCGTAGAGGGTTAAAACTATAATTTTCGTGATCTAGGAGGTGACACCTTTCCATGGATGTATCATACTCTATGAAAACTTTAAGTTGAAAAATCGACTCTAGCTTTATTTTAAAACTCAATTATCTCGAGAACTAGAGCCCGTAGAGGGTTAAAACTATCATTTTCGTGAACTAGGAGGTGCCACCTTTCCATGGATGTATCATAATGTACGAAAACTTTAAGTTGAAAATCGACTCTATCTTTATCTTTAAACTCAATTATCTCGAGAACTAGAGCCCATACAGGGTTTAAACTATCATTTTCGTGATCTAGGAGGTGCCACCTTTTCATGGATGTATCATACTCTATGAAAACTTTAAGTTAAAAAATCGAATTTATCTTTATCTTTAAACTTAATTATCTCGAGAACTAGAGCCCGTAGAGGGTTAAAACTATAATTTTCGTCATCTTGGAGGTACCACCTTTCCATGGATGTATCATACTGTACGAAAACTTTAAGTTGAAAAATCGACTCTATCTTCATCTTTAAACTCAATTATCTCGAGAACTAGAGCCCGTAGAGGGTTAAAACTATCATTTTCGTGAACTAGGAGGTGCCACCTTTCCATGGATGTATCATAATCTACGAAAACTTGAAGTTAAAAAATCGACTCTATCTTTATCTTTAAACATAATTATCTCGAGAACTAGAGCCCGTAGAGGGTTAAAACTATAATTTTCGTGATCTAGGAGGTGACACCTTTCCATGGATGTATCATACTCTATGAAAACTTTAAGTTGAAAAATCGACTCTAGCTTTATTTTAAAACTCAATTATCTCGAGAACTAGAGCCCGTAGAGGGTTAAAACTATCATTTTCGTGAACTAGGAGGTGCCACCTTTCCATGGATGTATCATAATGTACGAAAACTTTAAGTTGAAAATCGACTCTATCTTTATCTTTAAACTCAATTATCTCGAGAACTAGAGCCCATACAGGGTTTAAACTATCATTTTCGTGATCTAGGAGGTGCCACCTTTTCATGGATGTATCATACTCTATGAAAACTTTAAGTTAAAAAATCGAATCTATCTTTATCTTTCAACTTAATTATCTCGAGAACTAGAGCCCGTAGAGGGTTAAAACTATAATTTTCGTCATCTTGGAGGTACCACCTTTCCATGGATGTATCATACTGTACGAAAACTTTAAGTTTAAAAATCGACTCTATCTTTATCTTTAAACTCAATTATCTCGAGAACTAGAGCCCGTAGAGGGTTAAAACTATCATTTTCGTGAACTAGGAGGTGCCACCTTTCCATGGATGTATTATAATCTACGAAAACTTGAAGTTTAAAAATCGACTCTTTCTTCATCTTTAAACTCAATTATATCGAGAACTAGAGCCCGTAGAGGGTTAAAACTATCATTTTCGTGATCTAGGAGGTGCTCCCTTTCCATGGATGTATCATAATGTACGAAAACTTTAAGTTGAAAAATCTACTCTATCTTTATCTTTAAACTCAATTATCTCGAGAACTAGAGCCCGTAGAGGGTTAAAACTATCATTTTTGTGATCTAGGAGGTGCCACCTTTCCATTGATGTATCATACTCTACGAAAACTTTAAGTTGAAAATCTACTCTATCTTTATCTTTAAACTCAATTATCTCGAGAACTAGAGCCCGTAGAGGGTTAAAACTATCGTTTTCGTGATCTAGGAGGTGCCACCTTTCCATGGATGTATCATACTGTACGAAAACTTTAAATTGAAAAATCGACTCTATCTTTATCTTTAAACTCAATTATCTCGAGAACTAGAGCCCGTAGAGGGTTAAAACTATCATTTTCGTGATCTAGGAGGTGCCATCACCTTTCCGTGATGCAACTTACTTTATGAAAATCCAAAGTTGAAAAATCGACATTTCTCTTTATCTTTAAACTCATTTTGCGGCCAAAATAAACGTCGTAAGGCCTTAAATCGTCATAGAGGGTTAAAACTATCATTTTCGTGATCTAGGAGGTGCCACCTTTCCATGGATGTATCATACTCTACGAAAACTTTAAGTTGAAAAATCGACTCTATCTTTATCTTTAAACTCAATTATCTCGAGAACTAGAGCCCGTAGAGGGTTAAAACTATCATTTTCGTGATCTAGGAGGTGCCACCTTTCGATGGATGTATCATAATCTACGAAAACTTGAAGTTGAAAAATCGACTCTATCTTTATCTTAAAACTCAATTATCTCGAGAACTAGAGCCAGTAGAGAGTTAAAAATATCATTTTCGTGAACTAGGAGGTGTCACCTTTCCATGGATGTATCATAATCTACGAAAACTTTAAGTTGAAAAATCGACTCTATCTTTATCTTAAAACTCAATTATCTCGAGAACTAGAGCCAGTAGAGAGTTAAAAATATCGTTTTCGTGATCTGGGAGGTGCCACCTTTCCATGGATGTATCATAATCTACGAAAACTTGAAGTTTAAAAATCGACTATATCTTCATCTTTAAACTCAATTATCTCGAGAACTAGAGCCCGTAGAGGGTTAAAACTATCATTTTCGTGATCTAGGAGGTGCCCCCTTTCCATGGCTGTATCATTATGTACGAAAACTTTAAGTTGAAAAATCTACTCTATCTTTATCTTTAAACTCAATTATCTCGAGAACTAGAGCCCGTAGAGGGTTAAAACTATCATTTTCGTGATCTAGGAGGTGCCACCTTTCCATGGATGTATCATACTCTATGAAAACTTTAAGTTTAAAAATCGACTCTATCTTTATCTTAAAACTCAATTATCTCGAGAACTAGAGCCCGTAGAGGGTTAAAACTATCATTTTCGTGAACTAGGAGGTGCCACCTTTCCATGGATGTATCATAATCTACGAAAACTTGAAGTTTAAAAATCGACTCTATCTTTATCTTTTAACTCAATTATCTCGAGAACTAGAGCCCGTAGAGGGTTAAAACTATCATTTTCGTAATCTAGGAGGTGCCCCCTTTCCCCCCCCCTTCGAATTTATCTTTATCTTTAAACTCAATTATCTCGAGAACTAGAGCCCGTAGAGGGTTAAAACTATCATTTTCGTGAACTAGGAGGTGCCACCTTTCCATGGATGTATCATAATCTACGAAAACTTGATGTTTAAAAATCGACTCTATCTTTATCTTTTAACTCAATTATCTCGGGAACTAGAGCCCTTAGAGGGTTAAAACTATCATTTTCGTGATCTAGGAGGTGCCCCCTTTCCATGGATGTATCATAATGTACGAAAACTTTAAGTTGAAAAATCTACTCTATCTTTATCTTTAAACTCAATTATCTCGAGAACTAGAGCCCGTAGAGGGTTAAAACTATCATTTTCGTGATCTAGGAGGTGCCACCTTTCCATGGATGTATCATACTCTATGAAAACTTGAAGTTTAAAAATCGACTCTATCTTTATCTTTAAACATAATTATCTCGAGAACTAGAGCCCGTAGAGGGTTAAAACTATCATTTTCGTGATCTAGGAGGTGCCACCTTTCCATGGATGTATCATACTCTTTGAAAACTTTAAGTTGAAAAATCGACTCTATCTTTATCTTAAAACTCAATTATATCGAGAACTAGAGCCCGTAGAGGGTTAAAACTATCATTTTCTTGAACTAGGAGGTGCCACCTTTCCATGGATGTATCATAATCTACGAAAACTTGAGTTTAAAAATCGACTCTATCTTTATCTTTAAACATAATTATCTCGAGAACTAGAGCCCGTAGAGGGTTAAAACTATCATTTTCGTGATCTAGGAGGTGCCACCTTTCCATGGATGTATCATAATCTACGTAAACTTGAAGTTTAAAAATCGACTCTATCTTCATCTTTAAACTCAATTATCTCGAGAACTAGAGCCCGTAGAGGGTTAAAACTATCATTTTCGTGATCTAGGAGGTGCCCCCTTTCCATGGATGTATCATAATGTACGAAAACTTTAAGTTGAAAAATCTACTCTATCTTTATCTTTAAACTCAATTATCTCGAGAACTAGAGCCCGTAGAGGGTTAAAACTATAATTTTCGTGATCTAGGAGGTGCCACCTTTCCATGGATGTATCATACTCTATGAAAACTTGAAGTTTAAAAATCGACTCTATCTTTATCTTTAAACTCAATTATCTCGAGAACCAGAGCCCGTAGAGGGTTAAAACTATCATTTTCGTGATCTAGGAGGTGCCCCCTTTCCATGGATGTATCATACTCTATGAAAACTTTAAGTTGAAAAATCGACTCTATCTTCATCTTTAAACTCAATTATCTCGAGAACTAGAGCCCGTAGAGGGTTAAAACTATCATTTTCGTGATCTAGGAGGTACCCCCTTTCCATGTATGTATCATACTCTATGAAATTTTTAAGTTGAAAAATCGACTCTATCCTTATCTTAAAACTCAATTATCTCGAGAACTAGAGCCCGTAGAGAGTTAAAACTATCATTTTCGTGATCTAGGAGGTGCCACCTTTCCATGGATGTATCATACTCTATGAAAACTTTAAGTTGAAAAATCGACTCTATCTTTATCTTAAAACTCAATTATCTCGAGAACTAGAGCCCGTAGAGGGTTAAAACTATCATTTTCGTGATCTAGGAGGTGCCCCCTTTCCATGGATGTATCATACTCTATGAAAACTTTAAGTTGAAAAATCGACTCTATCTTTATCTTAAAACTCAATTATCTCGAGAACTAGAGCCCGTAGAGAGTTAAAAATATCATTTTCGTGATCTAGGAGGTGCCACCTTTCCATGGATGTATTTAAAGAAAAGATATACACGAGTTTATGCGACTCGTAGTCAACATTATAATTACCAAATAAATATTTAGGCCTATTCTGCCATATCTGTTATTCTGCTATGAATTTTCTGTTATGATGCATAACAGATCTCCACCATAAAATATTCTTATAATTGGTATTCAAGAGTTCGATCTTTTAAAAAAGTCTGTAATGGAACTTCGAAAAAGAAACATTTATACGAGCAGACCTAAAATCTGCTGTCAGCTGTAGTAAACAAAAAAAAAAAATAAATCGACACTGACGAGTGACTAAAATAAAATTAACCCGTGGAAAGCTCGTGTTTTGCTTTACGTAGATAAATTATTGTTCTATTTTATTTGTCTATAACAGTTCGTGTATTTAATGTATCCAATTTAAAAAGTTATTTTTTGATAAGTTAAAGTTAAAAAAGTGTTTTATTCGTTGCCCCAGGCAGCTAAGTATTTCTTTAGATCGGTTAATCCATCGAATTCGGTTCGACTCTTTGGTGCATCATAACAGAATGCTCCTGTTACTAGAGACGCGTACAAAGAGCCCCAACCGAAGGCGCGCAGAGCTAGAGCTGAGCCAGCGTCCATCAGAATTATCGTTTCTCTCCCACTCTTGGCAATGAAAGCAGCTTCGTTCATCTTGGCTCGACCTAAAGTTCGGGAGAATCCAAAGAGTGCAGCTTCGCCACCGACAAGACCCAAGAAAGCTCCTCCTCGATAGCGATGTTTTCTTCGTTCTTCTTCAGCTGCGGCACTCCGTGCCGACCGGCAAGATAAAGCGACTACTTTTTACGTTTCATCCATCAACTGTATTCTCTGCTTTCGTGTATAAAAATAATTACTTATTTGTGTTTCTAATTATGCATTTCAATATTATTGTGTTATATCTGTCTCTTTTTAAGAACAATTCATTACAGAAATAAAAGTTTTAACTTCATGTATTGAAATCTTTTATGATAAAAGTCAAACAAATCTGTCTTTTATTCTGTTATGGTTTATAACAGATTTCATAACAGAATTCGAACTGCAGAATACCAATTAATAAAAGAATAAAACCTTTTTGACAGTTCGAAAATTTGTATGAAAATTCATAAAAGAATAACAGAATAAAAGAATAAAACATTGCGCTGAATAGGCCTAATTATACTACTCTGATGGCACAAACGGCAAGAATATAACATAAGCATAATAAAATATTAATAGGTTGATGTTGTGCGATCAGCGGTCATTTGTTTAGACTGACAAATATGTCAGATGCGTAACGCATGCGTAAAGGATGCGTAACGCATCCGTTACACATCCTTTACGCATCCGTTATGCATGCGTTTCGCATGCGTTTTTTTTGCCCCGAGGCATTTTTTTTGCCCGCAGCATTTTTGTTTGCCTCGCGGCATTTTTGTTTGCCCTGCAACTTTTTTCTTAACGCTCTACGACACTTAGTTCTCGAAACAATCGAGTTTAAAGATAAAGACGGTTTTTCAACTTTAAGTATTCGAAGAGTATGATTCATCTTTGGAAAGGTGGCACTTCCTAGATCACGAGAAAGTGTAAAGGCCCTACGACGCTTAGTTTGTCCTTAAAATGAGTCCGGGATGAAGGACATCCTCCAAATCAATAATTGTTCCAGTATTTTACTTAGGTTGTTCAGAAGCGTTATTAGCCTGTAATTGGACAACAAGTTGCAAGCGCCTTTCGTCGGGTTGTTGATGCAGCACTGGTTCATGATGATTTTTATCGATCATCACTGCATGCGTGGAAGCCTTTTTAGAATATAGTTGGAGACTCTGTCTGGTCCGGCTAACTTTTTTGACTTTGAAGTTTGAATTTTCGATTACATCTGCTACTTCCACCAAAAATGCAGAGATGTGTGCTATCAGTTGGGTCACTTGCTGGGTTGGTGTCAACAAACTCGACTTCTTCCGGAATTAGTGTTGCAAGCGGCATGCAAACCGCTTCCCGTTGCAATTTTGTTTCTTTGCTTATTCCTCATCCCAGAGCCTGTGTTAAGAATTTTCCTTACAAAAATAAATTCTCTTTAACGAAATCTTATCTTCCATGATTATATAAATCACAAATCTGGATAATGAGCAGAGCATAGAGGGATATACATAAATATATCCAACATCCCTTCTAATCCTGGCGCTTACTTCTGATTGAAATCTTTTTTTTATTTTTTGTATTCAAATATTTTAAACAGTAGGTAAGTTTTCGAAGGATTATCCTATATCACTTTTTGTATCATCAATCGTCTGCGTCTCGCAAAAATGTTGCTCTACTTAATTTTAAGTTCATGCATATCTGGTTCAATAAATCAAAAAATCCACAATAAGAAAAGGATCAAAGAAAAAAAAAAATGCTCATTAGGAAGTAAACGAACAAACAGATCACTCGGCAGGATAGCGCCACAAACAGGTAGCGTGTTTTGTGTGTGATCTTAACTGATGACCTGACCTCCTGACACAGAATGCTGAAATGGTGATCTATGAACATTTTTGCCAAAGGTGTGGATTTCGATAATACCATTAAATTAAGATGAACGTGGTTGATATTCCTTACCTACCTAATATACCTCTTCTGCTATTGTTTGATGTTTTAAAAATTTGCATTGCAAATAAATGTATAGGATTTTGAAAGGATTTGTTTTGCATCCTTTGACAAAATAGGTATAAATGTAGATACAATTGAAAATAGAGCATTTTTCGTAACTCCTTTTTGTCAACAAAAATTTAGTTACGCTGATGTTATTTTCTCTCATTTGTGCGAGTTTGTTTTGCGAAAATATTTTACAAAATTGTAGCGAAACTAATTATTGAATAAAAGTACTTGAGTTTTAGTAAAAAGGGGTTCTTCAGAAGGAAAGGTATGTAAAGTTATAAATCAAGGATTCATTCTCAGAATAAAAACTATTGGAAAAGGCAACAATACGTTTAGGGGTCTGTAGAAAAAGAAAGTATAGGCATAGGTACCTAGGTTTTTTTTATCAAGCTTTAGACCCCTTTCACACAAGGAAACTGAGTTGCCGGTAACTGGGAGTTTGTTGGCGATAAGGGCGTAAGAGGAAGAAAAAAACTCCCCTCTCACCTTTCTCTCCTACAAACTAGCTAGTTTCTGGCAACTCAGTTTCCTTGTGTGAAAGCAGTCTCAGTAACTAATTTACCAACAAGCGAACAAAGATTTCAAAAAATTAAGCAAGCCAAAACAATATACATATCTCTAGATGCAGAAACTATCGGAAGTAAGGGACAGTCGTTTCTTTTGAAGCTTGCTCGTTCGCTCAATGGTGTACCCTTTGGTTAGAGCATCAAAATTGATATAAGTCTACTAGCCAATTATTTTAAAGACCTTGTTATCACTAGTAGCCCGTAGCGTAATGGTTAGTGCGTTCGAGGTCTGGGATCGCTTCCCAGCCTCGTCCACCTAACAACTAAAAAGTTTTTTTTTCAGGGCTACTGCCTCTTGCGAGGAATTGACAAATCCTCCAAGAGTATCACTTGTCACGAATAAGTGCTTCTCGTCTAGCCGTTCGGATTCGGCATAAAATTGTAGGTCCCTTCCATTCCTGTCAAAAGGCGCACACAGGAATGGTTGCGAGTTGTTAGTCACTAGGCCCTGGTTCTTCATGAGCCGTTGTGCCACCCGATTTATTTTTATTTTTTTTTCTTATCACTCAGATAATTCCAAACCAAATTCTATACGCCTGCCCATACATTGAAAACGTAAGCCTTGATCGTGATTTCTAAGTTCAAGAATTCACTTACTTCATAAAACGATGCAAACTTAACAAGGATCCAGGAGTAGACCATGCACCGTATGAATTTTACATAAACGCCACTGAAAACTTTGTTGCAAAGCTAACTGCTGCTTATATAATTGTACATTTAATAAAGCTGAAGTTCTAGAAACCTGGACAGGCTAAAGGCTGACGTAACAGCCATCCAGAAAGTGCGATGGGATGGATAGAGCATACGGAGACTGCAGTCATGTGACATCTACTATGTCGGATGCTTCGAAGAGCTAAGGGGAAGACTTAGGCAAGTCTTGGGCTTCCTAAGTGTAAGCGAGCGCCTGTTCACAATCCGCATCAAAGGCAAATTCAAGAACATTACGCTGATCTGTGTTCACGCGCCCCCATGAAGAGAGAGATGACTCATCCAAAGAAGCGTTCTACGAACTCCTGGAAACAACGTACGATATGTGCGCGAAGTACGACGTTAAGACCATTCTTGGTGACTTCAATGCAAGACTCGGAAAAGAGAAGGCATCTTTGGTTTGATAGTCGGAGGAAACAGCCTTCACGGCGAAACTTCTGGCAACGGATACAGGCTGGCAGACTTTGCGGCGCGGCAGGGCTATATGTCATCATCTCAAGCACCTGTTTCCCACACCGCAATATACACAAGGGGATTTGACGGTCGCGTGATCAACGAACCGCCAACCAAATCGACCTCGTTGCGATAGACGCGGGACATGCTTCCCGTATCTTGGATGTCCGAACGTTCCGAGGGACCGATTTGTGAAAAAGTTCGATGTCGAGAAGCTTAAATCGCAAGTGACCGCCATAACTTTAGCTGACCATGTAACTCTTAGTCTCTCAGGAAGTCCGCCACCAGCATCAAGTGCAGAGGACCAGTGGAAACACTGTCAACAAGCCATCAGAAGTGCTGCCTCTGATGTGCTGGGTTTCAATAGGCTACCACAATGAAACCTCTGGTTCGATGAAGAGTGCCGGCTGGCGCATGAAGGTAAGGACGAGGACTACCAGGCAATGCTGCAGACTCGAACAAGAGCTGCTGAGAGAGTAGCCCAGGAGCTCTAAGGGCTGAAAAGAAAAGAGGAACGTCGACTTCTCAGGAATAAAAAAGGGAGACCAGCGGGTGGTCGAGGTTTGTAGCGGAATGGAAGATGTTCGAAAATGTTATCACCCAATGATACAAAGCTAGAACGGAAGCCTGCCGAGATGAGAATGGGAATATGGTAGTAGTCAGTGCTGAGGATCTGGAAAGAACACTTCTCTAGACTGCTTAACGGCGAAGACAGCCAAGATTCCGCTAGTAGACAGAACACTCCATTCAACTTAAAGTTCCGTCCACCCGACCTAACTGAAGTGCGGCTAGCGATATCCAAACTTAAGTAGTACAAGGCGGATGTCTTACCAGCCGAACTATTTAAATCAGCGGGAGATAAATTGGTTAGGAGCATACACCAGCTTGTCTGAAAAATTTGGGTGGATGAAAGTATGCCCGATGAATGGAACCTCGGTATAGTGTGCCCCATCCATAAAAAAGGAGATGCTCTAAAATGCACCAACTACAGAGGAATTAGTCTCCTAAATAGTCGCTTATAAAATCTTGTCGGCTATCCTGTGTGACCGCTTAAAACCTTTTGTCAACGATCTGATCGGCCCCTATCAGTGTGGTTTTAGGCCAGGCAAATCAACCGTCGAGCAAATGTTCACACTCTGACATATGTATTTTAGAAAAAATCCAGGAATTCCAAGTCGATACACACCACCTCTTTATCGGTTTTAAAGTAGCGTATGATAGTGTGAAAAGGGACGAATTATATAGGGCTGTGTCATATCGTCCACTTGGGCAGGATGACGATGGAGAAATCTCGCTGCTGCGTCAAAATCATTTTTTTTTTTTCATTATAATGACAAAATTGGCTAAGGAATAAGAGTTTCTACAATTAGGACAAGAGGACTAATAAATGATGGTTTTGTGTTCCTACATAGATTGAAATTTGAAATCAAAAAGTGATGTTAAATATTCTAACGAGGCCAACGAAATTCAAAAACCTTTAAAGGCTTTCTTTTAGAAAAAGTTACATTCAGTTATATTGAATGATGATGATGTATATCCACTTCCGCTGGGACGAAATACAAAATATAAAAACTTTCATCTTTGTCACATTAAAAAGCAATTATCACACCCAAAAAAAAATAAAAAAAAGAACAACACACCTCCACTTAAATTAGTATTTGATGTACAACTCAACAAACATAAGTGCTTTCTCATTTGACAGTTGTTGATGTTATTTTTGTCTACCAGAGGACACTTAATTTAGTTTTTCGAAATTTCCATTAGAATTATCTAACACCATTGTGAGTTGTGCATAAAATGATTTAAATTTCTTTTTTTTTTGTTCCTACCTATTTAAAAATGACAAATTTGAAATTTAGGAACCGTAACTTTGTGTGCACACAAATTATGTTGTACAAACTTAAGCTCCCTGTTTCTACCACAACAAAAAAAAAGAAAAACGATTAATTTGACATTAGATTCAGATTTTCGTTGAAAGAATGAAACTTTTTTTTTAGTTTTCACATATGAAGTGACAATTTAATTAAGTTAGAGGAGAAACACCATGAAACATAGAAAGAACATTTTCAACATTTTTTACGGTCCAACAATATAAGTGGCAGTGAGCTTGTTAACCACTACTAGGTAGGTAGGTACCTATTCATAAATTACTACCAAAAAATATAAATTTAATTGTATTTATCATTGTCACTGACTGTCAAAATGTTAGAAGTTTTTTTTTTTTATTTTAAATGTTAGGGGAGGATGCAAGCACTTGAGAGTTCTGCCAAGCATAAACAAAATATTTGGGGAGCTGGGAGCCAATAATTAAGTTGTATAATCTTTGGAAGCAAATATGAAATAAGTTTTCTAGTGTTATGCACATTAATGTTGGAGTATAATAATTCGTTATAGGTACTGTTTTATTTTGGGCATTGATTGTACCCTGAGTCTTAGATTATTTACTATTTACATTTTTATTTCTTTTAATTTTTTTTTATAAAATGGATGTTTAAAATGTACTTAAGTTCTAGTATTTAGGAAAATAAAATTCATGACTTCATTTTCTTGTAACTACCTAAATAGTTTCAGCTTCCAGGCCACATTTTGATCAAATGGGAACGAAAAATAACGAAATTTTGTATCGAATTTTCGTTCAAGCTAGAGCGGGTAGTTGCCCCGTTCTCTCTCATTTCTCCTCTATTTTATTTTTTTATTTACATTGCTTTATACCAATTAGAAGCAAATCGGGCCACCATCCAAACCAGAAACCGTCAAGCCAATGAGCGGGTACCGATATTTTGCCCGGTGGGCTCCTGGGTGAGCAAAAAGTACATAAAAGAATCTGCATTCTCTCAAAAAACATGGCTAACATTTAGCTTAATTTGTGCGGCCAACACAAAACTTTTTTTTTAAAGTGGCATTTCAAGAAATGTGCAAATAGTGAAAATCTAGTTTTATTATTATTTATAAATGATTTATGTGTCCCAAACAATAATAATAATAAAAAGAGATTAACGAAACTAAAAAAATCTGCAGATCAACAATTTTGAGATGAAAAATTGCCATTTCACAAAAAGGTTCCTGAAACTCATGATGGCAACATAAGAAAATGGAAGCTTTATTATTTTATTCATATTGTTTGTTGTTTCGGACGAAAATCCAGGCCGGAGTTTGTGCCCGATGGAAATGTTGTATAGGATAGGCTAAGCGCGCACATGCAACTCTTCCCAAAATTAAATCACTAGTTGATCGATGACCACGCACATAAGCAACATTTTTACCAACTTTTACATTTTATATTATATAATCGAATTGATTTTTCACTGACTTTCTGCATAATTTTGCAAATATTTTTACGCACAAAGCATGACATTTTAACTTTAATTGAGTACTTCGTTTTTAAATATCCGACAAATATAACTCAAGTTATATAGCCTCATAAAGTGGCCAAATCGGCTTTTTTCAGGGCTTAATGCAAAAATGAAATGGAAAATCAAATTGGTGAGGTCTTTTAATACCATTTTAGCATGAAATTTGTTATCTATTCCCATTAATTTTATTACAGAATGTAGCTTGACATTTATTGTTTATTTAAAGACCTTAACATTGAAAATCTGATCATTATAATCGAAGTTATAATTTTTTGAAAGGAGCCATTTCAGTTGAAAAATTATTTTTTCAATCTCGTCTGCGGCGAAGATATCTACCATACAAACAGAGCAACTCATTTGGGGTGATCGGTTAGTGTGTGCCAAAACACAATCAGCCTTAATTATACATTTGCCTTATATAAGGCCCCAGTTATAGCTATCATTGAAAATCATCATTGAAAATATTATTGTCAATTTTGAGAGATGCCAAAGTAAAGCTAATCGACTTAATATTTATTTATAGGTAAAACAAAATTCAATTTGGCGCAACTTTTCTCATAAAATTACTTTAAATTTTTCAATGATGAACTACCTTACCAATGATCATTGACAAAACTAAAAGTTACGTTATGGGGAAGATATGGGTCAAAACGAATTTTTTTATTGGGGAGAAATAACTTTGAAGTCGTAGGCTATATTTCTGCATTAAAATATTCAACTTTCTAAGGGTCTCAATATCAACAACTAACTTTTTCAATGATGGTTTTCAATGATAGGCCCCTAATACTCGGTACAACCTCGGACTAGTTAAACCGAGTTGAAGCACTTACACCGGGTTTACGCCATGTCAAACAAATTCTTATGTCAAATATTTTATCAAACAAAATCACCAATCTAAAACTCTAGTGATTATACGTTAAGTAATTATTTATTAGGATTTTTGTTTTGTAAAGTTCATACAATTCAGTCACGCTGCGCAGGTAACAATTAACATTTTAATTAACAACACTGGGACGGTCTCAACGGTTTCTTCAGTAACTTTAACTGGTCACTATGCTTCCTCGATAGTGCCGTAGACGCCAGTGCAGATATGATCACAAATTTAATTCTTTGTGGAATGAGAAATTTTATCCCGAATAGGGTAAAATCTATCAAACCCAAAGAAAACTCGTGGTTTAATTCGAGCTGTAAAGAAGTTATTAGGGACAGAGAAGTAAGTTTCCGTTGTTACAAAGCCAACTCTACTGAGGAAATCCAGGAAAAAGTTTCAATAAGCCAGGAAGTCCTGTAACGGCCATATTCAAAGAACGAAATTGTTGCATAGTAAAAATGTTTGCTCATTTGCAAAGAACATACGAAATGCTACTTCGTCGTCGGTTCCAACTCTCGTCTTCAACGACACCCCTTTTGTCAGCTCTTTAGAGAAAGCCAATTTGCTTGCAGCACAGTTTGCTGTTAATTCGACGCTGTGCTGCCAGAAAGTGTTATGACTCCTCCCGTACTTGAGAGCGCAAACGATTTTATGGGACGAATCTTCTTTCGCACTCGTGCAGTTGCCAGAGTCCATAAAGATCTTGATATACACAAATCTGCTGGCCCGGATAGTATCTCTCCCATTGTTCTGAAGAGGTGTTCTTCAACGCTGGCAAAACCACTACGTAAGCTTTTCCATCTGTCCTATTCTAGGTCTCTTTCCGAGTGGATGGAAAACAGCATTTGTCCAGCCAGTCCCTAAAAGTGGCGTATCTTCTTCACCCTCAAATTATCGTCCAAATGCACTTACGTCCCTTCTTTCCAAGGTCATGGAAACGCTGATCAATTTTCAGCTCAAGAAATATCTCGAACAACGAAAGCTTCTTAATGACCGGCAGTATGGCTTTCGAAGCAAAAGGTCCACTGGTGATCTGATGGTATATCTCACCGAACAGTGGAACAAATCTTTACATCGTTTTGGAGAAAGTAAGATTATTGCGCTTGATATTTCTAAAGCGTTTGATAGATTTTGGCATCAAGCTCCCTTATCGAAAATACGCGCATTTGGTATCGATGAATCTCTTCTGCGTTGGATTAGAAATAACCTTTCGGACCGCTCAATACAAGTTGTATTAGACGGTTTCAAGTCTGAAATCCACAAAATAAATGCTGGTGAACCCCAGGGCTCCGTTTTGTCCCCGACTCTCTTCCTTATTTTCATAAATGATTTTTTATCTGAAACTTCTAATCCATTAAACTGTTTCGCTGACGACAGTACCCTCAGCTTTTCATATTCATATTTTTAGATTCACATCCATGTCCTTCGGACGTGGAATTCTGATCTTGACAGCATTGTCCAATGGGGAATCAAAAACCGCGTGGAATTTAATGCTTCTAAAACTCAATGCGTTCTTCTGTCGTCCAAACGAAAGCCACCCCCCATGCCACTATCCATGAGTGGCACTTGCATTGTGGAAACCGAAAAGCTTTCAGTACTCGGTATGTGTATCACAGACCACCTTGTGTGGAATGATCACATATTTGATGTCGCCAAAAATGCTGCTAAGTGTTTGGGTTTTCTACGGCGATGCAAGAAATTTGTCACCCCATCTGATCTGGCTGTTATATATAAAGCCTTTATCCGTCCAAAACTCGAGTACAATTCCCAAGTTTGGGCAGGTGCTCCATCAACCCACTTGTGTTTTTTGGATAGGATACAAAGAAGAGCTATGAAAATGATAGGTGACAGAAATATAACGGAAGCATTTGCAACTCTCGAACACCGCCGCAATGTTTCATGTCTTTCGTTGTTTTACCGTTATTTTTATAAGCAGTGCTCTACTGAAATAGCCAGTTGCATTCCGCCCCTAAAAGAATTTAACCGTAATACTCATACTTTCAGGAATGCACATTAGTTTACCCTTGAGCCCAACTTCGGACGTACTGTCAAGTATAGAGATTCTTTTTTTAGCCGAACTACCCGAATGTGGAATGCTTCACCCGGCTCTATTTTTCCCTTCCATTTCGATATTCAAAGGTTCAAAACCAATGATGTACATCGGCATCTCCTCTTTAATCCTTCCTTGTTTTCCTAATGCTCGCACTGTGTTTAATTTAACAATTTAAGGGTATCAAAAAACCTACGAGTGCGCATACTATATAAAAAAAATTGAACATTTTGAATGAAACAACAACAACTAAAGTGTTCTACCACCAAGTTATTTGGCTGAAGTAATAGCTATTTCACGAGTGTGAACCCGATCATCAGACTTCTTTGTGTGGTGCTGAGTCTCAATATGTTCATTTTTATTTGAAAAGCTTATTGCCCGTCATATTTCGGAATTCGGAAGCCGAGCGCTACCGAAGCCACATGTCAAGCTCCATCTCAGTGCAGGTTTTATTACTTATCAAATGCATTTGAACGACTAGCATTTTCGTTAGAGCACACAAAGCTTGCTGTTGTCACATTCGGTATCTTTCTTTTTTCTCCGTACCCGATTCATATGGTGGTAGAATACTTAAGTTGTTGTTGTTTCATTCAAATGTTCAATGTAAATATTTATTATTCATGTTAGTTGATTATTATTGGTAGAGTTATTAATTGTACGCATAATTTTGGTACGTAAATTAACAAATGGATAATAAAAGAAAAAGTTTTAAAAAACGCATAGTTCTCAAAAGGTATGTAAATATACATATGTTTATAATTTGCAGATTAAAACAGATAAGAACAAATATGTTCTTTTATGTTGATAGACATTTCTCAGACAATTAATGATCCCTCATTGTCATGGGATTTAAACGAGTTTTGTACTGCTTTGGCCTTCTCCTTCTTCCAGTTAAATGTTAAACCGTTTAAATAATTTAAATAATTTATTAATGCAAAATAAATATCCATTAAATCGTAGTAACAAACATATTTACACTCCTCTTTGTTAATTTCAAACACCAATAATAATAATTTCAAGTTCCAATAATCAACAGGTTGTCCGGAACTCGTTTTTTTCGGAGACGAGACCGAGACGAGACTGAAAATTTTCGATTTAAGCGAGACCGAAACGAGACTTACAAAAGTCTCGCAGAGTCTCGTCTCGTGGCCAGCCCTAAATAGAACTCAATCCAACTAATAGAACTCGCTTTTTAAGCGAACCTTAATCCAGTTTTTTTTGGAGTCTTGGTTTTGACAGACAAAAATGTCATAAAAAACTACATTTTCTCCACAAAGCGGTTATGTAAGACTGACACAACCTTTTTTTAAATTTGCTTTAAATTAGAAATTTGTTCGTGTTCGCAAACAAAAATAAATCGATTTCATATCATTTTCGAGATCTGTCAGAGGGGCTCTTTCTTTTTATGCTAAAAAACAATCTCAAATCGAATAATAATTACAAACAAAAATTTCGATATAAAGGAGAATCGGCAAAGTTGAAAAAGCTTAAGACCAGTACTTTAATTAGTTGTATAACCATAATACTCTAAACCATAATGTAGCTCGAGAGATATTGGTCTTGAAAGCACCGAAAAAGACAATAATGCAATTCTTCAGTTGGAGCTTGTCTTACTACCAACAGTAATGTTTCACACATTGTTGAAAAGAATATTGCGTGTGCTTTGTTTGGTTATATCGACGCGCGCCGCCGCAGTTTAGATGCAGACCATGGGGTTCGTGAGATATTAAGGCATACAAAATAAATATAAATCGGGTGGCACAATTGCTCATGAAGAACCAGGGCCTAGTGACTAACAATTCGCAACCATTCTTGTGTGCGCCTATCAACAGGAATGGAAGGGACCTACAATTTTATGCCGAATCCGAACGGCTAGACGAGAAGCACTTATTCGTGGCAAGTGATACTCTTGGAGGATTTGTCAATTCCTCGCAAGAGGCAGTAGCCCTGAAAACAAACTTTTTTAGGTGGACGAGGGTGGGAAGCGAAACCAGGACCTCCAGCGTGACAGTCGAACGCACTAACCATTACGCTACGGGCTACTACGATATTAAAGCATACGAAACGGCAAAAAGAAAAATAATGAAATTCTTTCAAAACACCAAAAACAACAATATTATTTGGTCTACAAACTCAACACTAATGTGTCATACGTCATTGAAAAGGTCATGAATTCAAAAAAAGGTAAAAAAAAAATTTGTACGTTCTAGATTTTTGTAAATTCGAGATTTTTGCATTCGAGATTTTTTTTTGATTTTTTTTCGAGATTTTTGCCATTCGAGATTTTTGTCATTCTAGATAACGTCATGATCCCACAAAAAAATTTATATTCCCTATATTTCCAACGTACAAAAATCACGAAAGACTATATATAGAAAAAAATCTCGAAAAAAAAATTCATTCGAAATTTTTTTGTTTACATTTTTCAATAGTTTAAACGAAAATAAAACGCATAATTTGTTCAATTTATCAAACAATTTATTTTTCTGGTCAGAAAAGAAGAACAAACGAAAATTTTTTTAACAAAAATCAAATATTATTAGGATATGTTGTATATGTTATGTATACTCGTACCACAACATAAAAAATATCAAAAAAGTACAATAATTATTGAATACAAAGGAAAATTGTCAAAATATAACAAAATTAAACAAATAACTGTTACTATAATAACTAAATAACTTCTTTAAACTGGAGTTACATATATGCAAGGCTCTTAAGGTAGCTTACATAACTTTTTTCTTCTTTTTCGTCCAGTAATTTTAAGATTTGCTTTTTTTTTGAAATACTCCCTTTTTACCTTAGTTTCTTGACCAATCTGAATTTTTTGAACCACACAACTAACCTGAATTGACTCACTATGTTTATCAACTATCATTATGCTTGACTGTAGCTACCCTGGCAATACAAAAATGAGATTTATTCAGTTCACACAGCCAGTAAAACTTAATTTTTACAGATTTAGCTATTTAAATAATAAATAAACTGATCAATTTCAATTTTGATGGAACCTTTGTTTGAAACGATTTCATTTACTTTCATTGCAATTTGTTTTAATAAGAAAACTTGCGTTGTTAAAAGAGACCGTCCCTAGCAACACTTAATTTAGTCACCTACTTGTATAGTTGGATGGGTGCATGTCCTGTGCATGTCCTGTGCAGTCTACTGATTTTCTTAGGGACAGTTTGTTCACAGTGTGTTAAATTTAGTATGTGATTTTCATAGGCTTTAATTAACTAAAAGAAGAAGGTAAACAATAACAATAGAAAAATTGTTTTTGTTTTTTTGTTAAGTGCACTTTTTAATATGAAATATTAATTTGGAAGGTTTTTGCGACTTATAGTTAATTCCCCTGGAAATTATATAATTTGCAGCACATCAGTGCAGCTTATTTTATTAATACGTCGGTAGCCATCGACTAAAATCATGTGTCTTAGAAAGGCAACAACAATTCTTACTGAAGAGCTCAATTGTTGTTGTCAGAGCGAAACACATCTGCACTATAGGTCGCAAAAACCTTCCTATTTAATTAACTAACGCTAATCAACCAAAATTGGCTGATTAGTGAAATCTGTGATTAGCAACTCATACTTTGAATTTGTTAAACAAACTGGCCCTTAATGAGACTTTCCTAATCTAGAATTAATATTAATTGTTGAGACAATGAATGGTTACAATTCGCGCGCGCGAATTGAAACCATTCATTGTCTTACATAACTTTTTTCTTCTTTTTCGTCCAGTAATTTTAAGATTTGCTTTTTTTTTGAAATACTCCCTTTTTACCTTAGTTTCTTGACCAATCTGAATTTTTTGAACCACACAACTAACCTGAATTGACTCACTATGTTTATCAACTATCATTATGCTTGACTGTAGCTACCCTGGCAATACAAAAATGAGATTTATTCAGTTCACACAGCCAGTAAAACTTAATTTTTACAGATTTAGCTATTTAAATAATAAATAAACTGATCAATTTCAATTTTGATGGAACCTTTGTTTGAAACGATTTCATTTACTTTCATTGCAATTTGTTTTAATAAGAAAACTTGCGTTGTTAAAAGAGACCGTCCCTAGCAACACTTAATTTAGTCACCTACTTGTATAGTTGGATGGGTGCATGTCCTGTGCATGTCCTGTGCAGTCTACTGATTTTCTTAGGGACAGTTTGTTCACAGTGTGTTAAATTTAGTATGTGATTTTCATAGGCTTTAATTAACTTAAAGAAGAAGGTAAACAATAACAATAGAAAAATTGTTTTTGTTTTTTTGTTAAGTGCACTTTTTAATATGAAATATTAATTTGGAAGGTTTTTGCGACTTATAGTTAATTCCCCTGGAAATTATATAATTTGCAGCACATCAGTGCAGCTTATTTTATTAATACGTCGGTAGCCATCGACTAAAATCATGTGTCTTAGAAAGGCAACAACAATTCTTACTGAAGAGCTCAATTGTTGTTGTCAGAGCGAAACACATCTGCACTATAGGTCGCAAAAACCTTCCTATTTAATTAACTAACGCTAATCAACCAAAATTGGCTGATTAGTGAAATCTGTGATTAGCAACTCATACTTTGAATTTGTTAAACAAACTGGCCCTTAATGAGACTTTCCTAATCTAGAATTAATATTAATTGTTGAGACAATGAATGGTTACAATTCGCGCGCGCGAATTGAAACCATTCATTGTCTTACATAACTTTTTTCTTCTTTTTCGTCCAGTAATTTTAAGATTTGCTTTTTTTTTGAAATACTCCCTTTTTACCTTAGTTTCTTGACCAATCTGAATTTTTTGAACCACACAACTAACCTGAATTGACTCACTATGTTTATCAACTATCATTATGCTTGACTGTAGCTACCCTGGCAATACAAAAATGAGATTTATTCAGTTCACACAGCCAGTAAAACTTAATTTTTACAGATTTAGCTATTTAAATAATAAATAAACTGATCAATTTCAATTTTGATGGAACCTTTGTTTGAAACGATTTCATTTACTTTCATTGCAATTTGTTTTAATAAGAAAACTTGCGTTGTTAAAAGAGACCGTCCCTAGCAACACTTAATTTAGTCACCTACTTGTATAGTTGGATGGGTGCATGTCCTGTGCATGTCCTGTGCAGTCTACTGATTTTCTTAGGGACAGTTTGTTCACAGTGGGTTAAATTTAGTATGTGATTTTCATAGGCTTTAATTAACTAACGCTAATCAACCAAAATTGGCTGATTAGTGATATCTATGATTAGCAAATCATACTTTGAATTTGTTAAACAAACTGGCCCTTAATGAGACTTTCCTAATCTAGAACTAATATTAATTGTTGAGACAATGAATGGTTACAATTCGCGCGCGCGAATTGAAACCATTCATTGTCTCAACAATTAATATTTATTCTAGATTTTTGCATTACAGATTTTTTTTCTAGATTTTTGCAGTTCTAGATTATGCTTTCTAGATTTTTGTTTTCAAATCTAGATTTTTTTTTCGAGATTTTTACTTTTGGGATTTTTGCCTTCTGGATTATTGATTTCTAGATCGTGGTAAACCCTTTTTTTGTGGAACGAAATAGAGGTCAGCTGATTTTTTTTATATCTGAAAGAGGGCTATTAGAAAAGCTTATGTCCGTTTTTTAGGGACGCCATCCGTCATTTTAGAAAACGCGATCGATCTATATCTTCGAAATTTTTTTTAAGGCTCTTAGAGGAAAAATTGTAACGCCAAGCTTGTAGGCAATTAAATTATCTTTCGTTCATTAATGCATTTTTTTTCGATGCGGGCGATATTTTCAAGGTTATGTTGTCTTTTGTTTTTTCATATTTACACATTTTTGTCGTTCTCGAATAAGCTAACGTGAATTACTTTTCACATACGAATTTAAGTACATTCAATCTCCAACATTTTGATTTATTTTTGAAGATAATGCGATACCGCAGTCAAAATTTGCAGCCATTTTGGTTGCGGTAAAATGAAAACTCCAAGGTAAATAAAATAGTAAATTGTTATTAAAATTAATTACAAATACCAAAATGGCTGTAAGTTTTGACTGCGGTATCGCAGCATCTTCAAAAATATATCAAAGTGTTGGAAATTCAGTGTTCTAAAATTCTTATTACGAAAGTAATTCACGTAAGTTTCCTCGGGAATGTCAAAAATGTGTAATTGCAAAAAAATTAAAAATAAAACGACATAACCTTGAAATTATCCGCTCCGAAAAAAATGTATATATAAACGAAGATGGTTTAATTTGCCTACAACCATGGCCACACAGTTTTTCCTCTAAGATCAATAATTTCGGAGATTTATGTCCATTTGCATTTTCCAAAATGGTGGATTTCGCCAGGGTCATGGCGTCCCGAATACCCGGAAATAAGCTTTTTTTACAGGCCTCTTTTATATAAAGGGGTTTTCAAGAGGGACGCTATAAAATTAGAGCCACAGGGACAGCAAACGAGGCCATATTTTTTGCGGCTCTTTTGACATTTGTCTTCAGTAAGGTTTGCCATTTTATGATGGAAAGATATACGAGCCAACAACGAGTCAAAATTATAAAAAATTTACTACCGAAATTCGGAGTCAGTGGGCCTCAACTTTAAGAGCGCTACGTCCAATTTATGGTCGTTATAATCGTCCTAGCAGATCAACAATTGAGCGTCAAGTGGAAAAATTTGAATCTACTGGCACAGTACAAAATGTTCCCGTGCCAGTGAGACATAGAAGTGCCCGTAGTGTCGAGAATATTGCTGCCGCTGAGGCTTCAGTTACAGAAAGCCCAAATGTGTCTCTCACACGTCGTTCTCAACCGTTGGGCATCTCTGTGACGTCGTTGTGGCGAATTTTGCGAAAAGATCTTGGCCCACATCCTAACAAGAATAAATTGACGCAAGAACTGAAGCCGCTTGACCACCAGAAGCGTCGTATGTTCGTGAATTGGGCTGAGCAACAACTTGAAAATGATTCGGATTTTCATCGAAAAATCATCTTCAGCGATGAGGCTCATTTCTGGCTGAATGGCTTCGTCAATAAACAAAATATGCGGTATTGGTCAGGCAGCAATCCACACGTACTCCATGAGTCATCATTGCATCCCGAAAAAATTACAGTTTGGTGTGACTTAATGGGCCGGCGGCGTCATTGGGCCGTACTTCTTCCGTGATGATCAAGACCGGCACGTTACTGTGAATGGGGATCGCTACCGTTCAATGATAACCGAATATTTTTGGCCCCAATTGGATGATAAGGACTTGGAGGACATGTGGTTCCAACAGGATGGCGCGGCGCCACAAGCCACACAGCGAATGTCAAAATCAATTTATTGGAAACCAAATTTGGAGAACGTGTTATCTCACGAAACGGTCCAGTCGCTTGGCCGCCTCGGTCGTGCGATTTGACGCCGTTTGACTATTTCCTGTGGGGCTACGTCCAGTCTATGGTCTATACCAACAAGCCATCGACGATGGATGAACTTCGTTCGAATATCGAATGTGAAATTGCGGCAGTATCGGCCGATTTATGGATCGGACATCTGCAAGCGTGCCCGTGGTAGCCATGCAAAAGAAATTCAACTCCATACATAATGGCATCAAACGTACTTTCACAAGAACAAAGAATTTCATTGATATCCAAAACCGTTTTATTTAAAAAAAAACTTTTGATATAAAGAAATCAGCTTACCAATATTTCATTCTACAAAAAAAGTCTATGTATATCTATTGTACTTTATTGGCTCAATTGATTTAGCAGCAAATTTTCCAAAAGCTCTAACTTTGGACTGCAATATCGCATCACTTTCAAAAATGAAAGAAAATTTGTTTAACTTTTTGGTCTACAGTTTGTATCATGAGAACCATTTACGAAAGTTTCTTACGAAATTAGAAAAAGGAAAAAAAGTAAAAAATAAAAGGACATAACCTCAAATATATTTTCCACGCAGAAAAGTGTCTTGATGATGACAAATAAAAGATTATTTTATTTCCAACAAATTTGATTATGACAACTTTTCACTTCAAATCGATAGTTTCGGAGATATAGATAAATTCGCGTTTTTCATAATGGCGGATTTCCCCAGGGGGATGGCGTCCCGAAAAACTCGACATAAGCTTTTCTAATAACCTCCTTTCAGGTATAAAAAATTCAGCCGTCCTATATTTCGTTCCATAAAACGATTGTTGTTGTGCTAATTTGCCTATACTTATTTTAAAAGAAACTTTGTGAGTGACAGTGCTGTCATTTTTACGCAACTAAATTCTAATACCGCTTTCATTTTAACAACAAATTTGTAAGCTAATTTTAAGGCCGTTCTGCTCGTATAAATAGATTTTCTTTATTGAATTCTTCGCCTCACCACGTTCGAACAAAATCACTACAAAACCCCCTCAATAATAAATTCGCTAAGCCACTCATAAATTTGAATGTTTGTAAGCTATATTAGTGTACACCCTCACATGCCAACATTTCCATCCCTTACCAATATTCCTTGCTCAAGAATATAAATCCTTCAAAAAAATGATTTAATTTTCTAAATATTTTTCATCATAAATTCATAAAATTCAAACAAAACAAAAAAAAAAAAAAATCTAAAATATTAAAACTTACCTGTTTGAAAACAAAAAGGACCTACACCGTGCAACACCACACATTGAGTCGCAATTTGTTATTTTTTTTCTTAAACCAACTGTTACTTATTTCCGTCAGCTTACGCAAAGATGACAAAGGTTGTAAAAACCACAAGACATATCCTAAACAAAAGGCAGCAGGATAGAAAAAAAAGGCCAACCACAACTAACAATAGATTAAGAATGGTCCACCCACTAAATATTATTATCTAACGTAGGTATCCTTTTTTGTCAGAGGAATATAAATTTTACACGCTCATCAGGATTACATACAAGGATTTTTATGGTTTGTTTGATGAACACCCTCTAATAAAATTATATTGTTTAAATGATTTTATTTTTGATTTCGAAGTCGTTAAAATGATTGTGTTTTTTTTTTTTTTTTGTATCATAGGTTATGCTCGGGAAGTGCGGGACAAGAGTAGGTATAAGCTATACCTACATACTCGTAGTTCACACCTCGTGACTGTCTAATTAAGGAGATTTTTTTATTCTTTACGGTTTTTTTATTGTTGTTGTTTTTATATTTCAGCCTGTTCAACGATGATGGATTAGCAGCGGTTTAACGCATTAGATGCACAATAATCAGCGACGCACCGGACAAACAAAACTGCATAATCACTGGGGCACCGTTGTTAATTGTTGGCGCTGTCAGCGCCCACAGGTGGATATTGTTTCCCTCGCGGGAAGAATTATTAATTTCTATGATTAAATACAAAAAGTGTTGAATCTAAGTTTGCAGTGCGGGATTAAGAGAAGAGGTTGCAGGTAAGACTTTTTTTACGCTCGATGAGTGCATGCCGTAGCTCATTAATGAAAATGTTAACATTTTCCTTAATCACACAATCAAGCAGTGATGTTAAACAAAAAACCAGAACAGCAATGCCTGGAAGCAGGTTCGCATTGCATATGAGAAAAGTAGAAATATCCTCAGGGCCCAAGTCGTACAGTTCCTCTGCAAGACACAGTTAAATATTGGTCCGATATCCATAAATACCAAATTGATTTCTACATCCATTTATTCGTTTGCCCTTACAATCAGTGTTGTGCCATGTAGACTATAAATGTAGACTACATGATTGTCTACATGCAGACAATTCAAGGACAATGTTAACAATTCGTTAAAACATTATAATTCATAATTTTTCCTACTGAAATTTATTAAACCAAAAACAAAAATCTCAAAAAAAAAAAAGAACCAAGTTCTTCTATAATACAAAACCATAATTGTAACAACAAGAAAGTCGTGAAAAATCATTTCATCTAAATCTAAACGCATACCTATGTAGTTCTATGTTTATAAAGGCTTTAGGCCCAGTTTCACACTAACAGTAGTAGCATTTTAGAGCGAAATATAGGACACAAAATCCCAAAATTCGCAGTGCACACTTGCCTGCATAAATTGCACTTAAAAGTCACTAAGTCAGACTGCGAAAATTACCAAAAAGTACCAATATGTGAAACTTAAGTGCAACTTCTCCTAGTAAGTGCTCACTGTGAAACTGGTCAGTTTCAAATAGATATATTTTTAATTAGAGTAGGTTCACTGAATCACTTTACTATGGTTTACTAGTTTTTAAAAATCTTTCAAAGTTTTTTGGAATTTAGTAATAAAATGATAAAATTCCACTTGCCAGTAACCTTGAAATTTTGGTTCAGTAATCAAATCATTAACTAATAAATTACTCACATAATTTGGAGTTGTTTATTTTTTTTTTCTTCGATTTCACTTCTTTTTTGCTAAGATTTGGGGCATATGTATATGCCCCAGATAGACTGCGAATATGTCGCAGATAGACACAGGTTTAACTAAACTACAGTTTAAGGCAATTTTGGCTGAATGATAGAGACCGATTTTAATAACAAGATGTGGTTTTATATTTTTATAAGATAATTAACTTAGTATACTACACAAACAGCTTCAAATATTTTAAAATGATAAACTTAAAAAAAAAGAATCAACGTCTGAAAATTCAACTAAACCTATGTTTAACTTAGACACACCCCTAAAATTACTGAATACGTCCCATTGTTTTTATTCGATGCACTATGAACACGAGCATCTCTAAAGTCAAAAGGTCATCATTCAACGTCAAAGTACGTTACCCATATAATTAATACAAAAATTTGAGAAAGTGGTGGGGGGGGGGTAGGTTAGGTAGGTGCCACCCCCCCTGATTGGAAAATCTGCAGTTTTCATTTTTTACCTTTATACTATATGAACCTCAAATCATATCACTCTACCGAATTTTATTTTTCGACAGAAATCGGAAGTGCTTCATAATTGATAACGATTCTAAGAAAGTTGGTGGATGAATAGCACACCCATAACCGAAAGACCTCAAATTTTCGATTTTTCTTTTGTGTAATGCACTTCAAGACCTACCGGTCTACCGTATTTCATAATCCTACAGCAGTCCGGAGAGCTCTTTTAATTGAAGAATGGAATAACTTCCAAAGTTTCATAGAAACAAAACATTTTGATAACAAAAAAAGCTATAAGTGATTTTAAAAAGCATTAGTTGGAAGAAGAAAACAACTCCCGGTTTTATTTCCAACCACGTGTTTCAAACTTTTATTTTAAACCAACGCAACGAACTAAAACCTAAATAAACTTGGTAAACCAGATAATTTGATCTCGGTAGATAGAAATTAACTGTCAACATTTGAATGGGAACAATATTCTGTAAAAAAGATAATTTTATCTCACGAATTTGATGCGGAAAGTGTAGAAATAAACCTGGTACGCAGGGATAAGCCATTTGTGATGTTTAATTTTATTATTTTTCACGTTCATGCAAGTATTTATAAAAAGGTGTTCATGTAATCATCTTGCGGAAAAGTTTATTTTTCTGCAAAGTGGAAAATTATCTCGTTGCATGAATACCCTTATTATAAAAATATCGTACCGGGCGTAAAACCAGATATATGTACCTGGTAAACTAGATAATTTTATCTCGTTAGAAATGAACTGTCAAAACTTGTATGGCGAAAATATTCTGCAAAACAGATAATTTTATCTCACAAATTTGTTGCGAAGAGTGCAGAAAAAAACCTGATATCTGGGATAAGTCATTTGTGACGTTAAATTGGATTGTTACCCACGTTTACGCAAGTATTTTTAATGGGGCGTTCATGTAAACATCTTGCGGAAAGTAATATTTTTCTGGCAAGGCGGAAAATTATTTCGTTGCATGAATACCCTTTTTGTTATTATAAATTATTTAACCACTTGTCTATCGGTTGTAGCAGGACTTTTTGGAATGATTTTATTTGTGACATTTAAGTTATTGTTTACATTGTCGACACATTGTCTACATTGTCTATATTGTCTACATTTTCGACATTGTCGACCGATTGTCTACGTTGAAATGTAGACAACTAAAGTCGACACGTAGAGGAACAACATTGCTTACAATAACAATGAAAAACTGTTGCTACCTTTAGTACATTGTAGTGTTTAGTTGCATAGCTATTCTACTAGGGGATTTCGTTGAATTTGACCGTTAGATGTTTTTCTAGCCTGTTCGATAATAAGTCCGTTCCCAGAGTAAATCTGGGATTCCTTTGCTTTCTCCTTGTCGGAAACCATTTATACAGATGACTGTATATCTACGACTTTCAGGCTCACAATTATTTTTAACTCAAAATTGAAGTTTGTGGAGTCGGGATATTATTAGGGGATCTCAGGGGGCTCAGGGGGCTCAGCAATCTCAGTTTCCTGAACAGGATTCCTCAGCAAAATTCTGACCAAACAAATTTTTGGATTGACTTGCTTACCATTTTTGATAGCGCAAAATATCTCCCAATTTTTTACAAACTCATTTCAACAGAATTTCGGAGGAAAAATTAATTTCCCTTATATTTGGGCCTTTTAATGCCTTAATCCAGCTCTGAATAATATAAATATTTAGCTGTGGGACTGTGTTTGTTATTTAATCTGCAACTTGAAGTATTTATTTTAGCCACTTGCACTCTGCACCGACACTAAATAATTTAGGATCTTAACAATTTGTGTATCCATATCATGAAAATCAAACGGTAATTATGTTGTTCGTTATGTACATTCAAAATAGCATACAGATTAAATAGAATCCATCGCGTGATGTTGGAATTATAAATACCAACACGATGTACCTACCTGCCTTTAAATTCAAAATAGGTAAATCTTTTCAAATTGAAATTGTGATCATATTTGTTACTTGATTCGAATTTGATTGATGGTATTTTTTTTTATTTATGTTGCAGTGATAAACAATCGAACGTGTGCCAGATTATCCCTTTTTCGTGGAAAAGTGAAACAGAGGAACATTAGCCAAATACATGATGTTGACGTACCTACATAACAAAGCTGTGAATAGTTGTGGAAAAATCACCCGCTGTGTTGCAAAAAGTGTCAGAAAGGTGTCTGTTTAAAATCAGTTAACAAGTAAGTTATTTGCAACTTTGAACATTTTTCAGTGATTTAATGACATATAAATGAGTGATGATGGCGTTTAAAAAAGTATTCTTCCCTTAATTCATTTTGACAAAATGTCTAATAGTTTCTTAAAATGTCAGAATAGAAGTTTAATTTTATTAATAAATTAATGAAAGATTTAAGGGATGAATCAGCTTAAGTCCCACTCAAGGTGATATACCAAGGAAAATGAAAATATATGTACATAGGTTTACGAATTAAATTGGCTTCATTAAAATGAAAATTATTGAAACAAAAATATTTTTGCCAAATATTAGAAATGCATAAACACATTTTTTTTTCATATACTCATTAATAACTAGGGCTGGACACGAGACGAAAAAAGTCTCGATCTCGAGACGAGACTGCCTTTTAAGCAACCGAGACGAGACTGTATATTTGGACCGAAATTTACAGAGAGTCTAATAAATTAAAAAACCCAATTTCAGTTAAATATTTACTTTCTTCTCACATATTAAAACTATAATCGAAAATATTTCGTTCCAATAATCAACAAGTTGTCCGGAAATCGTATTTTTCGGAGACGAGACCGGGACGAGACTTAATTAAACGAGAACGACACGAGACCGAGACGAGACTGAAAATTTTTGATTTTAACGAGACCGAGACGAGAGTTACAAAAGTCTCGCCGAGTCTCGCCTCGTGGCCAGCCCTATTAATAACTCACTTTTTAATCTTATTAGCAAATAATTAGGGCGTTAAGGCCATAATTTAGGTCAAACCTTGCACTTCATTCTGACGACGGGATGAGCTTTGGTACATTAATAGTCCACATCCTAAGTTTACGTTAAAGAAGTGTTTCCACGGTGGCAACACTGGCAGACCGGAGATATAAGGGTTGCCTTCTGACCAGTAGTAGCCCGTAGCGTAATGGTTAGTGCGTTCGACTGTCACGCTGGAGGTCTGTGGTTCGCTTCCCAGCCTCGTCCACCTAAAAACTAAAAATTTTTTTTCAGGGCTACTGCCTCTTGCGAGGAATTGACAAATCCTCCAAGAGTATCACTTGTCACGAATAAGTGCCGCTCGTCCAGCCGTTCGGATTCGGCATACAAATTGTAGGTCCCTTCCATTCCTGTCGACAGGCGCACACAGGAATGGTTGCGAGTTGTTAGTCACTAGGCCCTGGTTCTTCATGAGCCGTTGTGCCACCCGATTTATTTATTTTTTTCTGACCATGTTTTAACACGAAATTTCACATAATTTAGCATATAAATCGGGAACCAGACATCGATTGATGTCGTGGAATGTCTTGTTGGAATTAAAATACTTGAAGCCATAGGAATATGTTAATTTTTTGGCCCGTCCCCTACCCTTGTACGCTGGGGAGCAAAATACCCTCGGCGGTGAGTGTTTTTATTTGTCAGAAAATAATGGTTATAAAATGAATATTCATAAAATTTTAAGATTAGTGTCGACGTAGGATTTCGTATCCACCGTGTCAACACTTCTTAAAAGTAAATTTAGGATATGGACTAATAGTGTACCAAAGCTCATTCCGTCAGAATGAAGTGCAAGGTTGGACCCCCTAACGCCTGATTTGTTTGAAGTGAGTAATAATTATTGAGTATAAAAAAGACTCGGCTATATAAAAAATCGTTTTTTTTTTAGATTAATAAATAAAAACCTTTAAGACGGGTTGGGTGTTGGGTTCAAAATTCTGTATGTCAAAATTCTGTAAATGGTAGATAAAAGAACACGCGGGCGCCCTTGTTTACTTGTTGTACTTGAAGGAGAAGTATTGGTTTCGTGTCAAAAAAAAAAAAATTTGAAGTTTTTTTCAAAACTAACATTAAGATGATGGAGATTTCCGTCGGTATATTTGTCTGGCCGTCCTGATGTACATCGAGCTAGAGCCTAAATGGTTGGACTGATTTTCTTCAAATTTGGTATAAACGTTTTATGTGATTCTCTACAGGGAATGGGTAGCTAACATGCAAATATTTCGGTTTTATCAAGTTTTCTCAAAACAGCTTTGACTATAAACTTCCTAAATGTACTTTCTATAGATTAATCTTAATAAAATTGCATGCAACATTTTAACCAAAAACTCAAATAATGGAAAGTAAGTTATTGGGTTTTTTGAAAAAACATTTGCTTATAGCCCAGGCAAAATGTACAAAAAAATGGCCAATCTGCCAAAAAAATCCAAGTGAATGCTTTTAAACGCAATTGTATTTTTTTAAGAAGTTATCGGCATTTGAAAAGACGTAAAATGCCGAAAATGGTCGTTTTTCACGTATAACTCCTAAACGGTTCAAATTTTTGAAAACATCTGAAGATAAAATTTGCACATTATGTGTATCCCTACAAGAAATAATTATTATTTTTTTCTTAAAAACAACCGTTTTAAGATGTAGTTTTTTAAAGTTCGACAAAAAGTTCAAATTTCTGGTTTTTTGCCTTTTACTCTTAAAGCACAAGTTGTCGAAAAAAAATCTTGCGCTCAGTTTAAAGACCATAATATTCTCTTCAAAAAAATATGAAACTTTTTTCTATACGAGTCGCAAGATATTTTGACTTCAATAGTCAAAAAAAACCGTTTTTTCGCATTTACATATCTTTTAAACCCTAAGCTTAATCGAACAATTATATTAGCAAAATTTGTATATTATGTAATTTAACATAATCATGCTTTAACAGTTTTTTTTTTTATGTTAGCCATAATTTTTATGACATCATTATTTAAATACAAACACCAAAAGTCTAAAATACCGGTTTTGGGCTCTTTACTCTTAAATGACGAACTTTTCGGAAAATAGTTTATACTTATTTTGCAGATTTTAATATTCCCTAGAGGAAACATTGTCACACTTTCTTGGGTATAACGCATCAGTTGCAAGATATTGCGACTTCAAAAATGGTCAAACTTCGAAAATATTGTCGTACATGCATTTTATTACAAAATCCTGTTTATTCGAAGTTGTCCATTTTTGAAGTAGCAATATCTTGCAACTGATGCGTTATACGCAAAAAAGTATGATAATGTTTCCTCTAGGAAATATTAAAATCTGCAAAATAAGTATAAAATATTTTCCGAATAGTTCGTCATTTAAGAGTAAAGAACCAAAAAACTGATATTTTAGACTTTTGGTCTTTATATTAAAATAATGATGTCATAAAAATCATGGCTTATAGAAAAAAAATGTTAATGCATGCTTTTATATAATATTACATGATGTAAACATTTCGCTAGTATAATTTTTTGATTAAGCTTAGGGTTTAAAAGATATATGCGAAATAACCGTTTTGTTTTGACAGTTGACACTATTGAGGTCACAATATCTTGCGACCTATGACTCGTATGGAAAAAAGCATTATATTTTTGTTGAATAGAATATTATAATATTTGCATAAGATTTTTGTTTGCATCTTGAGCTTTTAAGATTAAAACAGGAATTTGAACTTTTTGTCAAACTTTTAAAGAAATTATGTCTTTGAAACGGTTGTTTTTAAGAAAAAAATGATAATTTTTTCTTGTAGAGATTCAAATAATGTACAAACTTTGTATACAGATGTTTTCAAATATTTGAACCGTTATACGTGAAAACGACCATTTTCGAAATCTTACGTTTTTTGAAATGTCGATATCTTCTTAACGGTGGGTCGTAAGTAAAAATAGGTCATAATTTTGTTTTTGGAAAATGACATAATGAACCAGTTTTGTATAAAACGCTTAGCATTTACCGCTTACGAGTATTATGGAAAAACTGATATTTTCAACATTTAACCTTGGATAACTATTGACGCGCACACGATTTGGCAATAAAATTTTGCGACAGTATTTCTTATGCCAAAATAAAGGTAATTGCGTTTAAAAGCCTTCAATTGGATTTTTTGGCAGAAAAAGTACAATGTGCCTGGGCTAATATTCCAGTTTAAAGCCTTGTACGCTGCTGATGTGAAACGAAATTTTTCTTTGGTCTCTAACACGACAGCGAAATGCTTACGGAAAGCACAGCGAAAAAATTCTCTTTGAAAGCGTCACCAATTATAAACAAAAGAAACAAACACAAAGCGAACAAAATCACAGGAGCCATGCTGTAATAAATGAAAACAAAAAAAAAAAAAAAACAAATACAAACACGAATGACACTCAAGTATCATTTTCCGCGCACATTTAATGGTCTGGTCAACTACTTCTGTGCGAAAAAATGGTGTAGATTTCTCTAAATAATCTGCTACAATTATCAATTTCGTTCATTGAACAGCGTACTGAAAAACGAAAAGCAGAACGAAATTTTTCGTTGTGTCATTTTTGTATGGGATTTTTCGTTTCGCATCAGCAGCGTACTAGGCTTATATATGAAAAAAAAACGTTTTTTATTAGGTATATTTGAGGTCAACCAAGAAACTCGTAATGGCATGAGAAACTCTTCGTGTGACAGATTCTCCACTATAATTCGAACACAGGTCTTTTTTAACGCCGGGAAGCACCACACTGTTTTTGATTAGGTGTGTTATGCCCGTTCCCCACCTGGATACGGCTTTGATTCTGGTTGTTAGCTTCGAAGACAAGTTCATGCGATCCAGCCGTGCAAATTTTTCTTTTTACGTATAAGTACTTATCAGTTTAAAGAACTGTGATCGTTCTGAAAAAGTAAAGCCTTTCATAAACACAAAACAAAATAATTCTTTACAGCCGTATTAATAAAAAACGCTTATTCCACCTTTATTCCATGAGCTTACAAAACCATGGAATAATAGTAAGTCCAGGGAATAAAATTTCCTATTAATAAAAACAAAACGAAAATCTACCACAATAAGTAGATCACGTTACCGAACACACCTAATAATTCTGTCAAAGTCTGATTTTTATTCCTTCGCTAAACCACCATGTTCGGTGGTTTAACTTAGTAAACGTCACTTAGAAGAAATTTTGTTTTTTAAATAACATTTTGTACTTAGTCCATGGCATAAGGTTAACCCTTCCCTATTCCACGTTTATAAATTTGGCTGTAATAGTCCAGAATTTTGCTTGATTTGAGGAATATTTATTTTTCCATTTTTTCATACTTTTTGCTTTTTTTCAACGTTTATATATTTTTGTTTTATGTTCTAAAAATAGATCCAAAATATACGTATTTTCGATCTTCCGTCCACATAGATATTTATACAAAATTAATTATAATAACATTTCTTATATTAAACATATTCAGATTTTTCTTTTCTCAAAATTGTATTGAAATTAAAACCAAAACAGAAGTCATAATTAAATTAAACACAACAAAAAAAAAAAAAGAATGATATCTATCCTCCGGGTGGTAACACTTCACCAAGGGGCTTAAACAAAAACCAATTCATTCACAACGGCTAATTTAGTGGCGATGGCGATGGCAGTGTGGCGGCAGCATCAGCGTCAACGACCTAATCAATTCAAATAATATCCAAACCAAGACAATGGAATTATAATTCAGAGGCGGCAATAGAATTTTGAAAATTTAAATTTTAAAGAAACCCGCAGACTGAGGCGCCTAGCTCTAGATAATTTAAAACTCAATAACGAGTCCCTCTGTTCAAACAGCGGGATGTCGTGGTATTTCTGGGAGGCATATAAGCAACATATAACTTAAATACCAAACTTGTATAGAATAAGCAGAAGTCGTGTAGTCGGTTTAAATACCCTTTGATTATAGCTGTCATTTTAGTTGGATTTTAAAACCGATGTTATTGATTGATCTCATCGGTGTGGTGTGGTGTTTCGTGCACCACGAATGACACATGGCTTCCGGTAGTTTAAAAAGAGGTTACAATTTTGATTTAAATGTAAGACTTATTCACATTTAAATGTAAGACTTATTCACCCCCTCACGGGTTAGACTTTGTCGTAGTGAGGGGGCTTACACCTAGGCTTTCAGCAATCCAGCTGCAAGTCTAGGTAACTAACATAACCCAAAAAAACCGAAAACCGAAATGTTGAAAACTATATAATATGAAATGAGTACTAAAGAATTTAAAAAGCGAGTGGGGATATCCACTCAAAAGTCGGTAGGAGTCGCGACTACCGGCGATGGCTTGGCCTCTAACGAGGAGAAGTCGCCAGTGACAATTAGTACACCTGGTATAACGAAGTGCGGAAGGTCTTGCGAGCCGACCACAATCCATGGAAAGACTGATAAGTCATCCGTGGGGGGTGAATCGGCTCGTGAGCTAGACGCTACTGCTGGCGAAGAGGGCTTTGTCCTCCCCGCCAGTAGTACAAATCCTTCGTGCTCGGGGGGACCCCCCGCGACCATTGGCAGTGCTGCTGCGAAAAACAGCTCCACTGCCGTTGGCCGTGGGGGTCTCTCTTCGGGTACGTTGGCTAATGCCCACCGTAGTGGTAGTAGTGGCGTGACGTACGCTGCTGCTGCCATTACCACTGCCCGTAAACAAGCGAACTCCGGAGCGGGTGCCTTCTCCGTTACCGGACGAGGCAGACCGCAAAAGAGTTCGCAGAAGAGACTCCAATTTGTTGGAGGTCGGCGTGCGTTAGCAGGTTCTACCTCCACCGGATTGGGGCGAAAAAATGCACATGTGCTCAACTCCGGGTCGGGTGTCTTGCCCAGTAGTGCAGCCGTTAAAAGCTTTACTACTGGTAGGAACATACCGACCCCCGTTGCAAAGAAAGTGCTACAGCCCGTTGGAAGTGGGGCTATGAAAAATAGTTCTGCTTCCATCGGGATGGGGCTCAACAAAGCCACGCCCCCGCAGATGAGCTCGGAGACGGATATCACATCCGGCAGCGCGTCCGTGACTTACGGATCCAACACTGCTGGGGTGCTTAAGCCGCCTCCGTATTCACAGAAGAACCCCCAACCCGTTGGAAGCACGGCCCCTGACAACGGTCCTCCCTCCATCGGGATGGGGCTCAACACCCCCCCAGGGGCGGGTACTTCTGCCAGCAGCGCGTCCGTGACTTACGGATCCTCCACTGCTGGCCGAAGTATACCGCCCCTGGGCTCAAGGAAGATACCACAACCCGTTGGTGGTAGGGTCATGAAAAATGGCTCTGCTTCCACCGAGTTGGGGTGGAACCAAATCAACCGTAAGGAGAGGCGGAATGCCGAGAGGATCGTGAAAGCTATCGGTGACATTCCGGTAGCGGATCGTGACTCGCGACAAACTGCCAAACTCCAATGGGCCATGAACATTATGGCTCTCAGAAAGACCAGCGGGGACTACACGTCAAAGCGTCAACGGTCCATCGGGAGCACCATCCTCGATCCCAAACGACCCAAGGTGCAAGGCACCGACAAATCACTTAACGTGAATAAAGGTCTGCCCTTTAGTGACGTACTAAAGGACAAAATTGTCATTGCAGTCATCGACAGAAGTAATGCAGATGGCAGGATCTCTCCTGAGAATTGGTTGAAGGTCATAGTGAAGCTCTCAGCTGGCTTCATGAGTTTAGTGAGGGAGCATCCCGGACCTCAACCAATCACAGACGATGCAGGCTGGCACCAAGGACGTGTTAAGCTCATCGCCTGTGCAGATCAGAGATCATGTGATCTGTTTAAGCTTGCTGTTAGCAGACTGGGAGAGGTCTGGCCAGGTGCTAGTCTCGAGGCTGTTGCTAGGTATGATATCCCCTGCAGGCCTAGAGCTCGTGCCTGGATCCCGATCGAACCAGCCAGCAAGGATGAAATACTCCAGATGATGCAGTACAGCAATCCAAGCCTACCTACAAAAGATTGGGTAGTCGCGAAGCTGGAAGAGATCAGGGGTTCCTTTAGATCTGCTATCATAGTAATCAACAAGGAATCTCTGGCTCCTCTGGTGTCGACCGAAAATGTGATTAGGTACGGCTTCCACAAAATCGCCTTGAAGATGAGGAAGTTGCACAAGAAGCCCCTCCACAAAACCCCCAGGACATGACCATAGACGAAGACCCTGTCGTCGGCATCGAAACTCCAGAGATGGAGATAGATGACATTGACACTTCTCCGGCTATGGTATTGCCCAATCTGCCAACCGAAAGGAAGGCTCCTTCCGTCGACCTCTCCGACATGGAGAGCGTAGACTCCCCTATCAACGTTCTTCTAAGCGAGGAAGAACTTTTAAGATCTTCCTCTGAAGCCGAAGACGCTGACCAAACGGTGCTGGAGGTTGATCTGACCGACTGTGGTAACAATGCTGCAGCTGATTCAGATTAATCTCCAACACTGTATTATGGCTTCGGCCTCCCTTCTTCTCCGTCTGAACACAAACGGGGAAGATATTGTCCTGATCCAGGAACCATGGATTGCTAACTCCAGTGTTCAAGGACTCAGGACTCCGGGCTATTACACGCTGCATGCGCCAGATAAAGGTGAACCTAGATCTTGCATAGTAGCTAAATGTAATACTAATGTATTTTTACTCCCTGAATATAGCGATCGAGATGTAACGGCCGTCAGATTACAAACCGAAAAAGGGTTGTACTGGATAGTGTCCGCCTATCTTGGCCATGACGATCTTGGCCCTCTCCCCAGTGTAAAGCTAAGGAGACTGATCGCTGATGCAGAACGGCAGAATATACGCCTAATTATCGGGTGCGACGCAAACGCGCACCATACAGTATGGGGGAGTTCGGATATTAACGACAGAGGTGAGTCTCTTTTCGATTATATTCTTACTACTAACCTACTTCTAAGTAATGTTGGAAACGTACCAACTTTTGTAACTAGAAATAGACAAGAAGTCTTAGATATCACTCTTGTCTCAGATATGGTTCATCAATCGATATTGGATTGGAAAGTATCTTCTGAGCACTCGTTCTCAGACCATAGATACATTCAATTCAGTCTAAATGATGAAACTGAAAAGCCTCCTTCCTTCCGGAACTACCGGAAAACAAATTGGCTCCTATATAGGGAAACTCTTAAAAAGTTAATCAAACCTGACCTTTTTAATCCTCCCCTGAACAAAACTGATCTCGATAATAAAGTCAAAGATCTAACAAATGCACTCAACAAATCAATGATCACTTCCTGTCCTCTAACTAAAATTAGGGGCAAAAAGAAACCTAATTGGTGGAAGCCAGGGCTCGAACCGCTCAGAAAAGAATGTAGGAAACTTTTCAACAGAGCTAAATACACCAGAGAGAGTTTAGATTGGGATATATATAAGAACTCGCTGAAAGTGTATAAAAAACAAATGAGGATAACTAAAAGAACTTCTTGGAGGAACTTCTGTGACAAAATAGAAGATTCTTCAGAAGCATCCAGACTTAGGAAAGTCCTCTCTACCAATCCAGGGATGCCAAGCTCTCTTAAAACAGCAGATGGCTCCTGGACAAAATCCTGTGAGGAATCACTAAATTTGCTACTTGATACTCACTTCCCAGGTAGCTCACAAATTGTCTCAAATACTGAATTCGCTCAGTCACATGACTGGGTCAATCAAATACCAGGTCTGATTACAAGGGACAAGCTCCAATGGGCTATAGACAGCTTCCAACCTTATAAATCCGCGGGACCAGACGGCATTATACCTGCTGAACTTCAGAGATCCTCAGATATCATAATTCCTCTACTGGAAACTATACTGATCGGTTGTCTGAATTTCATTCATATTCCTTCAGTATGGAGAGAGGTGAAAGTTGTCTTCATACCCAAAGCTGGAAAATACTCCCAAATTAATCCAAAAGACCTGAGACCAATTAGCTTATCATCATTCATTCTTAAAACTTTCGAACGTCTGATTGATATCCACCTGCGTGACACTATAGAGCTTAACCTTATCTCTAAAGCACAACACGCTTACTGTAAGGGAAAATCGGTGGAAACTGCTCTTCACACCTTAGTAAGATCTATCGAATACTCCCTGCACCATAAAGAGTACACGCTTGCGGCTTTCCTTGATATAGAAGGCGCCTTTAACAACGTCAGCGGCCGTGCAATAGTAGGAGCACTGGAAAATTTGAAGGTGGACGGCCTACTGATTAAGTTGATAGACCATATGTTGGGAAGTAGGGTCATCAACTCTGCATTGGGAGGCTATTCCACTAGAAGATCTGTCACTAGAGGCACACCACAAGGTGGGGTCCTTTCACCACTTCTATGGAACTTGGTCATAAATGACTTACTGACTGTCCTGGAGGGTGAAGGATTCAAACTGATTGCGTATGCCGATGATGTTGCAATAGCTATATCAGGGAAACACCCCCAGGTTCTTACAGAACTTCTTCAAACCGCTCTTAACAAGCTAATAAAATGGGCAGAACGCTGTGAGCTAGGTGTAAACCCCGGCAAAACAGAACTTGTCCTCTTCACAAGGAAATATAAAATACCACAGATAAATCCTCCAACAATTAATGGTGTTCCACTTTCCTTTTCAGATGAAGCCAAATATTTAGGTCTCATACTGGATAAAAAACTAAGTTGGAAACCTAATATTCAAGAGAGAATTAAAAAAGCCACTGTTGCTTTATTCTCCTGTAAAAAAGCTATAGGTACTAAATGGGGTCTATCCCCTGCCATAACTCACTGGCTCTACACTGCGGTCGTAAGACCGATTCTCACTTATGGGGTAACAATTTGGTGGACTGCTCTAGATAAAGTCACGTACTGTGACCAGCTGAGCAAGGTCCAGAGATCAGCAAGTATGTGCATAAGTGGAGCTCTCCGCTCGACACCATCAGCTGCACTAGACATACTCCTCAGCCTCACACCCCTCGATATATATGGCAAGCAAATGGCTGCGAACACAGCCGTCCGCCTTAAAGCCATTTCTCAATGGACCAACAACTCTATCGGTCATACTAAAATTCTAGACTTATATGAATCTATTCCTTGTCATTCCGACTACACCACATCCAAACTAAATTTCGACAAAAGTTTCCAGGTCACCATACCCTCAAGAGAATCTTGGGACGTTGGGGACCCTCTCAAAGGTGATTCAGTTCATTTTTATACTGATGGGTCGAAAACTGAGGAAGGTGTGGGTGGCGGAGTGTACTCAGACAGACTTAATTTAAGTCTCTCCTTCCGGCTTCCTAACCACTGTACCGTATTCCAAGCGGAAATTCTGGCAATTAAAGAAGCTCTGTCTTGGCTGAGAGAAAACGTGATATCAACATCGGATATACGCATCTTCTCAGATAGTCAAGCAGCACTTAAATCTCTCAACTCTGTCTCTACCAACTCCGTTACGGCCCAAAACTGTCGATCGTCTCTTGAAGAGATGGCGGAACAGTTTAATATTCACCTTCTTTGGGTGCCGGGCCATAGAGATATTCCGGGAAATTGTAAAGCCGATGAACTTGCCAGAAATGGAACTCTAATGCCCGTTTTGCCTAACAGGTGGAACATAGGTATACCGATCGCTACGTGTAAACTTTTGCTAAAACAAAACTCTGCAAGGAAAGCAAACTCTAGATGGACAAACCTTACTACATGTCTGGCCACAAAAGAAATCTGGCCATCGCTAGACCCTAGGCGCTCTAAAAGTTTGCTATCACTTAGCAGATCACAAATTAGCTCCGTAATAGGTGTCATAACAGGACACTGCCTTATAGGAAAACATGCCACAAGACTTGGCGTTTTCTCAAATGACTTCTGTAGAAGTTGCATGGACGAAGAGGAGGAGGAAACAATTCCTCACCTCCTCTGCACATGTCCTGCTCTTTCACAGAGGCGCAGACTCCTTCTTGGGGACTACTTTTTCAATGATCCAAGCGATCTAGCTAATACAGACATACACTGTCTCTCTCGCTTCATAAAAAGCTCCGAATGGTTTTCGTAATGAGGATAATCTCCTCATTCCTATCATGTGGTATCACAACGGACCTAATTATGGTCTAAGTGTGTCAGCCGTTTTCCTGACAGCCACTTTAACCTAACCTAACCTAAGACTTATTCAAAAAATAACATCCCTGTGGTAGGTAGGTTTCTGTGTTGCTATATTAAAATTAACTAGAAGGAAATATAAGCAACATGCAGCACCTAGAAGTTTATTTTCTTTGTTGTTCTACTTTATGTTGCCGACTAGCTTATTGGCCAGGGGGATGACAAAGACCTTTTCCCAATTGGTTGTGATCTTAGAATAACTAGTAATTAGTAATATCACTTCAAAAGAAAATGTAACTTTGTTTTTTAAATAACGTGTTGAAAATCTTATGGTTTCTTAAGTAAGAAACCCAATTTATTTTTGATTACGATTTGTCAAAATTCATATTTTCATGATTATTGCGTTCTATTGGGAAAATAAAATGATTTATTTTTGGGTTTAAAATCAATTTTGCGGATCTTGATTTTTTGACAAATTTGTTTGGTGGTGGCAGAAAACTGGTGGATTAAAATGTTTGACTGTCTTTGGTAAGATTTATCATAAATATCTACAAGTAGAAATTAAACAACAATTTTGTATATAAATTGTATACAATATTTTCAATTATTTTGTTTTGACAGTTGGTATATGCCAACTAACTGGCTTCTTTATAATATGACGTTTGTGTTCAGTACTAATCGGGTACGTTCAAAAGGTACACAATGTATACTATAGCTAATATCACTAGCATTTTCATTTTTGTTCAGTTCTGCGCATGTTTTCAAAATTAAAGAAAATTGTGGTCCAAGTGAGATACACATTTCTTCAACACACAAGACAGAATTCCATCGGGACCAGGACTAAAAGATTCGACGAGCTCTAGAATCTTCTCAACTATAGAACTTTAATGTTTAGAAATATTAATGTTAAGGTGAGAGAAACTTTGCGACGAAGAATGGGGAGGTAATGGTTCCTGTAAATTGGAATTTAAAAAACCATCTTTGAAAAATTAAGCTAACATATTTGAGATTTCTACAGAATTATGGCTGCTCATATTAAAAAAAAAAAACAAAGAATTACGGAAGCCGTCAGTTTTCTTTTTATAAATCACAAATTTCCAAAAATTTCTCGGACTAAACTTTAGTTCATTTTCTGTTTTTGAAAAATAAAGGTTGAGAAATGATTTCTGTGTTTTGTGTTGCTTTGTTAACTTGATATCAAGTTGGATGTTGCATGGTGCATGTTCGATGTTGCATGTTGGATGTTGCATGTTGCATGTTGCATGTTGCATGTTGCATGTTGCATGTTGCATGTTGCATGTTGCATGTTGCATGTTGCATGTTGCATGTTGCATGTTGCATGTTGCATGTTGCATGTTGCATGTTGCATGTTGCATGTTGCATGTTGCATGTAGCATGTTGCATGTTGCATGTTGCATGTTGCATGTTGCATGTTGCATGTTGCATGTTGCATGTTGCATGTTGCATGTTGCATGTTGCATGTTGCATGTTGCATGTTGCATGTTGCATGTTGCATGTTGCATGTTGCATATTGCATGTTGCGGGGCAAACAAATTGGCGCGGGGCAAAAAAACTGCCGCGAGGCAAAAAAACTGCCGCAAGTCAAAAAAACTGCCGCAGGGCAAATAAACTGCCGCAGGGCAAATAAACTGCCGCGGGGTAAAAAAACTGCCGCGGGGCAAAAAAACTGCCGAGAGGCAAAAAAACTGCCGCAGGGCAAATAAACTGCCGCGGGGCAAAAAAACTGCCGCGGGGAAAAAAAACTGCCGCGGGGAAAAAAAACTGCCGCGGGGCAAAAAAACTGCCGGCAAGGCAAAAAAAACTGCCGCGGGGCAAATAAACTGCCGCGGGGCAAAAAAACTGCCGCGGGGCAAATAAACTGCCGCGGGGCAAATAAACTGCCGCGGGGCAAAAAAACTGCCGCGAGGCAAAAAAACTACCGCGGGGCAAATAAACTGCCGCGGGGCAAAAAAACTGCCGCGAGGCAAAAAAACTGCCGCGAGGCAAAAAAACTGCCGCGGGGCAAAAAAACTGCCGCGGGGCAAATAAACTGCCGCGAGGCAAAAAAACTGCCGCAGGGCAAAAAACCTGCCGCGGGGCAAAAAAACTGCCGCGGGGCAAATAAACTGCCGCGGGGAAAAAACTGCCGCGAGGAAAAAAAACTGCCGCGAGGCAAAAAAACTGCCGCGGGGAAAAAAAAACTGCCGCGGGGCAAAAAATCTGCCGCGGGGCAAAAAAACTGCCGCGAGGCAAAAAAACTGCCGCGAGGCAAAAAACTGCCGCGGGGCAAATAAACTGCCGCGGGGCAAAAAAACTGCCGCGGGGCAAAAAAACTGCCGCGAGGCAAAAAACTGCCGCGGGGCAAATAAACTGCCGCGGGGCAAAAAAACTGCCGCGGGGCAAAAAAACTGCCGCGAGGCAAATAAAACTGCCGCGGGGCAAAAAAAACTGTCGCGGGGCAAAAAATCTGCCGCGGGGCAAAAAAACTGCCGCGAGGCAAAAAAACTGCCGCGAGGCAAAAAACTGCCGCGGGGCAAAAAAACTGCCGCGAGGAAAAAAAACTGCCGCGAGGCAAAAAAACTGCCGCGGGGAAAAAAAAAACTGCCGCGGGGCAAAAAAAACTGCCGCGGGCAAAAAAAAAAACTGCCGCGGGGCAAAAAATCTGCCGCGGGGCAAAAAAACTGCCGCGAGGCAAATAAACTGCCGCGGGGCAAAAAAACTGCCGCGGGGCAAAAAAACTGCCGCGGGGCAAAAAAACTGCCGCGGGGCAAAAAAACTGCCGCGGGGCAAAAAAACTGCCGCGGGGCAAAAAATCTGCCGCGGGACAAAAAAACTGCCGCGGGGCAAAAAATCTGCCGCGGGGCAAAAAAACTGCCGCGAGGCAAAAAACTGCCGCGGGGCAAATAAACTGCCGCGGGGCAAAAAAACTGCCGCGGGGCAAAAAAACTGCCGCGAGGCAAATAAAACTGCCGCGGGGCAAAAAAAACTGCCGCGGGGCAAAAAATCTGCCGCGGAGCAAAAAAACTGCCGCGAGGCAAAAAAACTGCCGCGAGGCAAAAAAACTGCCGCGGGGCAAAAAAACTGCCGCGGGGCAAAAAAACTGCCGCGGGGCAAAAAATCTGCCGCGGGGCAAAAAAACTGCCGCGAGGGCAAAAAAACTGCCGCGAGGCAAAAAAACTGCCGCGGGGCAAAAAAACTGCCGCGGGGCAAAAAATCTGCCGCGGGGCAAAAAAACTGCCGCGAGGCAAATAAACTGCCGCGGGGCAAAACAACTGCCGTGGGGCAAATAAACTGCCGCGGGGAAAAAAAACTGCCGCGGGGCAAAAAAACTGCCGCGGGGCAAAAAAACTGCCGCGGGGCAAAATCAACTGCCGCGGGGAAAAAAAACTGCCGTGGGGCAAAAAAACTGCCGCGGGGCAAAGAAACTGCCGCGGGGCAAATAAACTGCCGCGGGGCAAAAAAACTGCCGCGGGGCAAAAAAAACTGCCGCGGGGCAAAAAAAACTGCCGCGGGGCAAATAAACTGCCGCGAGGCAAAAAAAAACTGCCGCGGGGCAAAAAAACTGCCGCGGGGCAAAAAATCTGCCGCGGGGCAAAAAAACTGCCGCGAGGCAAATAAATTGCTGCGGGGCAAAAAAAACTGCCGCGAGGCAAAAAAAAACTGCCGCGAGGCAAAAAAAAAAACTGCCGCGAGGCAAAAAAAACTGCCGCGGGGCAAAAAATCTGCCGCGGGGCAAATAAACTGCCGCGGGCAAAAAAACTGCCGCGGGGCAAAAAAAACTGCCGCGGGGCAAATAAACTGCCGCGGGGCAAATAAACTGCCGCGAGCAAAAAAAACTGCCGCGGGGCAAAAAAAACTGCCGCGAGGCAAATAAACTGCCGCGGGGCAAAAAAACTGCCGCGAGGCAAAAAAACTGCCGCGGGGCAAATAAACTGCCGCGGGGCAAAAAAACTGCCGCGGGGCAAATAAACTGCCGCGGGACAAAAAAACTGCCACGAGGCAAAAAAACTGCCGCGGGGCAAAAAAAACTGCCGCGGGACAAAAAAACTGCCGCGGGGCAAAAAAACTGCCGCGGGGCAAAAAAACTGCCGCGGGGCAAAAAAAAACTGCCGCGGGGCAAAAAATATGTCGCGGGGCAAAAAAACTGCCGCGAGGCAAAAAAACTGCCGCGAGGCAAAAAAACTGCCGCAGGGCAAATAAACTGCCGCGGGGCAAAAAACCTGCCGCGGGGCTAAAAAAACTGCTGCGGGGCAAAAAAACTGCCGCGGGGCAAAAAAACTGCCGCGGGGCAAAAAAACTGCCGCGGGGCAAAAAAACTGCCGCGAGGCAAAAAAAAAACTGCCGCTAGGCAAAAAAACTGCGGCGGGGCAAAAAAACTGCCGCGGGGCAAAAAATCTGCCGCGGGGCAAAAAAACTGCCGCGAGGCAAATAAACTGCCGCTGGGAAAAAAAACTGCCGCGGGACAAAAAATCTGCCGCGGGGCAAAAAAACTGCCGCGGGGCAAAAAAACTGCCGCGGAGCAAATAAACTGCCGCGAGGCAAAAAAACTGCCGCGAGGCAAAAAAACTGCCGCAGGGCATAAAAAACTGCCGCGGGGCAAAAAATCTGCCGCGGGGCAAAAAAACTGCCGCGGGGCAAAAAAAACTGCCGCGGGGCAAAAAAACTGCCGCGGGGCAAAAAAACTGCCGCGGGGCAAAAAAAACTGCCGCGGGGCAAAAAAACTGCCGTGGGGCAAAAAAAACTGCCCCGGGGCAAAAAGAACTGCTGCGAGGCAAAAAAACTGCCGCGGGTAAAAAAACTGCCGCGGGGCAAAAAAACTGCCACGGGGCAAAAAAACATAATTTTCCAGACAAGTATGGCACGATGTTTGGCTTTCACTCTTTTACTTGCGTGCATATTGCTGAAAAAACAGTTGGACCAAGTTAAAAGAAAATCCATTCAGCCGCTTAGGCTGTAGTTGCAGGCGAAACAGAATTGCTAGACCGACTTTTTGGTAAAAGGTATTTTTTTAGTGATAGGGGAAGTGTGGAAGTATTACCAGAATACAAAAAAGTAGAATTTTCGTACAGGAAAGGGAATTATTCGCCAACCATGATATTTGTCGCTATTATTGGCCGTTGGTATAACAGTTCCTTTATGTTGGGGTCTATTCAGTCCATCAAAATTGACCAATACTTTCATGTCAATGGAACACTATTGCAATTAATTTTTGCTCTAATTGCTATCTTATTTGTTGCCATCATATACTGCCTAAACCCCGGGGCTTACAGCCTTGTTTCCATACAAGAAAATGATGTATCAGGGCTAAGCTTTCTAACGATATACATATATCTCATTCGTGGGCAATAGATAGACCAAAATGCCTATTATGTCCATTCTCCTTTTAACAATTTTGTTCCTTTAATTTTTTTTTTCACTATCAATTTTCACACTCTGAATTACCTATTATGTAATATTTGATTAAATCTCTTGAATATCGTCATCGATGTCTTCATGCGTTTTTTGCGTATTGTCGAGTTTGAAGTTTATTAAATAAAATTAAGTTTTGTTCCAAGAAATCAGAATTAAAATAATGTCGAAGTAAACGCAATTAAAATCGAAAAAATGGTACTAGCGAATGTATCTTGGTAAATTTTTTATAAAAACTTTTCTGAATAAGTCATTTTCAAGAAAATTTTACTATCTCTATTTTATAATATTTTATAAGGAGCAATGCCTATACCTATCTCTACTGGAAAAAAGTAAAATAAAACAAAAAAATAATTTTGTTTGCATTTTCTTGAATTTTTTTTTATTTGAGAACATTAAAATTGTATTCAATATTTTTTGAATAGGCTAATTCGATAGTACATTTTATTCTCTACACTAAAAGTTTGCGTTATTTTCAAGAAATTAAGCTTGCTTTTCGAGTTATATGCAAAAAACGACAAGGGTTTAATCTAGCCCCCCCCCCTTCAAAATTGTACAGTCTCATTTATTAGTAAAAAAAATTTCAGTAAAAAAATTAACAAATGCAAAATAAATGGATTCTTACTGAAATGTCTTGTATCATTTCGTATATTTTTCAATATACGATTCAGGGCTTCACATGCCCGTTTGTCAGCCATTGGGCATTTGTCGTAGGTGGTAATGTTACATTGTTGCAATACTTTCACCATCCACTTGCAGATTCAAAGTCAATTTCAATGCAGAATGGTTCGACCCCCTTCTTACAACGTAGAATCAATCTCCTAAGAGGCCAATACCAAAGCAATCTCAGAATCGTAGTCAAAATTAGTGAAAACAGAAACAAATCTTTCAATTGCACTGAAAGCATCGAGAAAGAAAATGCCACCATTACCGTTTTTGAATGCTTGCATTAATTCATTGAACATCTTGACTCAATACGTCTCGAACAAATCCATTTATCGGTCGAGTTCTCATTGCCACTTTGATATTTCACTTTGACATCTGTCTCTTTGACATCTGTCTCTCTGACATCTGTCACTTTGACATCTTTCACTTTGACATATGTGACTTTGACTATGTCGCTTTGACATCTGACCTGTCACTTTGATATCTGTTACTTTAACATCTGTCACTTTAACATCACTCACTTTGACATCTGGAAATTTCCAGCATATTCCTCCATAATGTCCTTCCTTCGTTCAATACAAATCCATCAAACCCAAAATCATGAAAATCGAGCGATTCATTCTCGAGTTATCCTGCTGAAAAATGAATTGTGCGCATACAGCGCCACCTGTTGAGAATTTTAAGAATTTTTGTTTTCCTAAACCTTCGCGGAATAATTACAAACAAACCCCCAGAAGGATGTATCCAATTTGGTCCATCCGTTTTCAAGTTAGAAAGCCAAAATCAGGAAAGTAAATACAAATTAGTTACATGTATTGCATGCCTACTGTTTTAAATTAAATGAATTAAACAGAATAAATTGCAGTGCAAATTCCAAAAAATTATCCATGTCTCATTAATATTTTATTATAAAGCTGAAATTTTGTGGACGTGTGTTCAGAACAGTACCAACAATCACATGTGTAAGCTACCGAAAAATCTCTTATCCCTTGGGGTTAGACCACCATTAAAAAAAAAAAAATTACCATAATCTGTATTTTTCGGTTTTTGGATATATCTGGGGTATCTAATTGTCCTAGTAAGACCATTAAAGCGTAAAATGGCCAGGCTTCGACTTCAAAATCAGCGAAGCACACACGAAATTAGTACCTACCCCCCCGACATTTTAAACCCCCCCCCGAAATTTTTTCCTGCGTTCGCGCCTGGTGGTCCTTGTGCGTTAAAGTTATCACATGTTTTTCTTTGTTTACTTCAAAATGACAGGAACACTCATTTTTAATTTCTGACAACCTGCGCAGTATAACACCTTAGATATGTACTGCGTTCGTTTAGATGACTTAGGGTACTTGCAAGTTAGGCAAGTTTCGAATCTATGATTGGCCAGCTGTCAATAAATTACCTGTACATGAAGCGAACGTTTATTGGAAAGTGAATGGAAAGTAAGTCAATAAATATCTGCCTTAATTTCAAATCAAGTGTGCTCTTGTCAAAATTGTCAGCTGTGGAAGAATAAATCAGTTTAACTTCTTATGAATTCTTTGTGCGGTCACAGGTCACAGTGAAGTATAAATAGAAAATGAATTTTTCAGTACATTACGACGGAATTTTGTATGGTGTTGATGATTATCAAACAATTTTCGAACGTGTATTGAATGGTAAGCAATTTGCACTAACAAAAGCCATTCTTAGTTTGACATAATGACATGTCAAAAAAAAACGTAAGTTATATTGAGGAAAATTTGCGTTCAATGGATGTAGTTGCATACATATGAAGTCACTTATGTCTGTTGAACGGATACCCATTGCCATTTCTTCATGAATAAACTGACGGCTGAAGAAAGCTTACTTAAGCTAAATATACACGATTGGAAGATCTTACAATATTGGCAGCATGCGTAGCTCATGCGCATCAATAGAGTATTGTTGCCGCATCAAAACTTTTTGTTTTACATTTCGGAATTCAGCCTCTTTCAATAGCTTCTAATGAGCTCACAATAACAATTGCCAATTTTCTCATCAATTATCAAGTTAAAATTGTCCGTTTACACGGTTTGTTTATTTTATCCAAAAATAGACAGTACCTGTTTTGGTTGATAATTGGCTGGAAATATATTATCTTCCAATCAAAAATGGTCTGTTCACACGATTGGAAGACCTCAAGAAGAATTGAGGGACTCATTGGAAGACAATTGTCAGATGACGATAATTTGAAATATTAGTTCAGTAGTGAAATAGTTTTCTGCAGAAGAAACTTCGCAAAGTTTTGACGAAATATTGAATAGCGCGTCGTAAACGTCGCCAAATGTGCGATTTGAAATTTTATTTGGCAACACGAAAATCGGTTTGGCGATGTACCCCAAAAAAGGCGATATATTAAGTTTTTGGCGGTTTAAATTTTTTTAATCGAAATTCTAATATTCTTTTCTCAAATGTTCACTTTAACCTTACATCTTTTTCATTGCTATTTGCGCTGAACGCACCCCAAAACTGAAATTCGATTTCACTTCTATCACTAAAATAAATGACGTATCTATGTCAAAACAAACAACTTTGTTAGTTAACCAAATCAAAGAAAGATTAATTAGCATATTGCAAAATTTGCGACTGCGATATACGTTCGCTCAAAACTTAGAACGGCATGCTGTAGATCTAGCCATGTTGCAAAGGCTATAAAAAGGATCCCATTGATAAAATACTATGGATACATATTGGGGCATATTCATAGTCGCAGATAGACCCAGGTTTAACTAAACTACAGTTTAACACAATTTTCGCTCAATGAATACAGACCGATTTTAATTACAAATTGTTGTTTCTATATTTTTATAAGATAATTAACTTGGTATACTACACAAATAGCTTTAAATATTTTGAAATGATAAACTTAAAAAAATAGAATCAGCGTCCGAAACTTCAACTAAACCTATCTTTAACTTAGACCCAGGTCTAAAATGACTATGATTTTTTAATTTTAAGTTTTTATGTATAATTTTTATTTGATTTTGTTTTGTTTATTTATTTTTTTTGAAATATGATTTGTTTTGATATTAAAACTACAAATTGCTGATTTTGTTTTCATTTTTAAATTTGGAGATTTAAATTTAAATTTTGGCGATTATGCTTATATCTGCTCATGCGTCCAATCTTTTTCGACCTTTTTTTTATACAACTTCTTCTTCACTGTTTTGGCGGGCGGTAATTTCGGCGACTTTTTATTTATTTCTGTGTCCACACTTTTTGAATTATTTTTACAATCAAAAGCTTATAAATGCGAATAAAATACATTTTTTTCTCTCTTCCACAGAAGACAAAACTGATCTGCTAATTCGAAGATGTTCTTCGGCACAAAAATCTTCCAATACTCAATAAGTCTGTCAATCGTTAAATTTTCTGACAAATTGGCTGACAATTTTTTTCCGCCAATATTGGAAGAAGTAGGTGAGAAAAATTTCGTACATCGCCGAAGAAAACCTAAACACTAAGCATCATTTTTGGCGACGACGAATATGTGATCGTTCTACAATAGGTGGTCTGTGATATACATACATACCGATGACTGAAAGCTTTTTGGTTCCCTCAATCGAAGTGCCACTCATAGATAGAAGAATGGGGGTGGGTTTCGTTTTAACGACATAGTGCGTTTTGAAGCATTAAACTCTACGTGGCTATTGATTCCCCATTGGACAATGCTATCGAGATCAGAATTAAATGAACTTATCATACGCTGCCGTTGAAAAGCAGAGTGTACTGTCGTTAGCAATACAGTTTGAGTTTAATGGATTAGAAGTTTCCGAAAAATTATCGTTTATGAAAATAAGAAAGAGAGTCGGATAGCACAAGGAGCACTGGGGCACAGCACCATTTATTTTTTGGATTTCCAACATAGTGGATCGAATACATAAGAGATTCATCAATACCAAATGCGCGCATTTTCGATAAGAGAGCTTGTTGCCAAACTCTATCAAACGCTTCCCCTACTTAAAATTGCTCCCTATCATTTAAAGAGCACTCCACGGTTTTCTCATCTTCTTGAACGTCTTAGTTCCTTTCTATATGACAATAGCTGATCCAGCCCCAGCGAACTTCGTTCCGCCCAAATTCGTCAACAATGGAAATTTGTATCATTGCGCCACCGAAGCGTTTTTCATCATTTCGTATATCTTTCAAAGTGTCATTCAGGACTTCCAATGTAATGGTTCTTCATTCACTTGCCGATTCAATGGTCCAATGGTTCGACCGCCTTCTAACAACGTAGACTCAATCCCCTAAGAGGCGAGTACCAAAGCAATCTCAGATCTCGTACGAATCATAGCCGAAATCAGTTAAAACAGTAATAAATTTTCCAATTCTCAATGAAGAAAATGCCAGCATTTCCGTATTCGACTACTTGCATCAATTCATAGAAAATTTTGATTCAATACGACTCCATTGAAATCCATTTCTCGCTCCAATTCTCGATTAAATGCACACAAATGCACTAAAACCCGGATCTTCTCGGATTTCCAATTTTTTTTGGAAATTTCCGAGACATTCCTCCAAAGTGTCCTTCGTTGGGCCAAGACAAATCCATCCAACCCAAAGTCGTTAAAATCGGACGATCCATTCAGGAGTTATGGTGCTGAAAAAAACGAAATTCGCGCCTACAGTGCCACCTGTTGAGAATTGTTCGAATTTTCTTTTTTTTCAAAACCTTCGCGTAGTAATTCCGATCAAACCCGCTGAAGGAAGTTTCCAATTCGGTCCAGTCGTTTTAAAGTTTAAAGCATCCGCACAAACCACGATCCATTTTGACTAAACATTTTTGCTAACTATGTGACATTGTAGTAGGAACACACGTGAATTTGGTTCCTGACTGTCTGTGAACTGAAAAAGTAAATGAAAATAATATGTTACTGTTTGGCTGTAAAAATTTGATAAGCTAGCTATACACTTTCACAAAAATCTCAGTTATAGTTTAGTGATGCAAAACTTAATAATTACCTTACAAAAAAAAAACACTTTAAAAAAATTGATTGTATTTTGCAGCAATGGCAATCCCACGGTGTTCTTCACTTAACAAACAAAACAATAATCGATAAATCATAAACAAAGTAAAAAAAAACTCTTCACACACTTGAATTCGAATTTAGAAATTGAAGGCGTGTCAGTGCCTAACAAAGAAATTTACCAAAAAGGCTCTATAAAGACCACAACAAATCATTAAATTCGGTTGCTTTATTGTTCCGAAATATCATTTCGATATATTATGTTTTTAAGATGATAAAGTGGCGCAATCGACACACAAATGCGCGATCGGGTTTTTTTTTCTATCAAATATTATTTCTGTATTCTGTGTGATGGTGTAGTTCAAGAGGATCATCAGCAACAGGATTTTTTTATAACATATATAAGAATAGAAATCTACAAAAGGATTCATATATAGAAGATGAAACGAAACATCAGCAAGTTAACTCTCCGATGGTACAGAAAATGATGGAACTCTTGAGGTTAGTTTTAGGTGGGTATATTCACTTCAACAGTGTTCTTCTCCAGTGACGATGATGACTTCTCCCCATTGATTCTGCTGGCACGACTACTCACTCCCGCCCTTTTGTTGGGTCAATCCGGTCGTCGTCGTTGTCCGCGTCGAGTCGGTCGTCAATAGGTTTCTACAAATGACCATGCGAGACATAAAAGATGCCGCCACTGGCGCCAAAAGGATAAATCATATAATTTATTTTTGTTCGTTCGTTCAACCTCTCGTATATTTCTCGCTTAAGAGGAAAAAAAAAAATAAAGGGACTTGCATGTGAAGTCGACTCATTTCGAGGACTATGACGTCGACTATTCGTATTCGAATGGTCTTTTCGGGAGCCTAACATCGAGCGCCATTCACAAAAGAGCTGAACTTTCCATCACACTCCGATTCACTGTGCCAAGCTGACCCTCTTTACACGAGAAGGTTTTCTAATCAAATCTCTGACGAAGGTCACCACACCGGAGACATTAGACAACAAACAAATTTTCCATGTCCGCGTTAACATGCGATCGCGAGTGAACCTTTGAAAAAAAAAAGAAAAAATTATAAAAACAAATGAATTTAAACTTTATTTGAATCATTTTCTATATTTGTGTGTATTTTTGTATTTTTAATTTGATCTATTCACGCTACATTTGTATTTCAGAAAAATTAAAAAAAAAAAAAAACAAAAGCGATTATATTTACTAATCCCATCTCATGTATAAAATCCACTTGCTGCAAATTAATGGTGGATAATACAAACTCTTAGTCCGAAACACACTCGGGGTCTGTTGATTGAGGACTTAGCTTTTTGGTGGAGTTGTTTGTTCATTTACCACTTTGTTTATTTCTGAGCAAAAAAAAAAAAATGGAGTAACAACTTAGTAGCCTATATTTTGGGAAAAAAAAGTAAAGACTATTATTTATTTAATTAACGATTAAATATGTTTACATGTTATTACTTTTCCAATTTGGACGGGGAGATTTTGACAGTCTATGGCGACCATGGTTTTTTGTTTTAGTATGTTAATTTTCCTATTTATTTTTTAGACACGAACGGGAAAACATTGATAAGGTACAGCGTCAAAGCTCATAAACGTAGCTGTTGGAACGTAGCAGTTGGAAGCGGATCTCAGAGCAAAAAAAAAATATTCTTCATTGATGAGGCCCATTTTTGAATGGGCGGGATGTGGGACGATATGGAAATTCACGATTCGTCTACCAAGTGGCAATGTATCCACAGAAAGTCATTGGTTGATGTCTTTCAAATAAAACAGAATGTTCGCTGACCAAACAACTTGTTTTATTCAATTTGTACATCATCCTGTTCTTAAAAAAAGCCCTTAAAGCTAGAATTATAATTGTCGGCTGTGCGCTAAAGCTTGTGTCAAAAGCCAATGAAGAGTAGCTTTCCGAGCATTCAAAAGGAAAATTTGCCCATATTGCACTCTAGTGAAATGAAATATCTTTATCTTTTTTGCATTTCTACTTTAGCCAGATGTCAGTTTTTCTTAAGTTAGGTGCGCTCTGAAAGCAAAAGCGAACGAAGCTAAATGAAAAGCAACAATCTGCAATTATTGTAGATTCATCATATGATTTTATTGTGCTCGCTTATTTTCGTCCGACTCCTCTGAAAAGAGCCTCAATCAAATGACGTAGAGTGTACAAGTATAATCAAGTGCAAAAAATTATAGACATTGACGCTGACCTTCGCGCGTTGGACAAGACAATCGAAAATATTCTTTTTGTTTGTTTGTTTGTAGTGTGTGTTTGCTTTGTTCAACCTTCTTTCCTTTATAGTGTGATGATTTAGCGTAAAATAAATGCTGCGAGATGTTGCAGCGATACATAATTGCGGCTTTTTAGAGGTTTTAATCAAATTTCGACAAAGTGCTCTCAATGAAATGGACAGCATCAGAGACGCATCATAAGTATTTTGAGAGTTCCCACGCAACAAAAAAAAAAAAACACTCAATATCCTGCTGATGATGGGATGTATATATTATATACATAGTTTTTTGAAAATATTATTTTAGCGATTAATTTGTTCATTTTGTTATGGTGATGTTGCGCAGCCAAGGAAGACATTGGAGAAACCCATAAATTGATGTTTCCCATTCGGAAATCATGTTTACGTACATAAGTGAGAAAAGTTCCGGAAATGAATCATTGGCCTCTGAAGATAAACATCTTAAATTTATCCATCATTTCCTCCCAAATCAATATAAAGGAATTTTTGTTTGAAACTACAAGAAATCTAGATATAGGTCCCAAAACATTCGTAAAAACATATCATCGTTGAAACGCCAGAGACTTTCGACTGAGTCCTCCGACTTTTCTTGACTTAACAATCCGTCAACAAAATCCACGAAAATTGAGGGTTTCTTTTGTAAAGTCAAAAGAGTCGGAAGCGATTCATTCGAATTCGAACGTGAGCACTGTCAAAAACATGCATATTTCAATTTTGTGAGAAAAGTTCAGGAAAATGAGGTATCACACAATTTTCTTCATGCTGTTATACATTTGACTTCAAGCGTATCCAAAAATGTGTGTCCTCAGTATTTTAACAGTGAGCCCACTGTGATCTCATTTTTCGGACCCTGCATACTTTATTTTCTTTTTAGCTTAGTACATATATTTTATTTGTATATTTTTGATTATCGTACAGGACAATCACGAAAGAAACCTTACAGGTGGTTACAAACAACCGAATTGCATTCGATCCTCTATGATTTCAAGCACACTGCTTGCCGTCATATAAGGTCTGTTCCACACCATGACCAAAACTGCCAATTGTCAACAATTATTGTCAACAATTGTTGCCCAAATGCTGTTCCACACCACACAAATTTGGTAGTTTTGGGTAGAAGAGAGCGCTCACGGGAGAGTAAAATTATTTCCCCTCCTGACAAATTGTGCCCAAGAAATTTGTTTGGGCAGAAATTGTTGGTCTGTCAAATGCCAGGTTGAGGTACGTTGTATAAAAAATTTACTGTTGTAGAGTCATCGGTTCAGTTTGCTTCGCGTTGGAATAAAAAAAGATACAAAAAAAAAAAAAATAATAATTGTGTGGTAGAATTTTGCCCCCCCCCCCCAGAACTGGTACATTCAAATCAAATTATAAGAGTTGTTAAAATATATGATTAAAATAACAGAAAGAACTTGAGTGAAACTCTTATCTATTTCTGGCTGGAAATGCGAATTTTATTGTTTGTTGCATCCCTTTCCCATGAAAAGCACCACCTCACAAATAAATAATCGATCTTGCAATAAGTAAAATGGACCTTCCTATACATACTTAAATAAACTTGACTTGAAGTATGATACTTCACTTTATTTCTAATCCAATCCGCCCCTTGAGTAAAACAGAATCCTGGATCCGCCCTTGCTCACACACATAAAAATATTTCACAAATAAGGCTTGGAACAACTGAAAGTAATTTGATTGAAATCAAAATGGACTAGTACTGTTCCGAAATCCAATCGAAAACGACATTAGGAAACTGTTTTTAAAAAAACATTATTTTTCAGTCTCAAAATTTAAAAAAAATGCATACTAATTTTTCCAAAATTTTACTTAATTAACTACTACTTTCGTTTCGAATTTCAATGATTTTATCTATTCTTAGACAAACACTGTAAATTAGAAATGGTTCTACGACTTTTACTTTTCAAAATATTAAATGAAAAAGAAATACAGGAGGTCCTTAAGAGTAAACAATTTTGCACGCATATATTTTCGAAAAATAAATTTTGATTTTTGTAGGAAAACTATTGTTTCTTTTGAAAATTAAATATTTTGAAAACGGGTTTGTTCTCAAAATTCAATGCTCTCACCAAGAGGGCTTGGGGCTCAAATTTGATATATATATATATGTAGATATGTGTATTTTAAATAATGAAATGGTGCCGTGAAATAAGGTAGAAGGAAATAAGGTCGAATCGACTTTATTTCCATTTAGATTGGAAATAATGTCGAATTCAACTTTTTTTCATGGTCGACTTTATTTCCATAGCAAAATAGTAATAAAACAAAAAGGGAATTAATGTCGAATGTTATAAAATGGGAGAAAAGAAAAAAAAAGATTGGTAATAAAGTCGAACTTATATTTAACATCTAAAAATTTGAAAAAATTACCTCGCTTAGCCAGCTTCGTAGAAAGTATGCTATTGAATCCTTTTAAAGAGATCGTAGTCTTGTGTATGGTCTTATAGCACGATATTTTCTCAGGTCCCTACAGTATTTGAACCCGCGTGCGCGCGGGTCGTGTTGCCCGCGTTGCCTGCCCTCGCCCCCTCCCCCCCCCCGACACCCGCACCGTGCCGCTCGGGCCACCCATTTCTTATTAAATTATTCTGAAAACCTTACCTCATTAAGTTATTCTCTAAAACCTTACACAGGGCTACCAAATTTTTAGAGAGATTCAACAGCATACTTTTTACGAAGCTGGCTAAGCGAGGTAATTTTTTACAAGTTATAGATGGACTGTTGGATCAGGACTTCAGAAAAACGAGTTATAACTCGTTTGAACCTGTGGATGGAATTGAAGAGAGAAAATATGGGCATATCCTCAGGATATCGTCCCTTTTAGTTTTAGTTTAGAATAGGATTTTGTTGTAGCTTTTAGCACAATCATCAGAAAGTGGTCACTCACTCAACCAGATCAGCACCCGCACCCGCACCATCCACAGTTAGCCCACTAGGCAGTTCGTTGGCTGGCACTGGAGCGTCCACTGATCTGATTGGATGATCATCTGGCCGCTGTGCACCACAAACCCCCACCAGAACCCTAGTCCACTATCTTGTGATCATAGGGAATCGACGGAAGGTATACTGCAGAAGTAGCCGAAATTTGTCCTAGAGCCATTTCGTCGCGTTGAGAAAAGAAATCAAGTCTTTGATCTTCATTTCAGAAAGTTCGTTAATGTCGTCAAAGAATGCTCTTCCGAGTGACTGTTTTCTAGCTTTGGCCAGAGCAGGGCATTTGCAGAGGAAATGAACTACTGTTTCCTTTTCCTGCTGGTCCTCACAGCTCCGATAGTGAGTATTGTGAGGTATGCCCATCTTCGCTGCATGCTCTCCTATTGGCCAGTGTCCGCTACAGGTTGCAACTACCCTGGCTATGTCTTGCCTGGGCCTGCGTATTAGATCAATTGTTCGGTTCTTGTCATAGGTGGGCCAAATCTTCCTAGATATAATACAGTTTGATAGACTGCTCCACCTATACGATTTGCTTTAGTAAGATAAATTGAGAGAATGTTGCTCTTCATAACTCCAAGCGGAATGTTGATTCTTTCCGCAAGTGAGCCATGAAGGGCGGAACCTTGCCTGGCCAGCTCGTCAGCCCGTTCATTGCCCTCAATGCCACTGTGACCCGGGACCCAGATAAGAGTGACATTGAGGTCAGTGTTCAGACCCGCAAGATTAGATGAGACGCGGCGAGACTTTTGTAAGTCTCGTCTCGGTCTCGTTAAAATCGAACATTTTTAGTCTCGTCTCGGTCTCGTATAACTGCGAGCCTCGTCCTGGTCTCGTCTTCGAAAAATACGATTTCTGGACAACCTATTGATTACTGAAACAAATTATTTAAAATTATAGTTTGAATATCTGCTGAAGAAAATAAATATTTTTAAATTTATTAGACTCTCTGTAAATTTCGGTCCAAAAATACAGTCTCGTCTCGGCCTCGTCCCGGATGCTTAAAACGCAGTCTCGCCTCATCTTGGTCTCGTCAAGCGGGACTGAGACTCTTCTCGTCTCGTGGCCAGCCCTAATGCTTTGAAGATTGATTTTTTTTAGAAAAATCATCTTTTGGTGCCCCTTGGTACTCATGTCAAATGTTAAAAAAAAAAAAACTATTAAAAAAATGGTGAGGCGTGCAATTTTTTAAATTCAAATTTGCTACAAATCATATTTATGTACATAGGTATACCTTGGTACATTATTGCTTATGGGAGAATTTTGTCATCTAGAACGTGTAGTAGCCATCTGATTTTATTGTTTTTTTTTAATTTTCTGAGAAACGGCTTCCAAGATTTTGATTAAACTTACTTAGCAAAGTGATTGTTTCAGAACTGCGTCCATTTAAGCTTTCTTTTTGAAAAAAATGTAGTTAACAATATAACGGTAAATACCGGATTTTGACATTTTTTGAAAAAATTGGGTGATTATATGTGGTTCTTTACACAGAGAAAAAAACAACGTAAAATCAAAGCAAAAAACTTTGATTCTAATATTTTTCGGAACGATTTGGCGCCAATGCCGAAAATTCTTAAATCAAAGTGGATCGACTTTATTTAAAAGTGATTCCATACTTAAAAACGAACTAGATTTTACTACGCTTACATGTTGATTGTTGATAGGTAAATCAAATTCATCCACCTATTAAAACACTGAGGGAAAAAATGCGATCTAAAACTAAATAGGACCGCATTTGATCTAAAGTGTTTTAAATGAAGTGGAGCATTTTCATTTTTACGTTGAAACAATGTTAATTTGAATATGCGACGTAATTTTAAGAGATTCAACCTAGTTTCAAAGTAAAACGTGTTTATTTATACATTGAAGTCAACTTTTGTACATTTACATTCCGTTAAACGTTTATTTAAAGTGAAACGTTATCACTTTTAAATCGAGATCCAAATTTAAAGTACGCTCAACTGTGTTTCAAAGTGAAACGTATTCATTTTTACATTGAAATCCACATTTTACATTGCGATCCACTTTAATGGCATTTAAAGGGCCATCAACGTAATTTCAAAGTGTTGCATAGTTAGGTAAACCTCAATTTTTTTGTATTTGTAAGCTTAATATAAAGAATTTCGAGAGCGCGTTGTAGTTTTTCGAAGCAGCTCCCTAACATTTGTGAACAAATTAATCGCCCACTCGAATTTCACTCTCATATAATCGAAAAACAATATTTAATTACTTTTCCTATATTTATTCCTACTCATCCTACTCATTATTCCTACTCATAGCAAAACGATTCACTTAAGTCGTCACAAATTTATAAATGATTTATCACAGTAATGAAATGCTTCGAGCATGAATATACATTTGTCTTTGTCTTACATATAAATTCAAACAATGAAGCGTGGCGTGGGTAGCCATTTTGAATCAATGCCTAACCTAGCGAAGTTCAATCTATGTTGATTCGAAGTAGATAAATGTTGTTTTAAAAGATGGATGAATTTGTTTTACCTATGATTCCACTTTAAATCAACATATAAACGTAGTAAAATCTATCTCGTTTTTAAGTATGGAATCACTTTGAAATAAAGTCGATCCACTTTGATTTAAGAATTTTCGGCGTTGGCGCCAAATCGTTCCGAAAAAAATATTAGAATCAAAGTTTTTTGCTTTGATTTTAGGTTGTTTTTTTCTCTGTGGGAAATTGAAATTTTTTTTTGCTCAAAAAAAAAACGGTACCTGCCATACAACTAATATACAAAAATTGATTTATTTCAAAAACGGCTGTAACGATTTTGAAAAAAAAAAATTACGAGCTACTATAATAACTACACTTAGGGCCAATTTTTCATTAATCAGTTTAACCTCAGATAGTACTTATTCTTCGAATAAAACAAAAATTTGTTCCTGTTGCTGTAGCAAATATTCCTCTGATAGAATAAATGATGATTGAAAAATCGGCTCTTAATATTTTGGTAGAAAAAAAAAAAAAAAAAAAAATTATGACTATTATTAACGGTAAATGTCATAGAACCGGTTTTTTGGTTTTCAAATTTCTCGTTAACGGCTACACCGATTTCAACCAATTTTTTTTAAGTAAGAGGTCCTTACAATTTTATAAAATTTTTCAAAAAAATAATTTTTGGGTTTTTAAAAAAATATTGAATTTTTTTTTTTGAAAATTCAATATCTTGAAAACGGGTTAATATTTTGTGAAAAACTTGTATTTTAATAAATTCTAAAAATTTGTATTTATACAAAATTAAAAAAAAAAACCGCTTTAACGATTTTTGATTTTTTTTTTTTATAAATTCATATTTATCAAACAAATCAGATAGCATACGTTTTTTTTACTTGAGACTTGATGAATTAGTTACTATTGCTTTTAACATGTAAATTTCTTAACCCCGATCAATTATTTAGCCTCGAGCTATTTTTTCTGCGCTTTTATTTAATTCTCTTCGAATTCTAGCCCCAAAGCCCAAACTTTGGTTCATCCAATTCTTTTCGGATTTAGAAACAAAACATACAGTAGGTATATGAATATCAAAAGTGTGATTGTAAAATATTTTAGACGAACTTAATACATTTTTTTTTTATTTTTTTTTTGCAATATGTTTGTGTTAAATTTTAAAATATTCAAATTGCAATTGTAACTAGTTTATATTAATTCTTCGTTAACCTACTATAGTCAAGCTATACATTCTATAGTTGTTAGCTACAAGAGCAAGATTGTGCAATCCAGTTGGGCTTTTTATTTTTTCAAGAGACAAAAACTAATGTTTCCTAGTTAAATACAAAATTTGTACTTTTTTATCAAGTTATGGTTTCAAAAAAGCTGATTTTTGCTTCATTATAATTATATAATTTTTGGACTGTTTAGAGTTAAGTGCAAACAAAAAATTAGTGAGGCCACTATGATTCTGATGGCCTCACAAACAATGCCAGGTTTTATTGTTGTGCATTTATGTACCTACTGATGTGAGCTTTTTCTGCAGAAATATTTTCCCACAGTTTTTGCTACAAACAAGACTCTGATCATAATCATTCTTTCTTCAAAAGAAAATGCTTTCATATTGTCTTCAATTGAAATGCGTGGGTATATGTATGTATAGTCACTGCGCGCGAAACCCCTACTTTTACATACGTCCCGTCCATCGATTCACTTACTGTGTTTCCTCATAAGATTCTATAACCAGAGCATAAGCACATTAACGAGAAACAACCACACAAAGTCCAAATTTAAAGAGCTATCTTTCAATCTTAAAATTTGTTTGCGCACAAAGATTTTCGAATTTTAAAGGAGACGATATTTGTTGCCGCCTTGCGAACCGTTTGTAGTTTATGTTGCATATATGATGCGGTTCTTCAATTTATTTCAAAAGACAGACGCCCCATCATCAGAGAGAAGATGACTTAATTTTAAATTCGAAAACAATGCTCGAAACACAAACAACAACAAATTGGAACTCATTCTCAAATATAAAACAACATTATTACAAAAAAAAAAAAAAAATGCCCATTGGAACCGAAGACGCGTAGAACAAAAAAGGTTCCTTATTTTATTATTATTCAGAACGAAGACAACAACGACGACGCCAGCAAATCTTTCTCGACCTAATCATCCTCGAGAGTCATTGAAAAGTGTGACGAAGCAATTCTACTGAATCTTCAGTGCTCTCTCTCTCTTCCTGAAGCCAACCCAGTTCCCTCGATCCCGATCCAAGGTCTGAGCCCGATGCCGCAACACCACTTGAAACTTAGTGATTGCTATACACAGAGGGGTTAGTGATGATGGTCAAGTGAAGTGGCATTAAGAGGATTTCATTTGTTAGTGGATCTGGTTGTGTATACCTTTCCTCGAGAATTTTGAAAATTATACAGGCTCCAGGCCATTTGGTAATGTCATACTGAAGAGCCCATAAGAACATAGAAGAAATCTATATCTGAAGTAGGTGGGTTGTGCCTACGATATACATATAGATGCAGGTGCATCAAGCTGCTAAGCCATTATTGTGACCTTGACAAGCTCCTAAACTAGAGAGGCCTAACATCAAGTGAAGTGTGTTTTTCTACTTCAAATAATATCATTCGACACGCAGTATCTTCATTTAATGTTGATAGAAGAACATGTGTATCTTTTGAGGGCCTTGCATGGCTATAATTTAAATGCGGTTTTCAATCAAAATCCCATCAATCAAAAAATATCAGTTATTGAGATGCATCGTGAACAACAATTTTCAATGGGAGTTTCCTTCCTCTAGCCAGGAAGCCTTATGATCTATGAAGTGGAATTTCGTCGATTGAATACAGTGTTGTCTTCACATCTGCATCATCAACATTTTGGATTGACGTGTGGACTATGGGGCCACGGGCGTTTTGTATGGCATCGCATCTTTTGATACATCCATCCGGTGAAGCTTAAAAGGAGATGTAGTGGGCTTAGTATTCTTAAGTTTGAACAAAGTTCTTGAATACATCAAAGTATGAGGTATCTCTTTATTTTGAAATACCAATTCCTAGTAGCTGTCATCATTATTACTTTTATGAACTTATGTTTGGATTAAACGGAAACTGAACTCAAATTATTACTGTATTTTAGTTGATGTTGCTAGAGGTAACATTAATTCGCGTCATTTCCGTGCAGAAAAACAATCTAGTTTTCGACAAGGCACTAGAGAGTCTTACAAGGATTCTGGAAAGGGGTTAGCAAGGGAAACATTTTTCGTAATAATTTTTTTTGTTTTTGGTGTACAAGAGACATTCCTGGATGGGGTACCGAAACATGTGCAAGTTTTTACTAGGGAGGGCCTCACGAATGTTTGAAAAGTTTACCTCGGTTAAATGTTTGGTGCTGAAATCCAGTAAGGAATTGCCAAGTATCTGACAAGTTTTTCTCGTCTCAATTATCCCCGCTGAAACCTAACTAGTGCCTTGCCCAGACTAGACAGAAACTTGGCATTTTTCCAGCCGGGTTGTGATAGTTAATAATTTTTGTTCTAGTTTATATCCTATAATTGCCGATTTTGCTCGTATCTCCTGTTTATCTTCCACAAGGAGGTTTTAGGAATTTTCATGGGAATTTTACTAAACAAAAACCTTTTTACGCTCTTTCTTTTAGCCTGAGTGAACTGACCTTAACTGCAGTTTTTAGAAACGTAACCAATGTTTTTCTGCAGTTTTTGAGCTAAAGCCTAGTACCCATACAAATTTCGCTTTTTTGTTCACCCGTGAACGTGCTCGTGAAGCTGAGTGGAGAATAAAATAGTGAGGTTTTGTTCACCGGCAATTCATGAGCAAAATGCACGGGAACCCTTGGTTTGACAGTTGGATAGAAGAAAAAAAAATGTGTAATGTTTCAGTTTGTGCGCATTCCTCATTTATTTTCAGTTTGTTCTTTGGGCAGCGTGCTTTTAGAATGTGAAACAACTTGAATTATTAAAAAAAAAAATGCACAAATAGATTCATACATAATGAATTAACACAAAAAAGTTTTGTTTTGTGGTAGGCATTTGATGCATTGAGGTTTCAAACGTCAATCGTTCTCGAGCACATTCACAAGTGTACACCAGTGATAAATGTCAAAAGTTCACTTTCTCCACAGGCGAATGTTCACTTCACTGGGAAGTATGTACTAGTCTTAAGCAATAAGGAAGTCTCCAACCAATTTAACCAACCCAAATAATATTTAAACACTTTATTTCCTATACGCCTCTTTGATACTCGAATTGCAGTCAAAACTGTAAAATTGCTTTATTTTTATTTTAAAATACGTAGCTATTTAACAAAAATTAAACTTTTGTTTAATGGCTTAAAATGCCATTTACCTAACCTTATGTAACTTATAATAAAGTCATCTATGATTTGTATACCGACATTATAATATAACCAACATTTCTTAAATTAATTTGAAATTTGATTTAAGATCTTCAAAATTAAGTGCAACACAATGATTTTGCTTTTGACATTTATGTTGAAATGATGAATGTCTTGACGCCATCGTATATTTTAATTATTTATTAAAAACAAAAATCTCAAGCTGCCGCAAAGGATCAAAGTGAATAGTTGGCTACAAAAAATTAAGGAGCCAAGCCACTCGTTTGATTTTTAGGTTAAATCGTAAAATCTGTCGAAAAGTGAGCGCTAATTTGATTTGGACCTTCAAAAGATAATCACTCTGTAAGCCGCCCGACTGTTCATATATTTCATATTATTTGAAGAAGAAAACGCGAGTTTATAGCTAGTAGGAGGTATATAGTATATGATGGAGCTATATAAGGATGGTGGTCTTATAACACAGGAAGAATATACCACCGGTGGCGGCAGTGTTGGTTGACGGCGCGGACGGCAAAAATCAGTGATGGTCAGGCTTTTGGAAATTAATGAGCTGTCTGCGATTGTATAAGCCCGTCGCCGGGTTATGATGTTTTTATGATGCATCAAGTTAAATTTGTGCGTTTTTGTTAACAGAATTAACGAAAGAGAGTGATTATTTTGTCTTCAGTCAATTAAGTAAGTCATGTTGAGATAAAAACGTGCTAGGTGAAACCAGCCTGAATGAAAACAAATTCAAAATATTTAATATGGTGTCGTGACATTTGGCCATGTGACGCATTGTGAAAGCGTTAAATGTCCATATTCCAACATTTGGCCACTTGTCGCTTTGACAAGGTGTCACTTTTAAATTATTCTTTTGCCAGAAGTATCTACGCACGAGCGGTTTACTTAAAAATTAATTTTGTATATAAAAATTCTTGAACATTTTTAAAAATAAAATTTGGTATGCCAACTTTTAGAATTAAATTAAATATAAGATATTGAATTAAAAAAAAAAATCAATATATTTTTAAAAATCCAAATTGAACCCCCAAAACCCCCCCTGCATTCGCGCCTGACGAGGGCCTAGTGACTAATAACTCGCAACCATTTTTTACTTGCGATATACGTAGTATAGTGCAAGTTTAGGATTCGTGCAATAAAAAAAATCGAGATAATAATTTTCAATAACAATGATGATAGAGAACGCGAAAAAGATGGGTCTCGCAATTCTGCCTGTCTGTCTGTCTGTCCGTCTGTCTGTACCTCGACCTGCAGCCTTAACGGCTGAAGCGATTTTCTTTGGACTTAATGATCTTATGTGATTCCCTAGAGGAGAAATTGAAAAAATAACGGTACCTGTCATACAACCGATTTTTTGGTTTACAAATTTCTCCTTAACTACTTTACCGATTTCAACCAAAATTTTTCTACAAAAGGTCGCTTACAATCCTAACAATTTTGCATATAAAAATTTACGAAAAAATAATTTTTCAATTTTTAAAATATATTGATTTTTTTTTTTAATTCAATATCTTGAAAACGGGCTAATGATTTTTTAATTTTGTGAAAAATTGTATTTTATTTAATACTTAAAGATGGCATACCAAATTTTATTTTTAAAAATGTTCACGATTTTTTATATATAAAAAATTAATTAAAAAAAAACCGCACGAGTTTTGCATTTTTTTTCTTAAATTTATATTTATTAAACAAACTAGATGGCATACTTTTTATTGAGCTCTATCTGTTTAAGCTATTAAAATAACTAATTTATAATAATTCAAAGTAATCATTTATATTTTAAATTGTTTTTAAAACTTTTTTTTTAATGTTATGGAACCAATAAATATGTACATTGCCCTTGAAAGAGAGTTGTTAGCTACGAGAGCAAGTTTTGTGCCATCTACACTTTGTAAAAATAAAAAATACAAAGTTGCTTCCGAAATATAAACGAATTTTGTGTTGAATTTAGCTTAAATTTTTCTGAGCTTGACTTGACTTTAGGCTTTTTTTAACTTTAAACTTGTTTATTATTCAAGGCAGTTAAAAAAAAAAAATAAAATAAAATTTTAAGTTCAAACCAATGCTTTTTTTAAATTTTGATACACAATACTATATTACAACTTTTTAGAAGTTTCTCTACAAACAAAAATCAATATCAGAAGATGAAGAAATTTAAATATTAAAATATTGAAATTACTTCTGTTTTAAGTGGAGTGAATGAATAAAATTCAATTAAAAAGTACAAGTGACCTCAACTCCAGAAATAATTGTGTTTCGCCCAAGGTATAACAGTGGGCTCTTCAGTCAGTCTGTTATACCCTACTAAGACACAAATTTTGGTCGATGTTTACCGACTCTTATAAAAATCACAGCAAAAAGATACTGTGAATTTTATTATTCTAGGGGAATTTGTTTAAATTCGTGCACCTAGAAAATAAATACCCGTGGTCAGGTTTTTTATAATAAGAAGATGAAGAAATTTAAATATTAAAATATTGAAATTACTTCTGTTTTAAGTGGAGTGAATGAATAAAATTCAATTAAAAAGTACAAGTGACCTCAACTCCAGAAATAATTGTGTTTCGCCCAAGGTATAACAGTGGGCTCTTCAGTCAGTCTGTTATACCCTACTAAGACACAAATTTTGGTCGATGTTTACCGACTCTTATAAAAATCACAGCAAAAAGATACTGTGAATTTTATTATTCTAGGGGAATTTGTTTAAATTCGTGCACCTAGAAAATAAATACCCGTGGTCAGGTTTTTTATAATAAGAAGATGAAGAAATTTAAATATTAAAATATTGAAATTACTTCTGTTTTAAGTGGAGTGAATGAATAAAATTCAATTAAAAAGTACAAGTGACCTCAACTCCAGAAATAATTGTGTTTCGCCCAAGGTATAACAGTGGGCTCTTCAGTCAGTCTGTTATACCCTACTAAGACCAAAATTTGTGTCTTAGTAGGGTATAACAGACTGACTGAAGAGCCCACTGTTATACCTTGGGCGAAACACAATTATTTCTGGAGTTGAGGTCACTTGTACTTTTTAATTGAATTTTATTCATTCACTCCACTTAAAACAGAAGTAATTTCAATATTTTAATATTTAAATTTCTTCATCTTCATATTATAAAAAACCTGACCACGGGTATTTATTTTCTAGGTGCACGAATTTAAACAAATTCCCCTAGAATAATAAAATTCACAGTATCTTTTTGCTGTGATTTTTATAAGAGTCGGTAAACATCGACCAAAATTTGTGTCTTAGTAGGGTATAACAGACTGACTGAAGAGCCCACTGTTATACCTTGGGCGAAACACAATTATTTCTGGAGTTGAGGTCACTTGTACTTTTTAATTGAATTTTATTCATTCACTCCACTTAAAACAGAAGTAATTTCAATATTTTAATATTTAAATTTCTTCATCTTCTTATTATAAAAAACCTGACCATGGGTATTTATTTTCTAGGTGCACGAATTTAAACAAATTCCCCTAGAATAATAAAATTCACAGTATCTTTTTGCTGTGATTTTTATAAGAGTCGGTAAACATCGACCAAAATTTGTGTCTTAGTAGGGTATAACAGACTGACTGAAGAGCCCACTGTTATACCTTGGGCGAAACACAATTATTTCTGGAGTTGAGGTCACTTGTACTTTTTAATTGAATTTTATTCATTCACTCCACTTAAAACAGAAGTAATTTCAATATTTTAATATTTAAATTTCTTCATCTTCTTATTATAAAAAACCTGACCACGGGTATTTATTTTCTAGGTGCACGAATTTAAACAAATTCCCCTAGAATAATAAAATTCACAGTATCTTTTTGCTGTGCTTTTTATAAGAGTCGGTAAACATCGACCAAAATTTGTGTCTTAGTAGGGTATAACAGACTGACTGAAGAGCCCACTGTTATACCTTGGGCGAAACACAATTATTTCTGGAGTTGAGGTCACTTGTACTTTTTAATTGAAAAATCAATATCACCACAATTCAATAGAAAAACAAAAAAAGCTAGAAGAAAGTAGCTAGAAGTAGACTTGTTTTATGGTAATAAACCGATTTCTTAAAAATCAAAATCTTAGGCGCCATTTTTGAAAAATATAATATCTCCATAGCGACCAAAAAAGATTGGAGTACAGGTTTACAGGCAGTGGCGGATCCAAGGGGGTGGATATAGGGGCTTAAGCCCCTCCCCATCCGATTCCTGAAATAATTTGAATTATTGAAAGCAATACATTACAAAGTGTAGAGTTTAATATTCGTCTAAAATATTGTTAAGATTTGAAATTTGATACACAAAAACCGTGGTTGGGGCTGAACAATTTATGTACATGTTATGTAACTTTTTTTCTAAGCCCTTAGGTTACAACCAAAGCCTGAAACGAATTGGACAAAAAACCGAGTGGGGGCTATAAATAATGGACATGTTTCCTGCAACGACAATTTTCCGTAAAAAAACAAAATCCAAAATATTGGAAAAATCCAGCTTAGGACTAATAAGGTCTGAGAATATTGGGCAAAAAACGTAGTCGTGTTAAACGTGTTAAACAACTAACTCCTCAAAAACAAACCTTATTCCAGAGAGCTTTTTGGGCTTAAGTCTATAGGGACTGTCAAAATCCGAAGTTGGGGCTAAAGCTTGAAGATATAATTAAAAAAATAATCGGGGCTTAACATTAACATGTCAAAAGCAACAACTAAAATCTTAGCTAATTTAACGAAAGAAACGTTATTGATGCTAAAACAATTGGAGAACAACGGGGTGTAAATGTTTAATACAACAGGAATTGTTTCTTACGGCTTTGGCAGGGCTTAAAGAATTTTGGGGCTTAGTTTTCAAAATTTCAAAGGTCCAAGGCAATTGCACATGCAAAACATTTTTGGGTCAAGCAATTAAATTTTAGAGTAGATATGTATCTTATGCTCGACTTAAAATCTTGAAGTTTTGATATTTTATTTTTCTATCCGCAAAATATTATTTTCTGTGCTTTTCAGTGACAGTTTGAACAAAACAGTCAGATACTCTACTCGTTGATTTGACTAATTCAGGCAAAATGAGATCTCAGAGGACTGATACTGTCAAAGCACATATGAGCTTTTGCCAATAAGACCACTTAAATATCATTTTTCTGAACTAGCCAATTACAAACAGTTTTTAAATTTAGTCAAGAAGATGAAGTTTAAACCATACTTTCATTTAATTTAAATAAACACTTTCATAATGTAGGTAGGTAGGTACCTGGTAACTAATCAATTATTAAGCAATATAATGTAAATAAACGAATTTGTTCGTGTGGTTTGAGGCTGTAACGTCGCTAAAAGTTAAAGTTATAAAATAAGTATACTTTCATGTTTCGCTGAGCCTTTATATTGACTTCTAGCTCCGCTTAAAAATAATTCCCATGTTTAAAACATATATATCAATTCCAAATTCTTGTCATTGTACTTTATATTGAAACATTTTAAAGCGCAATAGGCGCGGATATATAAAGGCACAAAAACCACGCCTATTATTATAGGAAAAGTGGTAATATCGAAATTTTTTTCAATGAAATTTTGTAAGCCATCCATTTCCATAGAAAATTTAATTTTCTACATACATTTTTAAAAGTAAAACTGTCAAACTCAGCTTAGTTTTCGAGTGAAATCAAAAATATTGAAAAGTGTGCAAATTCTCTGAGAAACACAAGAGTGAATTAAGTAGCATTTTGGGTCCCACACAAAAATATTCAATAAAAAAACTCGTGAACGTATAACTATTCCTTACTAAATGATATACTCCCTAGCTTATTGAAAAGAAAATTATTATTTCAGTATCAACAAAATTTCAAGAACAAAATACATTGGGACATCACACACTGGGTTCATTTTTAAACCAACTCCAAAAATTTGTGTTTTGATTTTCCCCCAGTTCAACTGTGCGGTCTGAGTTGTTAGATCATGGGGCGAAAGATACTGCTTATTTGGTCGTCTTCGAGCGGGATGAAGTAAAAAACAAGTCGAAGCAGTCAATACAATGTGACCCCGTCTAAAAAAATTGCAATTTTGACAAGAGAGCTTTTCAGGAAAAAGATCAGAGGATAACAACTATTTAAACGTAAATCAAGAAAGCATGTATCAGTTAACTCATAGACCTCGAAGATTTATAAATCAGAGGTTACTGTTATCAGAAGTGGTCTTAAGTTGTGTTAGTTAAACACAATAGTAAAGGCATCATTATTATGCAAGTATCTTTGTGCTTTTTAATCACGCAGTCTAAGCTTCAAAGACCCCCACACAAAAACGTGCCTCCAAGATAGATAGAAATATTTCCCACGGAAAGTCTATTTTTTTGTTTGCCTCAACTTTGACTCAGCAAATATTGGCCAACATACTCGTATATGCCCCTGTGTATAATTGACTATACCAACCATTATAGTCGTACATACTTACAAATCGATGGTCTCTCCATACCTTAAAATTATCTTTTCATTCAGTCAATTAAGTGAGTTTTTTTTTGTGTTCAATTAAACACCTATATTGGAAGCGGCTACTGGACTTACGTCAAATGACTTTTGCTTTGGATTTTTTCTGATCGGTGGTTTTTCCCTTGTCTTCTGTGATCAGCGCCACAAGATTATAATATGGCGTAGTTGGGCAGCTAAAAGCCTCATCCAAAGATCAAGCAAACAGAAATAAGAATCTCTTAGCCGCACTCAATGTTTTGATCGGATGTGCTAGTAGATATACCTGAAGCTAAGTGAACTAGGATCAGATAAAAAAGATTTCATCTATGTAGCTACACCTCCTATATTCAAGTTCATATTTAAAAGGGCGAGAGACGGAATAAAAGCGAAAAGTATAAAATTTATGAAAATGAAAAAAAAAAAACTAAAATCTTTATCTCCACTCGAACATCTCAACGGAAGTCAAATTCAATTTATTGTTGAAGTTATCTTTAAGCTCAGATCAATTTGTTTCTGAAAAGGTTGTGATGTCCATGTCGATCGGCGAGTCATGCTTCTTTTTTTCTTCAAAAATAAACAACAAAAATCATTCCCATCTTTTGGATGCTGACGGTTTTAACTCATGAATGAATTGTGAAAGATTCGTTTTCTTTTTTGTTCAACCAAAAAAACCTTACAAGTCATACAATTTAATTGCTATGGAGCGCGTCAGCATTATTCATCAAAATCCAACAATGGTCACTGTATGTTGCTCTGGAATCAATGATCGACGCGCAGCACCCCAGTAACAATAACAAACCTGGGAACCACTGTTCGGCCGGCGGATAGGGATTGTGTGTTGTGGATTTATATATTTTTCGTCGGTCTGTGTTGAAAGGTAAATCAAGTGCATCCTTCAACATCTCGACGATGATGGTGACGAAGACAATATATTGAAGCAGAGACGGTTTGACTGTCGATCAAAGGATGAAGATCGAGTCTGAGGAGAAGGTGTATAAGAGTATAGGAGACACCATATAGATGGCGGCGAGCAGCGATATGGTTGCAGGGAATAAAAGGATGTGGGAGTGGTTTTATGACGTCCATTCGAAATTCAGAGACAGCGGCATTTCGAATTAGAGCTGTGAGATTTACAGCTTCAGATAGTGGTGTTTTGTTTTGTTTAATATTTGTTTTCTGTGAATCAGGACCCTCAACTTATAAATTTATATTACTTGATGTCTGATCTCAATTTTTTTAAATTTGAAACCATTGAGTAAAATATTTGGTAAGCTTCTGTAGAAGCATCGTAAAATTTACCAAGTAAGTTAGTTCATGTATACGATAATCTGATAAATAAATAAAGATGTATTTATAGCACCGCCATTTTTTAATTGCTTTAAATATTTTTTAAAATATTCGCAAATTTGAAAATTTTGAAATCGAAATGTTGTTTTCTGAATTAGGGCTGTCTTTTGCTGAAAATGCAAACATTCTCAAGTTTGCAAATTTAGCAAACAAATCATTTTTTTGTTATTTTGGATTTTCCAAAGAACAAAAGTTGTGCTGTTATATGCTCAACTTGTGCTGTCAAAGAAATATAATAGGTATGTTCCTTGAATTCTGAATTTCTGTGGTTTTCTGTACATTCTAGTTTAAAGGCCTGTCTAGTCCATATAAAAAAAATTAAATTGACAGATGACAGAACTTCGGACTAAACTGCGCAGAAACTCAGAGTAAGGAAACAAATATAATTATTTAAGAGAATTGGCGCGTTCAGGAAAACATAGATCGGAGATTTTGCTATATCAAAAGCTGAGCAAGCGAATCCAAATTTTGTCTCCTTAGTATTTTGAGAGCAAACTGTTTAAATAATTTTAAACTCACATTTTTGAAAGTAAGGCACAGCACGGATAATCCAATACAAAAATGGCATGACGAAGTCATAAATGCAAATGTTCGTGGTGCTTTTTGTTTTGTAGAACGCTGTTCGACCAGTGAAATTGACGATTATACTAGGTTGATTTAACAAGTCTCCACTCGCTTTTCGCACGCCCGGAACATCAAATCCTAGAATGCTGTTTATGCGAAATAAAATTTTACTATGGTTTCCACAAAAAGACAACGAAACGCTTACGAACAAAGCGAAAAAATATTCATGGAGAGTTTCACAAGTTGCAAATACATAAAACCTTTGTAAAGAGTTTTCCATTAAGGGCGGATCGATTTTAAAATTGAATAAAGCAAGTTGTGTATGAGATATCAATAAGGTTTTATCTTTATTTAAGAGCCCATCGACGACATTATGTGTGAAATATAAAATCGTTCAAATGGCCACCGCGGCTTCGCTGGGTGGCGCAGATTCGAAAGGTCCAATTTTCGATGGCTTCGGCGAATAAATCAGGCTGAATTTGACCGACGGCATCGATTTTATATTGTCTTTGAGGGCCGCGGTGGTTTGCGGCTTTTTCGCATAGACCTGCGACTTAAGAAAGCCCCACCAGAAAAAGTCCAAATGGATCAAATCACACGATCTTGGTGGCCAATTCACGTCGCCTAGACGCGAGATAACCATGCCATGAAACCGCTCGTGCAGAATATTGATTGTGTCTTGAGCTGTGTGGCACGTAGCGCCATCTTGTTGAAACCATACGTATTTGGTGTCCATATCATCCAATTCAGGCCACAAGAAGTAAGTGATCATCGACCTATAGGGATCGCCGTTGACGGTGATGGCATGGCCATCATGATCATCATTTTCGAAGAAATACGGACCGTTGACGCCTCCAGCCCAAAATCCACACCGAACAGTAACTTTATTTGGATGCATTGACACCTCGTGAATGTCGCGTCGATTGGTTCGTCCCAAATCCGGCAATTTAGCTTATTCACGTACCCATTCATCCAGAAACGGGCCTCATCGCTAAAGATGATTTTTCGACCAAAATTGGGAACAACAGAACTCTTATTTTGATAATAAAGTTTTATCAATTGCACGTGTTGCTCGACGCTGTAACTTACCATGATGATTTGTCTTTAGTAACTGATTAAAAGACGGTATTTTGACAGAAAGTAAAAGAAACAATATGGCCGTCACGAGCTGTCAAAATCAACCCGTCCCTATTGGAAAACCCTTTATATAAAAAATGTAGTAATATCGTTTTTATTTTCGCTTGATTTCAACGGTTGGTGGCGCATGTATTTGCAACATGTTTGATGATTTAAGACTCGTGATAGCATTATTTTAAAAACTTAAAGAAATCAACTTTGAAAAACATCAACAAGCCTAAGAAAGATAGAATTTGACCGGGAACAAATTAATTCATGAAATTTTCCTAATGGTATCGACGTAGAATTTTTTCCTCAAAAACATATCCAAAGTCCCTCAAAATCCCCGCATGACACGTGTTTTAAGGATGCTTTTCAACGCAAAAATGGAAAGATAAATGTATCCTATAGAGAGTTAAAGTCCTTTTTATGGAACGATGACTTTTTTTTTTAAGTACAACAAGTAAAATATTACCCAAAACCATTTTAGAATAATGGGATATTGATGAAATTTGGTAAAAATGTTCCATTTAGCATCTTCAACAAGAATAAAAAGAGCCACTAACAATATCTGTGGTGAAAGGGTGTTTTTTTTTTGAGGGCGAGATGTGAGTGCGTCATTATTACCATACCATCTATGAATAAGTTTTGACATTGATGAAATTTGCTCTTGCATTGCAGCCGTCCGTCGTCAAACTTCCTCACAGCATTTCTTCGGTTCGGCTGCATTCGAGATACCCGCAGCCGTATCTTGGCCACAACATGGTAATAGCTTCTCGGAACGTTTGGACATTCCTGATACTATAAGAGTGCCTTGCGACGTTCGCAAGATGATCAATCTGGTTGACGATTTATTGAACAAAAGATTTCCAGGTCCCCATATGTGAACATTTGAGGTGAGGGAACTATTTATTAGCTACCACAATATTTCGTCGCGCAGAGGTGATGTCGTGCGAGCTGTGCTTTTCGACAATGTCACCAAAAACGGCCTCTCTACCTAGCTGCGCGTTAAAATCGCCTGAACAATAATTTTGATGTCATAGCTAGGGCACTAGTCGTACGTCTTCTCCAGGAGCTCGTAAAACTCTTCTTTGGTGTCTTCATCTTTTTTCTCATGTAGGACATGCACGCATATGAGGCTTATGGCGGCGAATTTAGCCTTGATACGGATTGTCATGAGCATAATTGATATACTCCAGTTGGCCCCCTACTTCATGCTATTATTTATGCTCAAAACTGTCATGAAATAATGTTGAAGATGTGCCTACACTTCTAAACGGGAAATTTAAGTTTCAAGAAGAAAGTTTTCAAAGAAATATGAAAAAAAAAAAAATCTACAGCTACAAGTAATAGTGAGCTAAGGATAGTCAAATTTGTAGCTATTAACTTGAGACTTATTATTCTGTTTATATACAAAAGTCATGCGTAGAACGTTAACTGTCGGACTAATAGCTTGGAATAGTCGAATACGTAGAAGTTTTCTCCGAACAACAAAACTCTTTAAATAAACTTATTTTCTCATAGCTCATTAGCGAAAAACGTGCATGTACATACATTTTTCTCAAAACAAAAAGAAAAATAGAAATTTCATGCATAGCTTTACACGGTCGTTTACATGCAAGAAATTTTTTTTTTTTTTTTTCAGAACAGTCAGATCTCATTATATTTCACTATACCAACTATAGCTACTGGTATTCCCCGTAATTGTGTCGAAGCAATTTGTACCTTTTGTTGTCTTCGTGATGCATAATCTGTAGATATTTTTCTTATATGACAGCGAAAAGTGTTGCACCGCATAACAATCGTATAATATCGCGCCAGTGAGGGCATTAGGTATCCAAAACTTAGCCTAAAATATCACAAGCGCTTAATCATGGCGCTGCTTAAAAATAACCACCACTACCAATTGAGAGCTGTCGTATGGTAGCTCTGTATGTGCATCATGTAGGTTGGTTTGGTATACACAGAGTCCATGTCGAATTCATGAAGCCAAAAATGCCTCATAACGTTAATTCCAAGCTATAGATCTCATTGCTACCAGTTAAGTATAACCTAGAGAGTCGAGCGTGGCTCGTTGAAATGGCCTCAATTACACGAGGAGTTCCTTTTAGTATATTGTTTTGTTTTTTGTATTTTCTTGCATTGTTGTTGTTGCTGTAACCCCTCGGGGGAGGACCTTTCTACCATTAACAACCACCATGCAGCATATAGAGTATGACCCATCGGAGGAGATGTGATTGGGATGGACACGGGAATACATGCGTTGCATTCGTGCTGTGTGGGACACACCTGTACGACGACGACGATGCACGGTATAGGTTATAATTACTGCATCCATGTCTTTGCTACTTCATAAATTAGCATGCTACAGCTTTGTGAACATGAAAGTGGTGGCTAGTTTGGAACGCACAAAGCCACGATGCTGCAGCATCGCACGAGGAGTGGCAAGCAAAATACATCTCTCCAACGATGCTGCCGAAGTCGCATCGCAGAAACACCAAAACAGCATCCAACAGTAGTATTCCTGAGTTATTCATTGCAGATTAACAGGCTGCTTCCTTGGAACTCGCTCAAATGTGCTTATACTCGTATATGGAGAGAGGTGAATCCAGAATTTCAAGAAACAAAAAAACTGCTCCTTGCCAGAGCCAGAGGCAAGTTTGTTCTGTTTCTTGTTCTGCAAAAAAAAAAAACAAAAAAACAACTTTTGAGCTCTGGGATGCTGGCTGATACCTACTGCCAGCCCATTCTTGAGAAGAGTTCTGCGATCTTCTTAAGGTAGCCGAAGCAAAGTCGTCGTAGGTTGCGTTGAAATGTGAATACCCCTTGTGGGGGATTGGAGATATGCAAAAGCGTGTTGCAACCCCCTTTTTTTATGAAAAGCAAAATGATGGCTGCAGGGGTAACGTTGTTGTGGTCCGACTTCTTGGCACTGCACGCAAAGTATAAATACCTCTATATAAGCAGCAGCGGTGGCGACTCGGCGCGGTGATATTTATTATATTAAGAACTGACGTTGTGGAGTTTTCTAGAAATCCATCAGCATCAGCTGGACATTTACTTTTCAGACTTACATAAGGTAACTGCTGGAAATCAGCAATACCAACGAGGTTGACGCATATAGAATAAAGGGTGCATCCATAAGTCCCTGAAAATTTACACTTATCACCTTGCGATCTCAAATTCAACAATCAGAATGTAATAAAAAATATTTAAAATTAAATAGTTTTTTTATTAACTATATCTGTTTTAGTCAGAAGCGGGCAAAAAGTTTTCAACAAAATGGAAAAATTCGAATTTCGAGTGCTATAATTAAACGCTACGTTTACTTTGTGTGCCCTAGACCCGACTACGTTCCGTTTTGAAACCGAATGAAACCGATTCGTGTCGAGGGATCGTTCGGTGCTATACGGTTTCTATTAGTTTTTTATTTTTGCCGTTTTATCGTTTCACACATATCAGGCACAGCCGAATACAAACCGAATAGAGACCGAACCGAATGAAACCGAATGTGTGTGAAACGAGCCTAACTGAAGTAATGTTCTTTTTTATTGTTTTCTTCAAATATTTTTTTTTTTTTCAAAAATGTTTGCAGGAGGAACCTGCAAAATATCTTAAAAGACACAAAATAAAATTATTAACAAAATAAAGTATTTTGTTTAGTGTTATTCAGTACCATTAGCAATTCAAATTCGGTAGTAAATATTGTAAAAAAAATGAACATTTTCTTTTTTTCAACTTTCAAAGACAATTTTTCCAACTTTACGGTTCTTTATGAAAAAAGTATACCATTTACTAAAACTGAGTGAAATTTGGTCATCATTTGAGATATTTAGAATCTTTGTGAAATGTAACGTTGTATTTTTTTCTTTTTTTTTTTAGTTAGAACTCAAATATTTTGTACCACGTTTCTTGATGGATTAAATTGAAAACTTTCCGAATAGTGCGTAATATAATCTTTTGTAATACCACATATGACGGAAAATATAATAAAGAACAAACTAATACTGCATTTAGTTTAATTGGGTCCCGTTAAATACTCCATTTTAACAAAAAACACTTAAAAAAAAATCATTTTTTTCAAATTAGACAAATTTAATGCTACTTTATAAAACAAGTTAACAAACAATCTTAAGAATCATTTATCGCTGCATAATTTTAAATAGTTTGGAAGTTCAAAAAATTTACCGTTATAAATATATGTACAGGTATATATTTTTTTTTTTAAGAAAAAACCTTTTTTCCATGGTTGCCTCTTGAATAAATTCAAAATATTTTGAGATCGATAAATATTTTATGTATAACGACATATTTTAAACAATGCAAAATTGAATAATAAACAAAATAAATAACTTTTTTTTTTTTTATAAAAAATTTTTGACTGAATTGGACCGATAAGAACTTCAACGTTTAATAAAATTTTTACCAAGCTTAAGACACTTAAAAAAAAAAATTCTTTAATCTTATGTTAAATATAATTCGGCGTAGTTTGATGTATTTTTCAAGTTTTTTGGATGCGCCGTTATATTTTTTTTTTGTAAAAACTGCAAAAATTCAGTTTACATTTCCACTTTTTCAACGCTTACTAAAATTTTTTTAAAATTTAAGGTCGTAATATAAAAAAAAAATTATAAGGTCTTATGCTTTAGTTAATTTTGCATCATTTGGAATTTTGTTCAGCTTTCTGAAATGTACCGTTATATTTTTTTTTGTTTTAGTATTTGAAGTTTTTAAATTTGTGTTCATGGCTCCTTATCCATTTGATTGAAATTATTCAAGATATATCTTCAAGAAAAATTTCAAAAATATCTCAAACAATGTTAAATTCAACAGTGAAAAAAAATGTGTTTTTTGATTTTGTTATATTTTGTTTACAATTCCGTGTTAACAGTAAATACTGTACAAAATTGTTTAAAATTTTCACTTTTTCAAGTTTTTATAAAAAATTGACAGACTTAACGGTACATAATAAAATAAAATGTTTACTATCTTGTTCTAAATTCAATTCTGCATCGTTTGACGTATGTGAAAATTTTCTTAAATATACCGTTATACTTTTTTCAATTATGCCTTATTTTTTTTTCGTGATTTGTATTTAAATAAAATATTTTTTTTTTTTTACAGAAGGGTACACAACACAAGCTTGTAAGATATATATACGACGCAGAATTGATTGGTTAAAAAAACCGTATTTTTAGTTTTTACTTATATTTGTTTAAAATTGCATTTTAATGGAAAAAAACCCAAAAAAAGATTTTTCAACTTTGAATACAATTTATACTAATTTTATGATTTTAGATATAAAAAAAAAAATGTATTATGAAAAAAAATGTAATTATGTAATTTTTGAGATATTTTAGAAGTTTGTGGAATGTTATATATATATTTTTTTTTGTCATCACCATTTTTTTTTTTTCAAATGCTGATAACGCGGATTGCTCAACAACTAGAGGCCAGGATAATTCCTCAAATACTCCTTTTAAATAACTCTACAACCCATCAAAATCCTAAACCTATTACCAAAATTAAGGATTTTTGCACAAAATTCCTGGGCTAATGAGGGAACCCGAGCAGGCTAAGGCTTATCACACGGCTCGGTAATTTCAATCTTACACAAATATTTGGATATGAAAAAGCTTTCCGCAAGATGGGTGCCGTGCCTGCTCGGTGAAAAAAAAACATGGCTCGAATGCTGTGAAGTTATTCAAGAAACAAATGCACATTTTGAGGCTTTTGAAAAAAAAAACTATTTTTTGAAGGGAATGCAAAAATTAGAAAAACGATGCATGAAGTGTATTGAGTTAAAAGGAATTTATGGTCGTTTTTATTTTTTTGGTTCTGAGCAGAGTCTGAGCTGTCAAAAAAATCTCTGTTTCTTTTTTAACTCAGAGCACTCAGAGCTTGTGTTTATTTTTTTGTTTTGAACATGCTCAGAGTATGTTCACAGCAGGATTTTTGAGCTCAGAATAGATCGACTGAGCATATAGAGTACAAAATTGAACACAGCCAATGTCAATTTGACCAGTAGGAAAAAAAAACATAATTTAATGGAAAATGGCAGATAAGGCTGGTGGTCGTTCTGGTGCAGGAGGTGAATATTAAATAAATAACTATAAAAATAAACAAATTTATGAATTAATTAGTTCAGGATTGAAATAGACGAAATTGATTGAAATGAGGAAACCAATCCATCAAGAAATTGCTTGTTCGATTATTGTTAATATATCTATTTCATTGTTTTTTTTTTACTCGTTTGTGAATAAACAAATGTCAATAAGTGTTGAAATTGAATGTAAAAGTATATAAACACTTTGTCGAAATTATTATGTTGTATTCTATCGACTTTGTTATCAAACGTTATCAATAAATTATTATTCTGTTTTCTGTTCTTCAACCAAACGGACGTGATTATATTTAAGGGTCTTTCTGGGCCCATAACCTGATGAAATCTGTAAGTTTCCAGAAAGACCCTTAAATATAAACACGTCCGTTTGGTTGAAGAACAGAAAACAGAATAATAATTTTTTGATAACGTTTGATAACAAAGTCGATAGAATACAACATAATAATTTCGACAAAGTGTTTATATACTTTTACATTCAAAGACAACATTTCAACGAGTGAACTAAGTGCAGAAGAAAACATTCTTGATCCTTTTACTGTAAAAGAAGCCCTTGAAAGAGCTGATTCTGAGTTGTGGCGGCAAGCGATGAAAGAAGAGATAGACTCGTTGATAGAAAACAAAATCTGGAATCTTGTAGATTTGCCTGTTGACAAAAGAGCTATCAACTGCAAATGGGTTTGTAAAAAAAAAACGTGATAGCGAAGGCAAGATTTCAAAGTACAGGCCCGGTTGGTTGTGAAGGGTTGCGCTCAAAGAAAGGGGATTTATTATGAAGAGACTTTCTCCCCGGTAGTGAGATATAGCACCATTCGATTTTTGTTTTCTCTAGCCGCCCAATTTAACCTTGACATTGACCAAATGGATGCAGTAACTGCTTTCCTTCAGGGTGATCTAAACGACAATATATATATGCTGCAACCAGAAGGTTTTTCCGACAACACTGGGAAGGTTTGCCATTTGAAGAAATTGCTATATGGGTTGAAGCAAGCTAGTCGGTTGTGGAACCAAAAGCTCGATACAGCTTTGATAAACTATGGTCTTCAGAAATCAAAAATTGATCCATGCGTTTATTTTTCTGGTGAAGATTCCAATTATATAATTGTAGCAGTATTATGTAGATGATCTTTTGATTTTTACTAAAAATATCGATGTCAAAAACAAACCCTAGTCGTATCTTACTAGTAATTTTAAAATGAAAGACATGGTGAAGCACGATTTGTCCTCGGCATACAAATTCAACGTGATTGTTCAAAAGGTACGATTTACATTGATCAAGAACGATATATCAACGATATTTTAACGCGTTTTAATATGCCTGAATACAAACCTGCAAGCACACCCATGGATTCTAATCAGAAGCTGACTAAACAAATGTGCCCTCAAATTGAAGAAGATAAAAATGAAATGATGCAGGTTCCATATCAGGAAGCAGTTTGTAGCATTATGTTTGCTGCACAGGTATCCAGACCTGATGTTAGTTTTGCAGTAAGTAATGTGTCAAGGTTAAAAAACTGCTATGGAAAAGCTCATTGGACTGCAGTTAAGCGTATTCTTCGATATTTGAAAGGAGCATCAGATGCTAAATTGGAGTTCTCAAAAACCCAAAACAATATGGTAGTTGGTTACTGTGACGCGGACTGGGCAAACGATGGCGATGATAGAAGGCCAGTAACAGGTTACATATTCAAATCATGTGGAGGAGCAATATCCTGGAACACTAAAAAACAGCCCACTGTTGCTCTCTCATCAACCGAAGCTGAATACATGGCCGTTTCCTCAGCCACTCAAGAAGCCTTATGGCTTAATGGATTACAATTAGTGCTTATTTCAACTTCTCCAAAATTAACAACTATTCACTGCGACAACAAAGGTGCTATAAGTCTTGCATTAACAAGCGCATACCATTCCCGGACAAAACATATCGATGTCCGTCACCATTTCGTTCGTGACAAAATTGATGAAGGACTAATCAACTTAAAATACATCAGCACAGCAGATATGAATGCAGATTTTCTAACAAAACCATTAGATTTCAAAAGGCATAATTTGTGTGCTAAATCAATAGGTCTCAAATTTAGTTATATTTTACATTCAGTGGGAGTGTTGAAATTGAATGTAAAAGTATATAAACACTGTCGAAATTATTATATTGTATTCTATCGACTTTGTTATAAAACGTTATCAATAAATTATTATTCTGTTTTCTGTTCTTCAGACAAACGGACGTGTTTATATTTAAGGGTCTTTCTGGAAACTTACAGATTTCATCAATAAAAAGGAGGTGAGATCGTAAAGCTCAAATGTAGGTATTTCAAAAATAAAGCAGAGCGCTCAGAACAGAACACGTTCGGTTCAAAGTAATGTTCAGAACTTGCCTGGGCATACAAAAATATGTACATAATAACTTATAGTTTCAACGAGTACACTCAAAATGACGTCGAATTCTCTTTCAAGTCTGTCAAGTCTTGCGATAGTCAAATCATGATTATTATCAATACGTTGACGTCTACGTTAGCAGACTTTTATGCTACGTCAAAGTTAGTGGGTTGACCTTCATCCAAATAAAAAATTTCGTTTTTTTTTATTAATAATTCTAAAACGAATCATATTTTTTAAAGGTTTCTTTAAAGGTAGCTATCCTTCAATGGAATTTGACAGTTCATACCTTGACAGCAACAGACTAAATTGTTGCGTACACAGAATACTTCGTACTAAATGTCACTCAAAATCCCGAGCAAACTATTTAATCTCAAAAAATTCAGATTTCTTAGAGGTTTCTCAAAACATCATCAAAAACAGCAACAATCCTTTAATTTAATTTAACATTCTATGGCTTGACGGTAACAGAATAAATTGTTTCAAATGTCACCCGAAAGCCTCAAAAACCCATTTTCCCCGAGATCAGCCCCTCGAGCACCCCTGGTTACCAAGAAGTTCTCCACCAAGAGTAAGTTCCCTTTCACACAGGGAAACTAGTTTCTAGAAATTTTTTGACGTTTGTCTTTAATTGCCTTAAAAATTTCTTGTACTATTCACACGAAGACACAAAATTGCTAGAGATTTCGCTTTGCACACAAGGAAACTGATGAGGAAACACACAAAAAAACTCTGGCAATTTTGTTTCTTCGTGGAAAAGGTACAAGGCAACTACAGGAAAACGTCAAAAAAATGTCCAGCAACAGTTACCCTGTGCGAAAGAGGACTTTCCCTATAAAGTGTTTTTGTTAAACGCAAATTACGGGCAGTGTGAGAAGGAATGCGATAAAAATCGCTTCAAATCGTTGACCGAGGAGATTTCTTTAACCCCCTTTACTTCGTATTGCCTTTCTCACCAACAGACTCCCAAATGCTGGCAACTAAGTTTCCTTGAGTAAAAGGGTATATCTACTTATAGCCAACCATCTGAGCGACGATATATGTGACAAGTCCCCAAAGACTATAATGTTGTGTCAATTGTACCTACATTCATTCCATTTTTGACCGTCAAAATAGAAGTGTGTGATTTAAAAAGCAAGTTGCGTTTTGTTTTTCATTTTTATTCATATTTTTTTAAGTACATTTTTAAAATAAAGTAAAGACTATTCAGCTAATTCAACTACGGTGCAAGTAGGTAGTTCTGTGCATGACTTGTCATTGAAAATTCACCCCCATGCCTACATAATTATTACTGCTTAAAAAAATACCGTTTACCAAAATCATCATCAGATCTAGCGACTATAGCGCGTTCTTTTCGACTAATGAAGAATTCTCCGAATCAAGTAGATTTCCATAGAAACTCATGGACTTAATTCCTTCAAGGCAAATTACTCAAACCGCCCCTGTCTATACACAAAAAGGGTTACCGCTTGTATAAAATATTTTTCTTTTTTTTTGATTTTGTTATAGAGTGTCCGCCCAACGGAAAAATGTTCGCTTTCCTTTATATTCCGCACTTCTGGATGTCTTTCTATCTATACTCATAATGGTTTTGATTTCCTTGCGATAAAATTCCAATCCACATGATGTGGTATCTAGCTGATACGATGATCTAATTCTTTGTGCCCGTGTATTAATTAAAATCCAAACAAAAGCAACACACGTGCTGTATAGATGGACAACGGCTGATGATGGGATGCGACAGACGTGCTGTGCGAGTTCTGATGGTCGAGCCATGTTCGCCCCCCAGGTACGATTTATATATACAAGGAGCACCTGAAATGATACCGTTTATTGCGAAACTCAATGTCGGCGCGGCAGTGATCGTGTATGATGTGATCGGTAGATCAGATGAGCCCGCAGCTATGGAACTTGGTCCGTTTTAATTACTGCCATGGCAAAAGGTGTTAACCCAAAGCAAAAGGATATCCTAGGTATGGCGCTCGGTCGAACGGACAAGCAAAAAGAACATCCATCCTTATAGACGTAGGTATATAAATTCAACATGTATAAGATCGCAATAACGGATGATAATGATGATGATCATCATCATGTCAGAAAGATGTTAGTAACAACAGTTTGGCAGGTTGCAACACATTTATATATACAGAACCAGATAGTCACCATTCACCATCACCACTCTGACAACCTGTCAACCTGCAAGATCCTTCAGTTCCTGTCCTCTATATACCTCTATACCTAGATCCGCTTACCTGATGTTATGGCTGGCTATGAAAATGCCAACTCTCTGAACAACCTACTCGTCCTCTATATTATTTCAGTTTCGCAAATTTAAATTTTTTTTGCTGATCCTTTTTTCTAACAAAAGCAAGGAGGCTTTATGCTCTGTTTTGTTTTGAGACTTTAATCCTTCAGTCTAGTGGCGCCAGTCCTTAGAGACATGATAATAGGATCAGGTGTAATGTACTTACGCTGGGATATCCTTGAGACCGAAATGGGATAAATTATTAATCTTTTTTTTTGTTTTTTCTTTTTTGCAAATAGGAAGGGTTTTTGGTTCGCTTTATACAACCATGCTTATTCGAGTGTTTATCCTTCCTTTATCAAGGATGTGTGGTAATGTGTAATGACTTGATTGTGTTGTTATTTGAGATTGACCTTTCTTTGGAAATATTTGGTGCAAAAGTATGAAGTAAAGAAAATATTGTCCTACATATAAGACACATAGAAATAAAGTATGTTTATTTTGCACTTTAAATACAAAATACATAAATGTTCGTAAAATATTCATTCGTATGACTTTCAAAACAATCGATGACGAGTGGGTGTTTATGAATTATATTAAGTCAATTTAAGGAGCTATGAGAAGGAAAGTGGCATATAAAGCGTTTATAATATATTAATTGGATCAGTTTAAAATGTTTAAAACTTAATTGAAAACATTTCAGACCATATAATAGACCTTTTAACTACGTCTGTGAAGTTGGCAGGGCATAACTTTCACCTAGAGTAATAGGACCAATGCAGTAATTTGCAGTTTTTGTTTGCATTTTATTTGCATTTTGTTTTATATTTCTATTCCAGATTTTGCAGTTCATCAAATAGTGGGTGTGACCTACTAACTTCATTGTGAACTTAGCCGGGCACATGGTGTATCTCGTGAACAAAGCGTGCTAGGGCTTGCAGTTAGGCTCCAAGTTTTCAGTTTTTTTTTTGCATTTCAAGAAGAGGCTGAGTCAAAATTTTGAAGTTAATTTGAAAAAGAAAATCACACGTTTTTATCAGAGCTGAAAGTTCGCCACATTGATCCAATGCTGGTTTCCATGGTGATTTTTCTTTATCTTTCCGGCGATTCAAAACGCCTCGTAGTAGTTTTGTATAAGTTTCCATTTGTAACGGGTTGATAATTTAACGTCGGAGTCGTTTTCATCATAATTTGCGTATAGAAAGTAACGAAATTTTACAAAAAAAAAAGTATTATTGAAACACCGAGGGAAAAAATGCGATTTAAAATTAAATACGATGGTGTTTGATTTAAAGTGGAACATTTTGATTTTTACGTTAAAACAATGTTAATTTGAATAGCTATGCGACGTTATTTAAAGATATTCAACATAGTTTCAAAGTAATACGTATTTATTTATAGGTACTCTTAAATCAACTTTTTACATTGAGATCCACATTTACAGTGCGATCCACTTTGTTGGCATTTAAAGTGCTATCAACGTAGTTTCAAAGTGTTGCAAAGTTAATTAAACCTCAAATAACTTTCGTATAATAACTTTTCCTATATTAATTACTATGTATTAGGTACTCATAGCTAAAGACGATTCACTTAAGTCGTCACAAATAAATGATTCACCACGAAAATGAACTGCGTCGAGCATTAGTATACATTTGTCTTTGTCTTACATAAATTTAAACAAAGAATCGGTGCGTGGGCAGCAATTTTGAATCAATACCTAACCAAACCAAGCGAAGTTCAATCTACGTTGATTCGAAGTAGATACATGTTGGTTTAAAATATGGATGAATTTGATTTCATATGATCCCACTTTAAATCAACATTATGAACGTAGTAAAATCGTATGGAATCAGTTTGAAATAAAGTCGCTCCACTTTTATTTAAGAATTTTAGGCGTTGGCTCCAAATCGTTCCGAAACATACTAGTATCAAAGTGTTTTCCTGTGATTTTACGTTGTTTTTTCTTTGTGTAAGGAATGATTTAAGAGTAGCCTTTGTCATTTTGTATTATTTTTTTTTTATTTCGTTACTATTCAGTTGTTCAAATTCAAATAAATATTGTAACTACAACTGCGAACAAAACTTTTTTGTTTTAAAAATATGTACATAAGAGAAGAATAGAATCACGCTCTACAAAATTGATTTTAGGTATTCCTACTTCTTTTGTACAATATTATTTTAATAAAAAGCACCACTCACTGATTTATAACTTTTTTGAATATGTTTGCAAACAGAAAATTTGTTGTTTAAACAGAATATTTGTTTTTATTATATGTTCTTTGTTCTCAGAACTTATCATAGAGCAACTTATAATTTTATTTTTGCTAGCCGAAATTTAACAAAAATTATAAAAAGTACTGACTGATGATAAACTTAAAAATTTACAAAACGTTTTTAACAAATGGCCCCCATTTCCTAAAGGGCCCAGGGCCCCCAATTGTTTAAAGACGCCTCTGATCATGTGCGTTAACAGGTAGAAGTTTAGGGGGCTAGAGTTTCTTATGGATTTAAATAAAACATTAATTTTTCTTTTTATTATAAGTAAAGAAAGAAGTAGAAATGTCAAAGGTCCACTTAAGTGATGATCGTAAGAAAAAAACATAATACCAGGAAATTATGTGTTGCACCAATAATTGTGGTTTGCAATTTTTCGATTAGTTTTATTCACTTTTGCTTTCGTAAAAATAGAATTATAACAGTCAAAAGCGCTCACTTAAGTAAATGTAATAAGCCAATGAAAATTAGTTTTCCAAATTATCAAAAGGAGTCACCTATAATGCACTTACATAAGTGATATAAATCTTCATTTTATTTTTTTGTATTAGGTACGCGCAGGTTAATATAAAGTTAATATAAATTATAGGGGCATCATTTGATTTCCCTGTGTTCGTTTGTTTTATCCGACCACGTAAGTTTCTTTCTAAGAATATTTTTTTAACGTAATTTCGCGCAAAAAAAAATTTTTATCCTCCATTTAAGAAAAAGGTTAGCACTCTTTTAAAGTAAACTCTTCTTAAAAATAGAACTAATTAAGAGTGATCGAACATGACCTTCATTCATATCTTGCTTCTTTTGTAAACCAAGAAACAAATGTGTAAATAGACAATTGAAAAATATTTTTTTAACAATTGCTTCACAGGAAGATTTTTATTCAAATAACTTAATTTTACGAACAAATATATTTTTTTTTTAATAATCGCGACTACGCCTCTGCCTTTCTCTTTTTCTCTTTCTGGTTGTAAAGCTGGTTTGTTTACAATTTCCATTTACAAAGCAAAGCATTTTAGCTAGCTATTTTAATATATTTTAGGGTTGATTTATAAGCTTACACATTTTTTGATTCTCTTTCAATCATAATATGGATTCCCGTTGATATAAAACAATTTGGTAAAACTAATTTTCATCTGGCCCTTTTTTCGTTTTCTCTTATGGGAAATACATTGAACGTCAAATCGAAAATAATTCTATCGCCTTTTAAAGCTTAAGCGCTTGAGATGCAGGTGGCGTGGAAAGCAACTTACCAGGTGTCAATAATAAAATATATAATTATATAATATATACTCAATCACTCACCACTTAGGTAAATACGTACACATGTATATCGTTTTCAATTGCACCAATTGCACTAGTGTGGGTCAACCCCAGACTCATTTTTGTATCTTCAATTTGAATCATCTTTTTATGTTGAAACTTATGAGCTATCATCTATCAAAATTCGTTAAAAATTGTGGAGGATTTTTGATTTTTGTAAACTCTAGAAAGAAATTTCACTTTTATGGCACAACTGAAGAAATGAAAAACTGTTTTAATTTGGGATGCATTTTTTTATTTATATTGTCATGCATCTTAAAAAATAGAGATAGCTTCCACAATTTCTGACTATAATTTTTGAAATCAACGAAATCATTCAACAACTTGTATAAGGGCTCTTTTAAATTGTTCAAGCTATCATGTCTTAAAATTGATTTTAAGTTTGAGAAATTTCAAAAAAATACTTCCCAGCCACATTTTTAGATATCCAAAATGCAGAATCACTCGAATGTAATTGTTCAAAGAATTCATTCAAACATGTAAAATGAAAATTAATCTTGTTCTATCACCCCCTCCCCCTTAAACAGCCTGGATAATGTTTTTGGGTTTTGAATTTCGTAGAAAATGGCTGTGTTTAAACCCACGCCTTTGCCAAAAGCTGAGGAAAGAACCTGTCAGACTTTTGTTTTCTCATATAACTGTTAAAGACTTATACTGCCGAAAATTTTCTGTAGGCTCTTGGACTTATTGTATATTCTCAAGATATTCGAGCTGAAAAACAGTAATTTTTTTCTTATACAGGGTGTCCCAAAAGTCAACGTCGAAACGAAAAAGTTATTAGAAAAATAATAAAAAAATTGTTGCCATATATTTTGTGAGTTATGTGCATTTGAAAAAAAAATCGTCAACCTGTGACGTTCTTTCAAGTGCCGTGATTACAAATCTTCACTTTTCTTAACTTTTTTTTTTGTTATGGAACCTTGAATAACCCCGATATCGCATTTACAATTTTAAACACACCAGTTTTAAGGAAAATTTCACTTTTTTGCACAGGATTATTCGACAGTAAATTTTATTCTCTAAAATAAAGGTTTTCGGCATTTTTTCGAAATTTAGCTTGGTTTTCGAGTTATATGCGAAAAACGAAAAGGGTTGCATTTGTCCCCCTTCCTCAAAATTGCACCCTCCCATTTAATAGCACTCCGCGCTTTTCTCATCTTCAATAACCTATACAATGATTTTTAAAACTGATGGAGGTGTGTTTAAATTTTTGAATGCATTTGTTAGTGGGGTTATTCAAGGTTGCATAACAACAAAAAAAAGTTGAGAAAAGTTAAGATTTGTAATCACGGCAATTGAAAGAACGTCACAGGTTGACGATTTTTTCGATTTTTTTTTCAAATGCACATAACTAACAAAATACATGGCAACAATTTTTTTTATTATTTTTCTAATAACTGTCACCACCTACTCTATCACCCGTTTTCGTTTCGACGTTGACTTTTGGGACACCCTGTATAATTAAATTATCTATCAAATAAAATGTATCCGAAGTCGATAGCATTTTTTGTTGGAAAAAACAGCTACATACTTGCATATTTTTCTCACCTTATGACTTTATTACCAGTAAGAAATTCATTCTATACGCCGTTAGGGTGATGATGCCGAAAACCAGCATAGGTGTTAGGAAGGAAAAAGAGCAGGGTAAGGAAAGGAGTAAGTGGAAAATTAGGTAAGGGGAGCCTCCCTAAACCATACTGCATGAATTTCAGGATGTTCCGTAGTGGAGGAGACGAGATGTCACTCAGTTCGCTGAAAAAGTATTCCCCGAGGTCTGTTTTTCTGCTTCTATCTAGGCTAGGGCATTCATAAAGACAATGAGATGAGCCCCCTGTGTCTGTTCATCTTGAAACCCTTTACATAAGTCAGATGAGCCGTTAGGATACCAATCAAGTAGGATAGTTGAGGCCTTTCAGCTGAAGTAACTATATTCCGTTTTTCTTTGAAATATCCGTCCAAAGATTTCTCGAAACCCGACAAGCAACACGTGTCAATTTGTGACCATCACTTATATCGCTTGCAGCTTTGAGGAAGCTCTGGTGAATTCAGCTTTTTTTCAGGACCAGTTCCATCAGTACTGACGTTTGGCTCGGATCCATGGATGACCTGTTTCTCGCCAATTCATCAGCCATTTCATTCCCATATATACTATGGTGTCATGGGACATCTCGTAGGGTAACTGTCTTTGTTGCGCTAAGTAATCTGAACTCACTATACCCCAACAATCCACCGGGTTTGACTTCATGATAACTATGATGATGATATGGCTTTTAATGGCCGTCTGGCTGTCAATGTTCTTGTTAACTACAGTTAACATGTGGCAAGATTTGTTGCTGCCTCGTAGACTGCAAACACCTCCACTTAAAAGACACTGCGAAAATTCGGACGATTTATTGATCTTTTAAAAGGGGGTTTTCTGAAAAGATGCCTGGCCTTTCGTCATCATCGCCCGTTTATTTCATAATCGTTCTATAACCAAAAGAGTCCCCTTTTCCCATAATTTAACTGTCTTAGTCGCAAAGAACTTTTGGCCACCATTTCTTTTGCAAAACGATCAAGTGGGGCACGTGAAAGAAAGGTTTCTAGAGCTGCGGTCGGTTTTTTTTGTTTATATTAAGCGCGTGCAAAAGGGGTTGTGACTACCCTTAAGATGATATACACAGAACGAGCGATTAGGTAGATTGGAGGGGATTTAAAAGGAGATACCGATGCACATTGGTTTTGAAGGTCTGTCTGTAGATCACAATGGGAGGGGAAAATTGAGCTGGGTAGAGCATTCCACATTCGAGTAGTGCGACTAAAGAAAGAATCTCTGTACTTAACAGTACGTCACTATACTCTGTTCAGTTCATATTTTCAGTACAGGGAAGATAGGGTGTTTGCCACTCACCAGGGTTGCCGTTCTAGCGACATTGTCGCTAGATCTAGCGACATTTCAATTTCTTCCGCGACAAAAAATATTATGATGTCGCTAGATTATTTCTAGCGACTTTTGAAGGTAAGCATTTGTGAGTTGTGACACGCAAATACTATTTTTGTATGTAGTGACCCTGGTGATTTTACATTCCTGTCATATCCTTCCTGGATACTGAAATTCACCACACATAGGCACACACACATAAAACATGTGCAAAATGTAAGTGCGAATGAGCGCAGTTGTCAATTCATCTGTTTTAACAATATTATAGACCTAAGTTTTTTGTTATAATTTAATTTAATTTTTAACAAAAATTCAAAGCGAAATTTTTGTTAACACTTATTAACCGATTTTTGTCTAGGGACTTCTAGCGACTTTTTGTCCCCCAAATTTCAGCCAATCTAGCGACTTTTGGAAGTTCGTCTAGCGACTTTTCATTTCAGCTTGCGGCAACACTGCCTCTCACCCTTACTTTTATGGATTTCAATAAGCTATCTCTTTGTTTATAAAGCTTTTACATTTTCCATGGTTGCCGTAACGCGCATTATAAATTGGCATATTCCTCTCATTCAAATGTCAGTAGGGTTACCAACTGCTTATTTAGATTTCATAAACAGAAAAATGAAGATCGTAAACTAAATCTAAAAAAAATTAATGTAAATTCAAATAAAAATAAATCTATCTTTTTCCACACCACCAAGAGGTAAGATAGTAGGCGGGTTTTTTTTTTTGCTTTTAAAATCAAACTGTCGTTTCGGAATCGTGAATGGGTATTTATATCCGGATAATCCCACAGTTGTTTGAATGCACGCAGGTCAGGTTAAAATAAAAAAAGGTGTTTTTTATATGAGGTTTTCAGGTATACTGGTATACTGTTGCGTTTTTCATATAAATAAGAACCAACAATAAAGATTGGTCCTAAAAGCTTTATTGCTTTGTTTATGTTGTGTATTCTTAATTTTGTATGACTTTTAAGGATTAAGTTAGATTAGATTATAATATTTTTTTCAGCAAAAAGGATAAGTAATGCCTTATTAGAATTTTCAGAAAGGAAATAAATTTTATTTTATGAACCCTTCGTATAATATTACAATAAACACAAAACCTTATTCTTTTTATTTTTATTTTCATGAAGCCAAAAAAAAAACTATTTGGCAATTCAAATTGCAGCTAATTAATGAACCGAACTCCATCAAAATCTTTCTCAAATAGTAGTTCTTCCTTAAAAAAAAATACCCAACAAATATTGTATAGCAGCATTTTAACCAGGAAAAAAAAAATAAAACGAAAAGATGTAAGCAGAAAAACACGAAGTGACAACACTTAACACACATACATAAAATATAATGCTCTCAAAAGCTATTATATAGCTATAATTCTGAAAGCTACATAGCAAAAACCAAAGAAAAAGATATTAGAATTTCCATCCCCTGACGTATGGGAACTCTGAATCAATGTGTTGTTTTTAATAAACACATAAAGCTTGTTCTTTATTGTTTCAGTCTCCTCATCCTCACAACCACTGAGCAGACAGGTCATGTTGGGATGTACGTGGGTGTATGGAATATTACAAAAACAATTTCAATGGGAGTCAGGGGTTCTGTTTTTTATTCCACAGCAATTTCTTAAGTTGAGTGCAATGCAAACACCAGCCAGCACGTGTATGTTTGAAAAAGCTCTCCCATAAGGCATGTACTGAAAATACAAACCGAACAGAGTATAGCACTAAGGACCTGAATACGTGAAGATACATTATCAACAAATTTTCGATTCAACAAATCAGACCAATTTAAATAATAATAGATTCCTTCTTTATTTCATTGGTTTCTTATGTTGCCAAAAGCGGGAATAAAAAGACCAATTTTTTTTTGAAAAACTGTAAATTTTTGAGTTTTGCTTCATTTATCTCGAATAAGGCAATTTTTTAAATTAAGTATTCACTTGTATGTTATATTAAAATATAATTTCTTCATCACAACTTAATAATAATGAAGATCTTTACCAATTTTGAAGTAGACCACTTTCCAGCTATATGCAATGCAGGTCAGTAATATCTTCTTTATAAGAATATAATCCGTAGCCGCTTTTGTCTGCATTTTAAAGTGGCTCCACCATCATAATCATCGTCGTTTTGCTGGCGTCCCCGCTATACACAACATTTAAACGAAAACGAAAGTTCAGCATTTCTTCATCATGATGAAGATGATGACCGGACAAGGCAAAAATAATTGCGGAATCCATCTTTCAACTGGACGCAGACTAAAACCAGTAGTTAATAATTTCTGCTCGCATACTTGGTGCAAATCTAATGAGAAGCTTACCTGGGCCTGGCGTCACATTCGCACACAATATCTCCAGTGCCTATATTATTGCAAGATGACGGAACAGGCCAGGGGGTTGCATAGCTATATAAGATTACGGCGCTGTGTACAACATTGGTGTACTTTCTATACAGCAGCCAGCAACACCACAAATTTGCTTCCTCATTAGATGGCATAAAATGAAATAAAAAAAAAAACAAAAAAACAAAAGTAGCTTACCATGCTAATGCCTTGGCTTTGAGATCAAGACACCGTGATAGCTTGGCTATCTTGAAGTATCTTAAACCTACATGCGGCCATTTGGGGAAAATGTGTATAGCTACATCCCCCAGGCGACAATTTATTACAGTTTGTTGGTGATGTAGCTGATGCTGCTGTGGATTGCGGTAACCGTCAGTCGTATAGAGTCAGGCCGGTTCCGTTTCCTTTGGCGAGCGGGCTCCATAAAATCACCATCAAGATAAAATTTATGGAAAAATAAAATCACAAACCATCAGGCCTTGGTAGCTTTTCGTGCTAAATGTATAAAAAAAAAACTAACAGAACAATCGAATCAAAAGAAAAAAAAAACTAACAAAAAAGTTTGAATACACGGAACACGGTGGTGGTGGCAGAAATATAGAAATGTGCGGCGCAGAGCGGCCAAAGGAGCGTTTTGTTGCTATTGCCGTTGGTACAATTTTATTAATTTTCACATGCGGACGTAAGAAAAAAAAATAATGCCATAGGGATCTTGACTAGGTGCTGTTGTATGAATGTTTTTTTCTTTTATTTTTAAATGTAGTTGAAGTTGGATTTGCGTGATTTCTGTTTTTTTTTTTCCTTACATGTTTTTTTTCGGGGCTAAAAAGTGAATGTTTTTTCTTAAGATACTAGTACATTTATATGAACAATAGTTTTCTATGCAAAGTTGAACTTGGAAATAAGTTTACTTTGGCGATACCTTTGGTAGGATTTTGTTTCGGTTATATTACCTACTATACATATGTTCTGTGTAGGTACTGTAAATACACTTATTTAAGTTATTTGAGAAGATAGCTTAGCTGTTTATGAATTTATCGACTAAGAACTTTTAATTTGAAAGCAGTTGTGTAAAATCTTTGGTGCAATAAATACAATTTGTTTTAATCAGCAAAATACCAGGAATATGTGTTATGATTTTGCCATCCTTTAAATAATGTTTACGATTGATTGCACCTGCAGCTTAAAATTGGAAGTCCTCGAAGTATACTCGCCGCATTATACACCATTCGGCGTTCAATTTTTAAATTTTAAAGTTTGTACATCAACTCTTTTGTTTTTAAAATTATGCTTACATCAACACTCAAAAAATGCCATCGAATCTACAAAAGGAGAAGCAAAGCGCCTACATAATAAGTTGCATACTTTTTCCTGGAGGCTAACGAGCGTTTTGATATTACCGCCAGGATTTTGTATGTGCCTTGTCCTTGGTTAATATTTTTTGCTCTAAATTGACTGTTTTTTTTTTTTTTTAATACGAATGTATGTAAGTTGATTTAAAAATTGAATGAAACAAGTTCTGTGTGAGACATCAACGAATTTCTATTTCCAATTCAAAATAGCTTTTAAGGGCCTTTAGTCTATATAAATTGGCGTTTCGTTCGGGCAATCTCACTTGGACTCATCAGTTGACTTTTGTAAGTGTCAATACGCTATTTTTGTTAAATTAAGTCCAAATTACATCAATTTAACGGCAAGAAAAGAATTAGAATCCCTCATCATGAATTTTGAGAAGCTTTTGTTACCCGTCGCCTTGCGTTATTTACATATAAAGATTTTTTTTTAATTCATAATACAATTAAAATTATATAAAAAAAATAGATAAATAAAAAATGAATACTTTTAAAGTATAAGTAACAGCAGTTAAGAAATTTAACAAAATTTAATAAATTTAATTAATTAAATTAGAAAGGTTTTGTCAAATGCTATCAGCACATCCAAAACAAACCCCTCTATAAGGTCTAGTATTCGGTATATAAAAAAACTTAAGTCTGCACAAAATAAGTTGCTTAAAATGATGCTTAACCTACTTTCAAAATTCTCGTGAATTTTGGGTATTATTTTTTAAATTCTAAAATTTTACGATTTAGTGAATTAAAAGTTTATGTCAAGATGAATTTAAATAAAAACAAGAACTATAAGAAAAACTGTTATGTAAAAGTTAATTTTCTTATGTATGAATCTTAAAATTGAACCAAGTAATAATATGTCTTTAAATATAAAAAATGTTAATGCAATCAGATATCTTATCTTTGTTTTATAAAACTAAAATTACTTATGCTCCACGCAACTATAAGTAGGTACGAACCAAGTTTAAACATAAAATTAGCAATGAAAGGAACAAGGATCGAAAATGAAAATTATGAGAGTAAACTTACATGACTGTCGTGCGAAAAATGTAAAATCATGAGCTGTTTGACACTGAACACTGAAAGTTCCCTCCCAACGAAAAAACTACTGTGGAATTTCGCAATTTCAGAAGCAATGGTCGGAGATATAAAAACTGAGTAGCTAAAGTCTTTTTCTAAAACCTTTCTCCTATAAAACAGCTCATTTTTAAATCGCGACATCTCAAATGTTTACATTACAGTTTTGGTTTTAAACGTTTACGAAACCTCTTTTGCAGTAATGGAAATGATCCGTTACAAGTGCACTTGAGCTGGCTGATTAAAATAAATAGACAATTTATTTTGAAAATTATGTACGGTGTGTTTGAAACTGGTTCTGGAAAAAAAAAATTAAATATTACATTTGCCCTTATGTCTAAAATAAAATTGGCCTTATGATGCTTTACAAAGTGACATAAGGCCATTTTTCTTAAAAATTGGCCTTATTTCGCTTTTGTAAAGCGTCTTAAGGCCAAACACCGAAATTTGGCTTTATGACGCTTGGCCTAATGTATGGCACCTTTCTGAAAGAATTCAAAACCTTAAAAGTAACTTTGTTAGCTGTGATAATTCTGATGACCCCCTTAATCAATTATATGTTTAAAATCTGTTATAAATCACTTTTTTAATTTTGTGTCTAAACAACTTATATGCTGTGATAATTCTGATGACCCCCTTAATCAATTATATGTTTAAAATCTGTTATAAATCACTTTTTTAATTTTGTGTCTAAACAACTTATATGCTTATTATTTATTTTTCTTCTTAAAATTGTGAATTTATTATTTGAATTATTACATATTCATAAAACAATGTTCAATTTATTTATTTGTTTTTTAACTTATTTTTATTTATATATTTATTTTAGTTATTTATTTATTTATCTATTTATTTATTTATTAATTCATTAATTAATTTACTTCTTTAATATTTTATTTATTTATTTATTTATTTAATGACTTGTTTATTTAATTATTTGTATTTATTTGTTTTATTTATTATTTATTTATTAATTTAAAATTATATATTTATAATTACTTATTTTTGTTTTCGTACTTAATTATTTATTTATTTATTTTTGTATCTATTTACACAATATACATTTACATTGTCCATATATTATTTATTTTATTTTTTCTATTCTTTATCAATATTTTTTCTATTCTATATCTATTTAATATTTGTATTCAAAAACTTAGTAGTAGCCCGTAGCGTAATGGTTAGTGCGTTCGACTGTCACGCTGGAGGTCTGGGATCGCTTCCCAGCCTCGTCCACCTAAAAACTAAAAAAGTTTTTTTCAGGGCTACTGCCTCTTGCAAGGAATTGACAAATCCTCCAAGAGTATGACTTGTCACGAATAAGTGCTTCTCGTCTAGCCGTTCGGATTCGGCATAAAATTGTAAGTCCCTTCCATTCCTGTCGAAAGGCGCACACAGGAATGGTTGCGAGTTGTTAGTCACTAGGCCCTGGTTCTTCATGAGCCATTGTGCCACCCGATTTATTTTTTTTTTATTCAAAAACTTATTAATGATATTAATATTTATACTAATAATGGTAATTTTTGTTGCAATGTACTCATTTTCTTAATGATTTGAAATGTAGGTTTTTAAATGCGTTTTCCTTCAAACAAACTATTATCCAAAAATATGTATATTCTTTACAGTATTATAAAAATGTTCCGATGTAAGACAAGTGTAGTCATATAACCGAATTGTAAAATGTGCGGTAACATTACCTTTAAAATTGTTTTGCAAAATAAAATATATCTATCTATCTTTTGAGTATTGAAAGCTTAGATGACTTTGGATGCCTACAGTTCTCGGAAGGCGTTGCAGTTTTTAAAACGCTTAATAAATAATAGAACACTCTATGAGGTGTGGTTGCAAAGAGATTTGAATTCACAGTAAATCCATTATTTTCGACCCGAAAAACTTAAAGTATTTTTGTGTATTTCTCTTAGAGGGGTACAAATTTATATAAATATCCTGTAAAATAGTATTCTTACTTATATACAGTCTTCCGCTATTTCTTCCCATAATATAGGAAAATCTGTTTTTCAATTTTCAAACTAGAAGACAAAATTATAGACAATTTGAACAATCTTCTTCCTCAAATTATATCAGCGACTTCTGTTTAAGAAATGAAGCACCATATAACATTTCACAATACATAATGGATTTTGCTACTGGGTTATCAAATGCCAGAGTAAAAAAAAAAACAATCTTTGAAACGGAAGCAAATGAAAAGGATGTTAGCGGCATAAGCTGTGATTATTGCTGCAATGTGCCTACCTTTTGTATTCTGTATAACTTCTATACCTACCTGCCAATCACATAGATTTTTATTTACCGGTTTTTTGCTCACTCTGATTTTCAGGTTGTGCTATCATAATGCAATAAACTTATTGCTTAATTTACTTCTTGAAGTTCAGCAGCATCAGCTTTGATATGCAAGTAGTGGTATCTACAGTTCATAAAATTGTTGTAATTGCATTTAGCAGATTTTTGAGGCAACGAATATTTTATTTTGTTTATTATTTTTTGTTTCAAAAAGTGTACAAGTTTTATTTGTCCTAGCTTTGATTTAAGCTTTAAAAAAATATTCTATATTGAAGATTCATTTATTATAGGAATACTATAATTATTATCCTTCCTATTCGCTGATTTGGCCTAATATTCTTAATATTCTTATTGGGTTGTATATTTAGGTAGCTATAATGCTATTGATTTTGTTTAAGTTTCGTATTCGCATGGCTCATTAAAAAGCAATTTGAGCCCTTGGCGTCGCGGCAAGGCGGCATCGTCACATGACAGTGACCCCTTAAAACATCGATTCGACACAATTCATTTGGGGTTGATTGATCACTTTTATAATGTTTTGTTTTTATTGATATTCTGTGTCAAATGTATAGTATTGCGTGTTAGTTTTTTGTAAAGGTAGCTGTGTGGCCTGTGGGTGGTATATATACTAAGTAGGTGGAATCATTAAATGCATAAAGTGATTTGATAAATTGACAAGGTTTCTTTGTTTTTCTTTCTTCATATTATTTAAATGTTTGATTTGGAATGAGTTTATTTACTTTTTTGTTAATATGTACATATATACCATGTATGTATAGGTAGGTAACTACATATGATATAATTTTAACACCATATTGTTAGAACAATCGCTTTAAAAAAGTATAGCGGAATAATTAATATTTATTAAGCTAGATTATTATTGTTTTAACCTACCGCGCCGAACCACGCCGCGCGCCGTGTTAAACAAGTTTTAATATATGATAATATGAATGCTTACTTCGGTGAATTCAATACGATAATTATAACAATTTGTGTATCTACTCTAATCGTCCTACCTTAAAAAGTTGTCAATCAAATGTATAATTTAATTCAAAACAAATGCCCATTACACTACACACCTAGTATAGATAAGGTAATTTAAAAAAAAATACATATTCATTTGAGGTTATTTGCGCTGAACATTCAGTCATTTAATTAAAGCAATTGAAGGGAAATCCTTCGAAGAGTTTGTTTTACTTATTGAACTTGCATTACTTTCGAGACGAACATTTTTCGAGATTTTATTCAAAATTTTTACTTCACAATGAAGTTAAAGTCCAAAAATGTTGTTTTCATTCCACCATCATTATCTATATCATACAATTGGTCAACGTAACTATCTATGTATCTACCAATATCAAGCAAGCGCCTGAATGAATAAGCAAATTTGGTTCGAATTTGGTAGGTAGACAATTTTAAACGACGTTCTTCCCTAGAGGAGAAATTTGAACCTTCTTTGTTAATTTATAGAAAGATCAGTTCTCTGATGCCATAGATTTATACGACCAACTTTCTGTCATAACGCATCCATTTTTGCCATTATCGTGTTTAAAATAGTCGGAGAAGGAAAGAAAAAATAAAATGTTTGCACTCGTTTTAATCTACATAATATAAACCAAACTTTCGTAAATCTTTAAATCTCTTAAATTTAGAAGGCACATTTTTTGTTAATTGTTCTGCGCAACCCAAACATTCGTAGTTAGAATACTCTTTGTGGTCGTATAGTTTCTGCCTTGTTAAGATTATAAAAGCGTCCAAAAGTCTCAATGTGCATGGTAAGATTGTGGCTTTAAAAAAGCGGATTTGTTAAGCGAACATTACTTTTAAGGCTCTAATTGTTATCATTTTGAAAAAAATATTTTTTAGTTATCACACTTTGTTAATTAAAAAATCCACAATGGTATTTTTTATAATTTTTAATGTGAAATTCAGTTGTGTTTTCTCTATAATAAGACTTAAACTTTTAAGTGAACATTTTACAGAAAAAATTACAGTATGAATTTTGTATTATGTTTTTACCTGAATTTGTATAGCTTCTCAAAATTAGATTAGTTTCACAAACCTTGGTTTTAAAGCTCGAATTGCTTTTTTTTTATTAAAGTTTCAAGTCTCTTAGCCGAGTTACAAAATCGGAAAAAAAAAATTCAAAAAGTTGGTTGTCAAAAATTGAAACTTCTCCACAATAATCTTCCAGATTAGCCACGAAGTTTTGAAGCGGTAATAGTTTCTTGCACATTCAACTTCGCACTTACACAAGACGTTAACGTTAACCCAGCGTATTGGACAAAAGTAATGTTTTTAGAATGTTAATTTATAGTTCATTTTCGCTTTCATGGATTAACATAAGTAAATTATAACTAATCTGACTTCCGGTCTCATAAAATAAGACTAGACCTAGCGGACAAAATTTGAAAATAAAATTGTTTTCTGTAGATTTTTTAGCCACGAAGTTTTGAAGCGGTAATCTTTTCTTGTACATTCAAGTTCGCACTTACACAAGACATTAACGTTGACCCAGCGTATTGGATAAAAGTAAAAGTAATGTTTTTAGAATGTTAATTTATAGTTAATTTTAGCTTTTATGGATAAACATAAGTAAAATATAAATAATCTGACTTCCGGTCTGCTAAAATAAGACTAGACCTAGCGGACAAAATCTGAAAATAAAATTGTTTTCTATAGATTTTTTATTTCTGTACAATTTAAATTTAAAACAATTTATAAACACTACCAATTTGATAATCAGCTTTATCGCCAATTCAAGGGGAGATATCTCCCTCTGATTTTGTCTTTTTCAAAGGAGTCAAAAACCTATTTTCGCTTAATAAAATTGTTTTTTTCCCAGGAAAATGTCATCAATATCCCCACCAGAAATAGGTTTATCTATCTTGGACGAACTTAATGGATTTGCAACCAAACAACATACAGCTCGAGTGTTTAAATAATCAATTTTGAGCCAAAATAGTCTATTGCTGGCCTTACCCCAAAATTGACCGGACTTTTTCTTCTGGTTTACTCCAAGCTTTTTGGCCTTTGATGAAGATTTTACTTTCAAAGAAAGCAATGAATTAATGTTTAGAGTACTCTTGCACTATAACTACCTATAAAAGCCCAGTAGTAACTTAAATAATAATTGTTGATGTTGAAGAGTAATATTGGTAGAGTAATCATTTTGGCATGAAGACAATGGAATTAGGTTAAGTGTAAGATAAAGAAAGCCTGTATTTCCTTGTTGCTGGCAACAATTGTAAGCCTCTTTTTTTCTTAATATTTGAAGGTCCAGCAATTCACTTTCCCAACGTGTTTTAATACTATAAAGTTTCTTTTTCAACATTAACAACAACGCATCAAACCATTATTCACCACTTTGGTTTACTTTTTAAACATCTCACAATTAAATTAGACAGAAAATTGAACAAAACAGCAACACAACCACCTACAAGCACAAAACTTATAAGAACAAAACAGCATAAGTCACACACTGAGCATAATTTTGCTCTCAGAATAAAGGCACAAGTATACTTCTTATTTTCAAGGACTTTCAGTAAGGGTCTTTTGGAATAAGAGCATAAGTTAATTTAAGGAAATAAGGAATAAGGAAAAACTACACAAATTAAGTTATTTTCGTATAACATATAATTTTTTGTTTGGAAAAACGACATAAGTAGACTTATGTTCTCAAAAAAAATTATTATAGTTTTGGAAAAGGAGCATATGTCTACTTATGTGTGTGTTGATCTCATTTTTAATTATGGAATAAGGGCATAAGTAGAATATGAAAATTGAAATATTTGACTTAAGCTGTTTTTCCTTGTGCAAAGTTAGTAGAAGACGACTTGTGATATTTTTTACTTGGCTATAATTCAGAAACCATAAGAGATAAAAATACGAAAACAAATATGGAAGATAGAATCGCATATTGTGTAATAAAATTTCGACATAAGTCGACTTATGTTGTTTTTCCTTGTGTATAACTGATTTTGTTATATGTAGTTAGTATTCAAGCGCAAATCGATCAAAACTCTAAACATTCATGCCATTAACAAGATTCAATTATTATGATTTATGAACAACATCGTTTTATTCGTATAAATTATTGACCTTTGACACACCCTGATGTGCCAAATGGAAATTTTATATAAATTATTTTTTTAAATGTGCTTTAAAAACAAAAACTCGGGAACAAATCCGGGGGAGAAAATCCGAGGGAAATTTTGTTCCCGATAAGGCTGATTATGTTGTAACGAATAAGAATTTTTTAACTTCTAGAAACATTCTATCATATGACAAAAAAGTGTTCGACAAAATGAGGGACGTTAAATCTTCAATTAACTTGAGTCACCGTATAGACATGACAAAAAGCAATTTCCTATAATCCAGTCGAACATTTTGTATTAACAATAATGTTCCCGCTGATTTGCATACTATAAAAGAAATATGTTTCATGAAAGCTTCAAAGTACCACTCATTACATTTATACCAAGTTTCATGAGGGTAGCAGCAAGTTTTTTCACAAGCGTTATACCCACGCTTTTCATACTTAGATACCCTCAATAAAAGCACCCTTTTACCATAGATATTTGAATTAACTATCCTTATTTGTGGATTCCATGAGAAAGTTCCATCAATGAATCATTATTTTAAAAGGCTTTCGGTAATATTTACTTATCGTAGTGAAAATATAACTATGACTTATTTTTCGGTAGTCGTATTTAGGGCTGGTCACGAGACAAGGCTCGGCGAGATTTTTGTAAGTTTCGTCTCGGCAAGGGCGTACGTACAAGTTTAAAAAAAATATCGATCCTTTATTTAGATCCTATTATTTTTATCAAAACGCATGAGAGCAATATATATAATAAGTACATAGGTGTGCACATTATGTACCTATATTTCATAACTAATATTGGAAAACAAAAATTAATTTGTGGTGAGCTTTCTATTGAAGGAAACTCTACAACGAAAACAACAGCTTTCCAGCTGTGCATTGTGCTTTTACATAAACAAATATTTCCTTTTACTACTACATAAACAACTTTTATAATATCTTGTCCTAATAGCAAAATACTCAGTTTATCTTGATCCAGTTGTTAATATTTTCCATTCCGGAAAGATAGAGCTCCTCATATGCACGAAACATGTGCAACATATTATAGCACTTGCAAAAGATCATAGAGCAAATGTGGACTCAAGTATAGATAGACTTATGGCTGTTTAGAAATCTATTTCAGAAGAAAATGAAGTAGAACTCCTAAAACCTCGGACAGTAAACCGCCAGATGAATTTTGGAAGAGATCGCTCCTGATTCCTTACTTAGATTCTTTAATTGCAGCACTTGAACGTAAATTCCCAGACGAAAACTTACCAGCATATTCGTTATTTCGGTTACATCCAGGGAATATGTTAAAAATGTGCATACCTACGTACATGATTTAAAAAAAAAAATCAAAGAGTTTTTCCGAGTTCTACAATTTCCAAAGTTTTATTGGACAGGCCGAAGTGTGATTTAATCTTTGGAATAACAAAAAAATGTCCACAGTAGAACTCCAAAAACTAGACATGTTAGTTGTCCTACAGAGAAGCAGACAACTTTTACCCCACCACAAAACTTGCTCTTGCGCTTCCTTGCACCACAAGCTCCGTCGAAAGAACATTTAGGACGCTAAGAAGAGTCGAAATCGAAAATCGTTTAAATGGTAATTTAATCATCTTAAAACTAACAAAACATATAGGTTATTGAATGTTTGAATTTACAGGTTTGTGTATGTTTGAGATGCAAATTGTAAAAAAGTTCTTGAAAGATTGGCTGAAGGCCCACGCTGCTTATCATTAAATTAATTAAACAGATATCTTAGATACATAAGTACATCCATGACCCCCTTTCATTAAAATAAGTGTCATATGTGTAGCTACAAAAAAAGTCACATACAGAAGTTAATTGAGTACTTAAATAGATTTTATTTTAAAATGAATAAAAATTTACTAATAGTTATTTATTTTTATTTTCCTATTTATTTATTTATGCTAAAAAAAATAGTTCCAATTTCGTATAAACGAAAAAACTATATGCTTAAAAAAAATCATCCAAAATGTTTATTGAACGAGTTTGACCCCCCCCCCTGATCAAAGCCCTGCGTACACTCTTGCGTCTCGGTCTCGTTAAAATCGAAAATTTTTATCAGTCTCGTCTAGGTCTCGTGTCGGTCTCGTATATAATTAAGTCTCGTCTCGGTCTCAGTATCGCCTTTTTCGCGAGAGAATTCGAATATGCAGTCTCGTCCCGGTCTCGTCTCCGAATAATACGATTTCCAGACAATCTGTTGGATATTGGAACGAAATATTTTCTATACGTCAAAATATAATTTGGCCCCCATAAATTTTGAATATGTGAAGAAGAAAATAAATATGTAAGTTAAATTGGATAGACTCTCTGTAAATTTCGGTCCAAATATGGACAGTCTCGTCTTGGTCTTGTATCGGATGCTTAAAAGGCAGTCTCGTCTCGTCTCGTCTCGGTCTCGCCATGCAAGACCGAGAACGAGACTTTTCCCGTTTCGTGGCCAGCCCCAATCGTATTGTCTTAGTTTAAATGTCATTATAGATTCACTCCATTAAAAAGTACCTTGAAATCATGGGCTATTATGCATAATGTAGATAGTACCAAACTCATATTTCCATTTGATGAACAACAATCTCCCCCCCCCCTTATCAACCAAAAAAAACAGCCTCCCCTTGAAGATATTTTAAAAGACTTTTGTATATTCATTCTTAGGGTTATGGAAAATGTAACGTTCTTGCCAACCTTCATGGAGGATAGGAATTGTTTTTTTTTCTAAGGATTTTGGTGCGTACTTTGTCCCCATCACGCGTTCTTATCAGTCCCCTGTCAGATTGAAACAGTCAAAAATTTCGATAACTAATAGGGCTGGCCACGAGACGAGACTCGTTAAAATCGAAAATTTTCAGTCTCGTCTCGGTCTCGTGCCGGTCTCGTATAATTAAGTCTCGTCTCGGTCTCCGAAAAAATACGATTTCCGGCCAACTTGTTGATTATTGGAACGAAAGATTTTCGATTATAGTTTGAATATGTGCAGAAGAAAATAAATATTTAACTGAAATTGTTTTTTTTTTTTAATTTATTAAAGTCTCTGTAAATTGCGGTCCAAATATACAGTCTCGTTTCGGTCTCGGTCTCGTCTCGGTTGCGTAAAAGACAGTCTCGTCTCGGTCTAGTCATGTGAGACCGAGATCGAAACCGAGACTTCTCGTCTCGTGGCCAGCCCTAACAACTAATCAACCGATCGAAGTTTCATAATTAGAATTTTTTGACTGGCTGTTTTGTGGTATGTGAAAGGACGCTCTAATGTTTAATTAGAGTTAGTTTTTAGCGCTAGTTGCTTCAAAAAGTTTCGTGCCAAAACAATCATTATTTTAATCTATAGATTGTAGAATCACCCATATAAGTATAGAAGCAGTTGGAGTAAGTGCGCGCATTTTTCACTTTAAGCTCAAATTTAGAAAAGGCTATAAGAGATATTAACGTATTTTGTTTGGCATTTTCTAAACCTATATTTTAAGAGCAAATAAATGCCAAAAAAGGTTAAGATGGCGTAAAATCTTGGGTAAGAACGCGCACATAACTTTAATGGGAAACTTAAAAGTATCCTCAGCAATCAAATCTATAAAAACTTAATGTCATACTTCCTAAAACAAACAGTTTTTATTTTTCAATAAAAACAAACAAAAAATTAAAGAAAAAACGACCCGTTTTTAAAGTATATCTTCTGCATTCAAGTTTCACTAGTCTCGTAAATGAGTTTAAAAAAATGAAAAGTTAAATATGGGGTAGTGCGCAAATGAGTTGAAAAAAGTAAAGTTTAATACGGGCGCACTTAAGAACGCAAACTGCGCGCTCTTACCCACAAAAGGACAGCGCGATTTTACCGACAAAGCTACTTTTTTGTTCATTTTATTAAATTTAAAAGAAAATAAGACAATGGGGCATATTCGTAGTCGCAGATAGACCCAGGTTTAACTAACCTACAGCTTAAGACAATTTTGGCTCAATGAATACAGACCTATTTTAGTTAAAAATTGTTGGTTTTATATTTTTATAAGATTATTAACTTGGTATACTACAAAAATAGCTTCAAATATTTTGAAATGATAAACTTACAAAAAAAGAATCAACGTCCGAAAATTCAGCTAAACCTATGTTTAACTTAGACCCAG